>OX453024.1:9117344-9717344 GCA_949699075.1 Asteroscopus sphinx
TTACTGTTTACGTTACTATTACGAGAGTCATTAACGGTTTGTACTAATTTTCGACACTGATCACGTGTATGTCCGTAATATTTACAATAAACGCAATATCGTCGTTTCTCGGCGACTGGAGTGACGTTGGAGGCGACGCTCGGCGTGTCTTGACGTGAGGCAGGCTCCGTTGATGTAGGTTGACGAGAACTCGGTGCTCGCTGCGTTTCTGACCGCGACGTTGCCGGTGGAGGCGATTTGAATCGTGCGCGGGGAGCAGCGGCGCGCGCGTCGGCGGCACCCTTTGAAGTGTCGGCACGCGTCTGAGATTCCTTTGTGGATTCCTCGATACTCCGAGCTTTTAGGAGGAGACTATTGAAGTCGGAGAATTCCTCTCTTCGTAACCTTTTTCGCATTTTATGATTGAGTAGTCCGTATATCATGTCTAACTGGACTTTTTCAATGAGGTCACCGTTTGGTAGACGCGCTAGCTGGGCCCGTGCTTTGGCCACGAACAACTCCGTACTTTCTTGAGGTTGCTGTGGTTTGGAAAACAGCTCTACGTAAATACGATGAGGAGGACGGCTGTCTCCGAAGGCACTGCGTAAATATTGGACAGCGCTGTCCCAGGTACTGACGGTGGCCTTGACTCCCTGCCACCATGTGGCCGCGTCATGCGTAAGTAGCATTGATAGCCCACGTAAGGCGTTGGCTTCGTTGACGTTCGCGCAGTCCTTGAATGCTTCAATAGCATCGACGAAACCGTCGAGGGATTCCGTTGTCGCTCCGCTGAAACGAGCCTTGCAGGTGGCGAAGTTTCCAGATGCAGGTTGAGCGGTCGACGGCGTGGGTGTGGCTGGCGCGGCTGGAGCCGGCGCGGGCGAACAAGATGGCGGCCGCGCTTCGAGGACTCTTGTGAGTAGCCGCTCGAAGTTCTCGGCTTGGGCTTGCTGTAGAGACGCCATTATTGAGGCGAGGTCGCTCGCTGTGATGGGCGTCGGCGCTTCGGCCGCGGGCGCGCGGGGCTCCGCTGGCTCTGGCGTTGCAATCTCTTCATCTTGCTCTGAACCGACGTCGAAGGGATCCGTCTGATGACGTTGTTGACTACGCGTTGTAGAACGTGGCATTTTACACAAGAATCACACCAATACACACGGAACACAGTTAGCACTTCGCCCACTCGTTGGGCAGCCAGTATAACAGTTTGAGTGTGGGGGTTCTTAGCGAAGGTCTGTGTTCTTAGGTAGGTCAATGAAACGCGGAGAGTTCACAACTCCAAGTCCTGTATTCGAGTAGGTAGGTATCACAATGGCAAGTTACTTTTCAACACTGGACACTGGTGAACTAACTAAAACTACAGTAGGTACGACAATATAAAGGTAAGTATACGCACGACAGATTGACCGATGCGTTATTCGCGGTAGCGCGCAGGAGTCTGTCTGAGACGCGTGTCGGCGAGAGCGGCGGGGGGCCGGTTTCCGCCGTTACACGCGTTCTAGAATGATCTTCGGCCCTCTGATTGGTGGAACCGACGCGGAAGACATTACGGCGAGGGACGCGAGGTTTGGTGGGAGCGATGGGGTGCGTTCCGAAATATGGTCACGTTATAGTTACTAATATAAAAATAATCAAACGCGATATTACAGATATTATATCGGTACGCTGATAAATGTGAAATACGTGGGACACTCAGAAAGTTTTGCGAAACTAAAAAAAATTGTTCTATACGTACATATATTTTTATCAAATCTTTTCAAAGTACTTTCCACCAGCCTCTATACAAAGATTCATGCGCCTAAACCAGTTTTCAAAACACTTTTTCCAGTCCGCCGCAGACACCTCGTTTACAGCCTGCTCGAACGCAGCCAGCGCATCTTCCGGCGACGAAAATTGTATCCCTTTGAGCTGATTTTTTATTTTTGGGAATAAAAAGAAGTCACACGGTGCTAGATCAGGGCTGTAAGGAGGGTGACCCAGGAGTTTGACTGGCGTGCTGTCCAGGAAGTCCCTCGTTTTGAGTGCGGTGTGCGCAGGTGCATTGTCGTGGTGGAGCAGTAGCCCGCGGAGCCCTGTGTTTGGTCGCTTGTTGCTTATAACAGAGAAAACTTCTGGCAAACATTTGGTAGTATACCATTCGGCATTAATGCTTCTTTGATCCCGTAAGGGAATTGATACCAAGTGGCCAGTCAAATTAAAAAAGCTAGCGATCAAAATCTTACCCCCGCTTCTAGATCGCTTCACTTTGGTAGGCGTTGGCTCATTTTGAAACACCCAAACAGTCGACTGGCGCTTGGTTTCTGGGTCGTATTGATAAATCCAGGACTCATCACCTGTAACGATGTCGTAAACACGCCGAGACGAGCCTGCTTCAAATTTGTTAAGCATATCACGGCACCATTCCACCCGGGCCTGCTTCTGAGCATCGGTGAGGTTGTGCGGCACCCAGCGTGATACTATCCTCCTCACGCGAAGATGGCTGTGTAGAATCTCGTGAACGCTTCCCGATCCAATCATCAATATGTGTTGAATCTCCTGATATGTAATTCGCCTATTGTCTTGGATTAAATTTTTCACTGCTAGCACGTTTTCTTCGGTAACAGCCGTCAAAGGGCGACCGCTTCTTTCGTCATCCCCCAAAGTTGGTCGACCGCGCTTGAATTCGTTATACCAACGATACACGGTTGCCTTGGAAGGGCCTTCATCCATGAATGCCATTTGAAGTCTATCGTACGATTCATCCGGTTTCAGGCGACACTTGAAATCGTATAAAATCATAGCTCTAAAATGTTCCCGGCGCAGATCCATATTTCAGTGAGACACAATACTTTGAATTAACTCGCAAAAAATGTGGAGGGAAATTTTGAAATTGGAACTTACTTATTTTTACTTATAAATAATCATATTTTCGAAAAACATTATAACTGGCCAGTCTCCCATATATAAAAACTTTTTTTCGCAATACTTTCTGAGGGGCCTGGTATATAAAATATTATACGATCATCATTTTAGCCGAAAGACGTCCACTTTTTTTTTTTTTTTTTTTTTTTTTTTTTTTTTTGCCGTGGGGAAATCCTCATGGACGCACTCCGCCCGGGGTAGGCGGAGCCAGTGTCGGACTCTTACCGACTAAAACCACCACGGTGTTCCTTCAACTACCTTAGCCGGGGGCGTGGGAACCCGTGAGTATTCACACAACCACCCCCGACAGGTCCTGGCCCGCCACAAGCAGGCGAGCCCCTTCTCCCCGTGCGGCCTAACGTCGGCCGCACCCTCCTAGGTGGCGCACACGGAACACTGCACGCCACCTCACCTCATGGGCCTTTACCAGCTGCGCCAACTACGCCGGCTGTGCCAGCTACGCCAGCTGCTGGTCGGGCAGCAGACTACCCCGAGTCTGCTGCTCGCAGGCCCTACCTCCCGTAATTTTTTATAGAGGTTTTCTTCCTCGCGGTCCGGGCGGTGAAGCCAAGACCCTCGGTCCCAAGAGGCGCGAGAACACTACTCAGCGGGCACTCCTGGGGTTACGAGATCGACGGGGGCAGGGAAGGACAGTCCCCCCGCTGCCTGCCCAGTGGCAGGGTGAGTGCACACCGGGCCCGCCCCTGCTCCTCCACTGTGCCCTCTGCTGATATCAGAGGGACACGTGGAGCAACTCCCTACTGGCCCAGAACGGGCCCCTCCCGCGCCAGAATATTCGCCACAGGCAATAAAATCCCCCGAAGGTTAATCCCTCGGCAGGATTTTATTGCCCGTGCCCAGGATGCACCGGCCAAACAACTGCCGATCCCTCCAGACGTGTCCAGAAGGACAAGCAGCCGTCAGGCACACGTGGAGGTTTTCTGGCCAGCACCCCCGAAAGACGTCCACTACTGGACATAGGCCTCCCCCAATTAAGGGGGGGATATGCCATAATCGCCAATAAAAAACAACAAAATAATAATAAAAAATAATAATAAACGAAAATAAAAATAATAATAATAATATTATACGATGTCTAGTATAAACTTATTTAAGTATTAATTTATTATTCAAAAAAACAAAATATCTAAAATAAATATCAAAAATAATTATTAATTGTTTTATATCAAATCACTACGATTTAATATAAAAACTTTTAATAATATTTTAGAGTTTTTAAGTGACTGTTACTTTTGATAATCTAGGTATTAATAAAAAATAATTGTAATTATTTGTTTAGTTATCGACTTGTATGCATTTTATTATACGTCCCATATATTATTTTGAATGATAATTTTTTGTATTTAATTTAAACTTAAATTTAATTATAGTATAAGTTGTAAACAAAATATTGCGTTTATCGTTATGAGATGTTACTTACTGTTATAAAATGTTTAAAAATATTTAAGACCTTATCAATGTGTTGTTTTAATTTAAGATAATAAATAATTTAAGGCTTTGAATGTAAAACTTGTACTGACAACAATTTATTCATTTTAAATGAAAAATAATGTCGTGTTAAATGTAAATTTTGTGTCGTGAAAAATTTAAAGCTTTTTCATAAATATGGCAATCAAAGTTTAGGTTTTTAGTCAAAAAATTAATAATAGCTCTAATGCAATTTAAACACATACATTTAATTTGATCATTTAAGTGACATCGGCATAAATTTTGGCATAATATTATTAATTTTAAGTAAAAACATTATTATAATTGGCATAAGATAAGTAAAATTTACGTTTAAAAATACCTTTTGATTTTTTTTATTTATAAATTTGATAAATTATTATAAAAATAAATTATATCAATGTTGTGCGAAGAAAAATGGATACGTCCTTAATTCCTATGCCAGCATTTTTGTAAATATTTTTCTATAGGAGATTTTATCCATTTAAAGGAAACAGATATATGTAGATCTATTTAGATTAAATATAAAGCGCCACCGCAAACCAGGATTTTATTTTTTAATCGTGATCGACATGTCGTGAAACTTGTTACACCAATGCCGTACAGAAAGTAACTTTCGCCTCGATTTGAGCAAAATAAATCAGATTATAAAGCTAATTATAAGCTTACGGCCTAAGCCTCTGTCTGTATTGCTTCATATAATAATTTAGTTTTGGGCTTATTGTCGGAATACAAGTACGGTCGACCGCACGTCGGTAGCTCTACTTTACCTATAATCGAATGTATAACATGCCCAAAGGCATCGCCATAGCAGAGCAGAAGGGGCAGCTGCTGCCTCTCTTTCTATCATTATTCTATCAATAATCTTGCCCCCCCTGGCTCATTGGCTCTATAAGTTACAAGGTAAAATGCCTCGGGTCTCTGAGACCCCACCAGGTTCGGCGAAGGTTACAAAAAAAAGCTCAAAAATACGAAAATAATATAAAGGAACATTTTTATCTTACAAGCGGTGACGGGGTGACCACGTGGAGCTGCCCCCGATTCCATCCCGCCCGGAGGCAGGGGTGCGTGGTGCGCGTGGGCAGCTTTCGCCGCGTATTCCGTCACATCATATTTTTACCATTTTGCCACTTGCATTATACAACACGCAACGTGTGTGTCACCGATGTTGGCAGAGAATTGTAAACGATGTTGGAATACCTGCTATACTAGAAGTAGAACAGAATGCTTTGTTTTAGATATTTAGTGATCATACTGTACACAGTTTACCCAGCTAACGTCACATGCAGCTAAAGTATTGGTATACGGTTGGTATTGAACGGTTGGTATACAGTGCCAAAATCGTATCCGCGATAAGATAGCCCGTTTTTAGGGTTCCGTACCCGAAGGGTATCGAAACTGATTTTAAGTTATCAAGTTGCGAATTATGGCAATCTTCAGCAGTCAGATGTGGATGCAAATTAAGCTAAACTTTGCAATCGTATTTTCATTGTTCGAATTATATTATTCGATTTGTTGAGATGTAATCAAAGTGTGAAAGGAATTCTGGATTTATCAATTGTATATTTTTTTGAATTTTGCAGTGCTTTATTTATACTACAGAATAAAAGTAAGTCGACGTGTTTACTTTTGCTAAATAAAGTAGACTTAGTGGTCATTTATTTATGGTGATTTTATTTTCTACGCTAAACGACTGATTTTCGCTTAATCTCACTTTCAGTCAGGCTTACCAATGATCACTATAATGAACGATCAAAGAAAGAAAGAAAAAGAATTAAGAAAGAAAGAATGTATTAATTTATTCAGGACTTGCAGCAGGCAAAAAATAAAACACAGAAACGTGAAACAGTTTCGACTTGTACGGAGGACACTGTGAATCGAAGGCAACAACCTAGTTAAAGTGTTTTCCAGTGTACTTATGTCGATGCAAGAAAGTGTGATACTAGAAATAACATTGTAAGTACTATTTGATAAGAAATTGTAAGGTTGTACTTTTTAAGATGCAAATAAATGATTATGATTATGATTAAAAACAAAACCAAAGGAAAAAAAAACACTATAAAAAAGTAGCATATGATAGGTTACGTATACAACAAGACTAAAAACACAGCATCAGCAAAACATTAAATTGACTGATGATATACGTACATTTAAAAAAAAGCTCAAAGATTTTCTTGTTCTGAAAGCTTACTATTCAGTAAATGATTTTCTTACAGATACAACAAACTTTAGGTAAATACACACACAAGAGTCCGATTTCTTTGTTAAACTATTCATTAATATATATGAATAAAAACTGACTGAAACTATATTAATAAACAATAAATTTCCACAAATCTGTAATAAGTATTAACTTTATGTTATCAAGTACGCCTATCAAGGCAAAACATAGTGATACTGGATTATTTATAAATTAACACCATGTCTTGTACATCATACCTATGTTTGACAAATAAATAATTTTGAATTTTGAATTTTTTTGAAGTGAAATTGATATAGGTATTAAAATCTAGTTAGGTAGAAATATTTAGAGATGGTAGTTATTTATTTATGTGTGATAGAAGAACGCTGTTGCCTATTTTTATTTATTTATTGGAAGACTAGAAGCAGTCAACTTTAAATCTTATCCTAATTATTTTTCTACAATTTTTGAGTTACTTGACGTAAATAAAGGTAATATTTACATATAGCTTAATGTAAATATTATTTATTTATTTATTTAATTCTTTATGCACAACTGGGTACAAAGGTGGTCTTAACGCCATAGGTAGGTGGGTAGGCGTTGTCTCTACCAGACAACCTTAGGGTAATGCAGAGACAAAGAATAAGGTAAATGCACCAGTAAAGTAGTAAAATAAGTTATATTACTTATAATTATTTTGATAAGGGACCAAAATTACACAACATAGGAGTACTTCATACTCAAAATACCGGTCAAACTTCAGCACAAAAATATTATTACCATCACTACGCATGGCGTCCGCTCAGGTAGGACACAGGTGTCTCAAAGTTTATTAAATGAACGCTTTGTGTTCACACAATTATGTATTCTGTTAACTTTGTTGAAAAACGCGGGGCACACACCAAGCGCTGGGAGGATTTGAGGCCCAGCTGTGATGCGAGAAGAAGAATTGACGGAGTTGGTGTGTGTGTGTGTGATAATCGGAGTTTCGTTTTAGAGAAGGTGGGGTATATCATCATAGGTTGTAAGAAAGAAAGAAAGAAAAAATATTTATTTGCTTCAAAAGTGACGCACAAAATTACCAAAAAATTCAAGAACACAACAAATACAGGTACAGAGCCAAGAAGTGTGGTAAGATATGCGTCACATCCGCGCAAAACGGCCACCGCTCAGCATATTGCTGTGCCTCATGCACGGAGCAAAGACACAGCGCTGGTTTTCAGCGACAGAGTAGATCAGTGAGGCGTGATGTTGGTAAATAACGATAAAAAATAAATAAGTAAGATTATTATATAATGTTTTTTTTTTTTTTTTTTTTACCATAAATAGATACATTACGAGCCTATTTCCTATTGGGATACGCAGATGCGAAACCACTAGATTTCCACCTGCTACGATCCTGAGACATCTAATTCGCTTCATTTACTTTCATTAACCTCGTCATGTATGGAATTATATAGGTACATACACTTTTGTGCAGTTGAGTGTACACACGGCTACACATCAAGCTGTACAAAACCAGTATAGGCTGACCTCGCGTTGTAAGGAAAACCTATACAATGCGAGGTCAGCTTATACTGGAAATGTACAGCTTGATGTGTAGCCGTGTGTACATACGGTTGAAAATTACGCAAAAAAAGCTTAAAAAGGAAACCATTTTACGTTCGGCGGCTGACTATGAGCGAGGGTTACATTTGGTATATGGTATTTAAAACAGAAATAAAGTGACGATAAAGTTAAACTTCGACGATAGAACAAAGAAATACGTACATACTGTGACCGCCAATCATTTTTGTTCGGAGTGTTTTTTTAGATCGATTGCCCCAACAATGCGGAAGTGTAAAGAACTTAGTGGTGGCTGAAATGAATTCAATAAACGTCGCCCTGCATTTCATAGTATTTATCACCGATAGCTGAAGCAGTAATTTCAACTTAAAGCGTTGGCGGTTAAAGCACAAAATTATTTAACACCACTTAAGAGCAGCCAAAGTAAATGTTTCGATACATCCGATACTCCTAAAATTCGATGCGGCGTAATTAAATTTAGATTTAATGCCTTGGGATTAAAGTTGAATTTTGCGTTATGTTGGATTTCCTCTTAAAAAAATTCGATTAAAACTTCAGTGCAACGGGGTCGGGAAACAAATTAGCTGTTAAATTCGTTAAGATAGCCAGGGACCACCTTTACATGGTTCAATGGCAATATACTTCAGTTGTGGAACTTATACATTGGGATCATCAACCATACAGCCCAATAGATGGCTATTGTTATATACATATAATGCAATAAATTCTGTCAACTAGCTGAGGCGGGGTACTGAAATCCGATTGGCCCTACCAAGGTGGCTATTGGCTAATCACTAATGCGTGCGGAAGTTTTGATGACACACATTAGTCGTCAAAACTGATTTGACGTTTTAAAGTGGCGAATAGTGGCAACCTATAACAGACCTATACAATGTGTTATTGAATTAACTCAAAACCTGTAACTAGTTTGTTCAGAATCGAGAGTAGAATCCATTACACTACTTTTTAACATAGGTTATTTTTTACCAAAAAAATATTTTCGTACCATGCCGAGTCTAAAAGTTTCATACTACGACGTGGCGCTGAGCGCAAAGGCGAGTGAGACCCAGTAAAAAAGTGTGATGGAAACTTTTGGATAACATTTGTTTCCTAAAACTATTAAAACTTAACTTAATTTTAAGGTTATTCACCTCCCGACACAGTAGCGTCGAGAGCGTCGCACGTTCGTGAATGAATCTAGCGCTATGAATCGATTAGAGTAACCATGACACCAAAAATTACAAATATCTTCTACAATAATAAATGAAAATTTCTAATTACTTTCCATATCAATTTATTATGATGAAAAGTAGTTGGGGTGTCTGAGGTTTTGAGTTATTCCAATAACAAGTTGTATATACCAGATCTTATGGTGTATTAAAGCTGCAACTATAAGCCAACAACTAAATAACATAAACATGAAACAGGCAATATTTATTTATGTTATAATAACTGTCCCACTTATATGGTAAACCAGTTTCTAATTTGTTTATTCAAGGGCAGATACAGCCCCCACCCCTACCCGTTTTAAATCCACACTTGAAATATTCATCTTGAAAAGGTTAAAAGAAAAGCATTACAATTATAGCAATCTATTTTCTCTCCCACAGACTCAGTAAAGACACTAATAGCCAAAGAAGGGGGAGTGCAGCTGGTTTGCACTCGCATGGAAGAGCTCATAAACAGGCATGATGCGGGAGACCTGAATGCCACTGATTCAGAAGTGAAGGCTATCATGAAACAGGCTTGTGAACTGGTCATCACGGTGCTGACTGGAGGTGAGATGTAATAACATAAAATAAAATGAATAAATATTTTTGGGACATTTTTACACAGCACCATCTAGTCCCAAACTAAGCAGAGCTAATGCTATGGGTACTAGACAATGGATATAATACTTATTTGTATACAATCAGAGGATGTGATACTCTGTAGGTGGTTTTATTTAATGTGGTATTGTCATAGCTTAAGGTGCTGCATTGAATTTGCAACCGTCCCTTTCTAACCAACGGCAAATTCCGCGTGTGAGAACAGAGCGGAATCGCGCTTTTTTTGTTGTTTTTTTACATTTTTGCATATATCTCGGCGAATAAACATGTAAATAAAAATCTGTTACACCAGAATCTACACCCACATTTTGCCAGTTATGTTATAGTCCCATGTAATAGGGGGCGAGCCTATTGCCAATGACCGGGCACAATAATAATATAATATTAGTAGGATTATTATTCAATTTAGTGTATTTGAATTACCACAAACTTAAAGTCTAAGCAACCCTACTGAATTATAAAATATTCAGTTAGGTATGAATAAGTTATTGAGCTATAAAATTCAACATTAAATGGGTACTGGTGGTAACCATCTAGGTTGCCTTTTGATTTAGTTCACATTTTATGTCATTAAAATCTAAACAAAACGCATATTCAAGGAAATTATGACAATCATCCTCCTTGCCTTTTCCCAACTATTTTGGGGTTGGCTTCCAGGCTAACCAGATGTACCTGAACATCAGTATTTTACACGGAGCGACTGCCATCAGACTCCCGCAACCCAGTTACTGGGTAATACCGACATTCGGAGGTTAGACCAGTTGTCAGACTTTTGGGCTTCTGACTGCCATAGACCCGTAACTACTGCCATAGATGTTCGTATGGCAACCGGGACCGACAGCTTAACCTGCTCTTCGAGGCACGGAGGGGTCTCGATGTGCAACGAAATGGTCACCCATCCACGGACTGACCGAGGCAAGTGTAGCTTAACCTTGCAGATCATACAATCCACTCAGTTACTACTTCAATAAATTAAATTGTCTGGTTAATAACATAATATAATATTTATACTGCCAGCCAGGCTCTTAGAGTCTTGGGGTGCTGCGCCAAAATAACCTCCTCGTTTGCTAGATGGCAGCTGATCAGTACTTTGTTGGGCCGGTGCACCCTCGGCACGGGCAATAACTCTTCTTCGGGGGCCTTATTGTTTTTGGAAAATATTCTGGGGGCCAATAAGGCATTGCTCCGCGTATACCTATACCAGAGCATGATAGCGGACGAAAACTGTTTGAAACTCCCAGTGGAGGAGCAGAGACGAGCCTGGCGGGCACTCGCCCTGCCACTAGGCAGGCAGCGGGGGGACTGTGTTCTTGCCTGGCTCCATCGATCTCGTAAACTCTAGCAGGAAAACCCTTACGGTAAAAAATTACGGTTGGATATGGCTTGCGGTCGGCGGACCCAGGTTAGTTTGCCGCCCGATCATTCAAGGCCTGTGACGGTGGCGTGCAGTAATCCACACGCACTATCGAGAAGGGTCTGACCTACGTAAGGCCGCACAAAGATAAGGGGTCAGCTACTAGTGGCGAGCCGGTATCTGTCGGGGATCGTTGGCGAATGCAGTCTATCCCACGCCCCCAGCCAAAAATGGTGGTTTAAGTCAGTAACAGTCTGAACCTACCTCCGCAAGGAGTGAATCAATGAGGATTTTCCTAGGAAAAAATGGCTCTTAAAGCCTTCACATTGCCTTATGAACCTATAGCCATGGCTGAGGCCAAAAACCAATGTTTATGTATGATGGTATTCACAACTTAGTCTTATGTAGAAGTAAATATTGTGCTTTTTTATATTTAAGGGTTTTGTAAATGTGTTGTTAAAGTACTTTTGGAGTATTGTTTATCAGTAACATTTATCGACAAAACATCGAGCCAAAAGCCATTTTAATTATTTATATTCAAATACACAATTCCGGAGAAGAACCGGAGTGACCGACATAGCTTGTAGAATCAGTAAGCTGAAGTGGCAGTGGGCTGGCCATGTCTGTCGAAGGACCGATGGCCGCTGGAGCAGACGAGTCCTTGAGTGGAGACCGCGAATCGGCAAACGCAGCGTAGGGCGCCCCCCTGCCAGGTGGACCGACGACCTAAAGAACGTGGCTGGGGGGGACTGGATGCGGAAGGCAGAGGACCGAGCGTTGTGGCGCAACTTGGGAGAGGCCTATGTCCAGCAGTTGACGTCTTTCGGCTGAAATGATGATGATGATACCTATAAAAATTTAGTAGTTACTTTTCTTGTTCAAAGTACTGGTTATCCAAATGGATCTATTCACCGAGATTCGTGATATGAGAATCGGGTTTTGATATAATCTACATATCTGTTGTTACTTATTGTTGATAATAAATCGAATGTCTTCAAGCAGATTTTATTATTTTATTAGAAAATATTGAGGGAGTCATTAATGTAAGGTATGAAAACATAAACATTCTAGTTTCGGTAGATAGGTACCTACTTAGGTAATCAGGATAATTAGTTATTTTTTTGTTTTTTTTGTCTAAAGCGTGTGCTACACGGTAAGCAACAAGCCTCCCCACCAAGGTGATCTTGCTGGTTTCCAACCATGTAGACAGTGGTTTTTACCAAATTCTGTTTGACTTTGACGACGGCTGTCAGCGACCAATCTCCCACCAAGGTCACCTTAGTGGGGAAGCTGGTTCACCGTGTAGCACACGCATCACTGCCGTCGTCAAACAAAATTTGGTGGGCCAGTCTTCCAACAACCCCTACTTGGCGTTCAGGCGGCGGACAGAGAAGATGCAGACCAGGAAGAACAGGTAAGAGGAAATTGCGAAGACTGTCTCTATTCATCATTTCATCATCAGCCTATAGCAGTCTACTGCTCGGCTGTTATTATAATTATTATTTCAAGGAAAAAGGTAGGGGTCATGAACGCCCCTAATCCACTGCGATCTGATGAGATCTATTGTGACGCCTCTTGCAGCATTTCCCCAAGCTGCAAGTTAATCATGTAATCGACTGTGACCTTGGGATAGGATTGAGGATAGGAGGATTTGATCTCCTGCGTTGAGATGACGTGGCCTCCAAGATGCTGGCTTCTGATGTGGTGCACTGCATCACATTCGCATAGGATATGTATGGGCATCTCATCCTTTTCGCGACAAAACCTGCAAACTGTGGTATCACTCAGCCCCGTCCTGTGAAGGTGTTAATTCATACTGCTCGACTTGGCCATGCCTGTTATATATGGTAAAACAGGAGCTGGTGTTAAATATAATAAACGAGAGGAAATTATTTTATGTATTCATTTGTTCAGTAATGATTCTATAGTCACTGGTTATAGCAGTAGTAAATAGATAGATTCTCTAACAGTCATCGTCATCATCATTCATCATTTCAGCCGAAAGATGTCCACTGCTGGACATAGACCTCCCCCAAGCATCGCCACAACGACCGGTCCTTCGTTTCCCGCATCCAGCGGATTCCCGCGACCTTCACCAGATTGTCAGTCCACCTTGTGGGGGGCCTACCCACGCTGCGCCTTCCAGTACGCGGTCGCCACTCCAGAACTTTACGGCCCCATCGGCCATCCGTTCTGCGAGCAATGTGCCCCGTCCACTACCACTTAAGTTTGGCAATTCTTCGGGCTATGTCGGTTACCTTTGTTCTCCTGCGGATTTCCTCATTTCTGATTCGATTACGCAGGGAAAGTCCTCAGAATTTAAATTATGGCGTTTAAAGGAATAAGATCTTAAACAATACAATTTAAAATATGAGCGAATGAGTTGTGTAAGGAGACACAACTCATTCACTCATTCATACAATAATACTAAATAATAATAATAATTAATGTAATCTTGTTGTGCAATGAAGAGGATTATTATTATTATTTTGATATATTTTTGTTTTCTCCTCTTTTTGGGAGTAAGAGGGGATGATTAAACAGAATACGTGGATGATAGTGTAGAAGACGTTACAAAAATTCTGGTGATGCGACAGGTGTTAAGAATGGTGTCTTTTTGAAGCATGTGGAGTGTATATGTAGGCATATGTAAGGTGTTTAGGCTTTGTTGAAGGGACTTCGGAATAAGTCCTGTATTATTAATACTCATCCTCCCCAAAATCTCAGCCATGGGAACAGTGTAATGTACCTAGATGTAAATACATAATACCTATATTCATATCTGTGCATCAGAATGTCTATCTAAATGCGATAATAACACAAACGGAACAAAAAAACAAAATGATTAGACATACTCGTATATACACACACACACACACACATTATAATCATACATACATAGACGTACTCTCATCATTATATTATTATTTTCATGTAACTCAATGATTGGGTTACTACCAACACTTCTGACTGACTGTGTGATCATACACAACAATTGCTTAGAATTATCGACCATACAGCCCAATAGACGCCTATAATGTTGAATATAATGCGTACAATTTTTTTTTTTTTTTTTTAATAACTAATGGCCGTTTGATTGTATTGACTTAGAAGCTGTGGATTTATTTAGTTATTATAATTTAGTTAATTAATTAATTGCGTATAATAAATTCTGCAACTAGCTGAGGCGGGGTACTGCAATCCGATTGGTCCTACCAAGGCGGCTATTGGCTAATCTTAACGCAGCAGTTTTGACGGCTCACGGTAAGGCTCGTCATGGAGGAGTGGCTGGAGAGGGGCTATGGCGCCCTCACCTACCGGCTGACGCAGATACTCTCGGGGCACGGTTGCTTCGGGAAGTATCTGTGTCGCATAGGCCGGGAGCCGACTCCCGAGTGTCATCACTGCGGGAGCTGCCTTGAGGACACGGCGCAGCACACACTGGCGGAATGCCCAGCTTGGGCCACGCAGCGCCGTGACCTTATAACTGCAGTAGGCGGCAGCAATCTCTCGCTTCCGGCTGTTGTTTTGGCTATGGTCGGGAGCGAGAACGCTTGGGAGGGCGTCGTCTCCTTTTGCGAGGAGGTGATGCTCGCTAAGGAGGCGGCGGAGAGGGTTCGAGAGGCAACGACCTCCCTCCCCACCCGCAGGAGACGGACCGGGCGTCGCAGGAGGGCGTATGCCGACCTCCAGCCACCCTAGGAGTAGGCCTGCGGGCGGCGGACTCGGGGTAGCCCGCCGCCCGATCAGTCAAGGCCCGTGATGGTGGCGCGTCGTGTTCCGCGCGCGCCAGTCAAGAAAAGGGTGCGGCCGATGATGCCGCACGGGGAGAAGGGGCTCGCCTACTAGTGGCGAGCCGGGACCTGCCGGGGATGGTTGGACGACTATAAGTTTCCCACGCCCCCGGCCAATGGTTGGAAGAGGACCACCGTGGTGGTTTTAGTCGGTAAGAGTCCGACACTGGCTCCGCCTTCCCCGGGCGGAGTGCGGCCATGAGGATTTCCCCACGAAAAAATAAATAAAAAAGTTTTGACGGCTCATATAAGTGGTCGAAAATGATTTGAAGATTTAAGTGGCGAATAGTGGCAATCTACATTAGTGAAATTTCATAGATGTGTGACAGACATCAGTTGCCTGTTATGAGACGTCTATGGGATGTATGGTCGATGCTTAGAATCGATCCTTAGAATTGATCCTTAACGAGGCAACAAAGAAATATTAGCAGCAGCTTCTATCCATCTAAGTATCAAAACTTTTTGTCGTACGTACATAATACTACTGTACACCACTTTCCTTCTGTGTTTTCGTCGTAGGCTACGCTGTAGGCTCGTAGCTGCCTACGAGCGAAGTACGATTTAATAATTTTGTCACTATGATAATAATTATTAGCCTAAATATTATTAAATAAATTATATTTACTAACGTGAGTGAAATTAATAGTGAAATTTCACAAGGGGCATACTTGTTAGTCCCAGAATATCATTACAGGCATGATTAATACTGACACTTCAAAGATTCAAAGATATTTATTTTGCCAACTAAGTGCTATATGCTATGCTAAAGTAGTTCTTATAAAAAAGTTAATTAACAAAACCTGTAAACAAGACTTGTGTAGGTACATGTAGGTATATGTGAAAATATCAAATCAACACGCAGTCGGAGGCTACGATGTTTTTGGTCATGAATTACAAAAGTAGTTCATAGGTAGCCTCCGCCTGCATTGATTTGATATTTTCACATATACCTACATGTACCTACACAAGTCTTGTTTACATCTTTTCAGTTATATTTACAAGCAGTCGGGTTTTTTTGGTTTTGTTAATTAACTTTTTAATTTAAAATTTTTTAGCTCGGGGAATTCCATTGAACATCGCCGCGCTGCGCGGGTGCCCCTCTAGTAGCACGTCTGGGGAAAACAATAAAGTTTTCCTAACAGCACCACCACCACGTGCTGCTGTCCTTCCCAGGATCTCTTATCGCATGCCTTGAGTTTTATGGTTCTAATGAGAGCTCAGAGTAATGTACAGCGTCTTCGCGGGTTCGCCGCCGCGAATGTAGAACAGACATTACAGTTGTTCATATACCTAATGAACTAAGAACAATAGGATTCCTATCACTAGGAAGTTATTCCATTGTAACTTTATTGATATTGAACATTGACGTTTGTAAACTGCAATAAAAGCTAAGTATTGGCGTTTAAACTATAAAGCTGGCTTTTCACTATGGAATATAATATATATTATACCCCGAAATATAAATTATATCCCGTGATTCACCTTTACACTATGATATATATATTTTCGTTCATTTCGGTTGTACACACACACAGACTTAGGACGACGCGGTGGTATGAAACGGTGTGCGGGGTACGGGACATAATATAAACATGTAAATATCGCTCGGTCGGTCGAAAAAGTGTTTATAGTTTGGAATGTAATATATATTATATCTAAGTGTCAATCAACTCGGCCTATCGCAGTCCACTGCTGAACATAGGCCTCTCCCAAATTGCGCCATAACACTCGGTCCACCGTCGGTCGGTCATCTAGGTGTAAAGGGTTCCGGTTCCATTTACGTGTACCAAGTACATATTAAATTATATCTCAGGATGTAATATTTGTATATTATATCATAATCCCATAGTGAAAAGCCGGCTTTATGTTCTTAGAAACAATCACTAGGTGTACCTATTCAATGAGTATTGAGATTTGTCTGGTAAAAACGAGAATTTTTACGATCAGCCTTTTTTCTATGATTAAAAGACTGTTCTAAGCAATCTACACCGCCCATGGCCATCCGCAACACCCCCATTGATTTGGCCGGTCTTAAAATATTGCTCGATACGTCTTAATATAGATGTATCAGGCAAATATATGTATGTTAGTATCTTAATGGTATTGTGCTATACAGAATTAATATATCAATGTCTTTTCATTCCGGAAACAGCTCATATGAAAACAAGCTGACTCACAATACTTATTTCTTAAATTAATTGACTTTAAATATTTTTATTCGAAGCTCTAAAACTTCGCCAAGTACGCGGGACGGATACTTGCTGATATACAAACTTGAAGAACCATAAAGTTTCTCTGTTCGCCTACGGAAAAAGGCTCAAGGAAGGAACTGCCGCTACTACTGCAAGAGTAAGAAAGATTATACATATATGTAATGAAACAGCTAAGCTAAGGGACGTAGCCCCAATGAGTTTGCGAAAGAGGGTTTACGTCACAGTATGCCAGTCCGTCTTGTAATGCTGTATCCTGGCCTGGGGGGGCGCTGCTACCACTCACCCACTCACATTGTTATTGGTAGTTAAGAATGTTTGATCGTTCCAAAATATGAATCACATGTTCCTAATTTCAGGAATGTTCCCTTTTAAATATTTTTCCTATCAATATACGTGTTATTGAAATAACTGAAAACCTCTTAAATGGTCACTGTACTCATCAGTATGAACAACTTTTAGTGTACGAAAAAAATAATCAGGTGTTCCCTACATTTTTTCGATTTATGTGAACACAAATGCAAGGAATACCTGTTTTTTTTTCGCAATTTCAGGGTTGGTCCAATAGTAAAAGTTGTTCATACTGATGAGTACAATGGCCCCTTTTTTTTTAACCCCGAGGTTTTCAGTTATTTTAATAACATGTTGTATAGTGCGGCAATCCGCACCTACATCTGTTTAAGTATTTTATTATTTTAACGCATTTTACGCATGCGAAGCGAATTCTAAAGATATAAATTGTGGAAAGAAAAAATCGCTCACGAGCAGGATTCGAACCTGCGACTCCTGGCTTTTTTTTTTTTTTTTTTTTTTTTCTTTACACAATTTATATCTGTTTAAGTGTTTACGTTTGTGCGTTTAGAAAATTTGTTTTCTAAAGTTTTCATTTCAAATTTCAATTGGTGTAGCAAACGACGTCGCTCTACAGGCTACGGTATTAAAAACTTAATTACAATTATCATAAAATCATTCAATTTCAGTTTTTACATTTTCGTTTGTTGTTAAAATGGCTTCACGAGCATGTAATTGGTTTTCTTTATGGGTTTGTTGTTTATATGGGAAGGCATCGATGCGAATGTTCGTATGCTGCGTGCGTTTATGATTGGCTCCTGGCAAATGTTCGCGAGCAAGTACACACGGCTACACATCAAACTGTACAGGTCCAGTATAAGCTGACCTCGCATTGTAGAGGTTTTCCGTACAACGAGAGGTCAGCTTATACTGGAAATGCATAGCTTGATCTGTAGCCGTGCGTACCTACGTAGTATATTAGTAATTCAGATAATGTATTTACTAAATGAAAGTGTCTATTAACTTGAACTGGAATTATATATATCGTAGGATAATCGAAAAAATCGGATCTTTGCGAAAATCCTAGGACGATTGCAAAAGACCGGATAATTGGAATCTATGAAGGTTTGTCGTTATCATCCGAGCAATTTTAGTATCATTGCAAAAATCCGGCTCATCATAGGTTAGTCGCGAATAACTGCTCACGTAATGAGCTTTGACTGTCTCATGGTATAATAAGATGTTTCACCCATCTTATTATACCATGGACTGTCTGATATGAACGTTATGCACTGACGGATGCGCTGATTGGGAAAATACAGATTTTGTAATCACCAGGTGCAGAGGTTATAACGCTTGTTAGTAGTTAATATTAATTACTCTCAAATTTAATTATAGCGCAATGATATAAGATAGCCTCTGATTGACGCAATAAGAGGTCATATAAAATATTTGGTTACTAAGTACTTGTCACTATGATTTCATAGTTAGCCACTTATAAACATCGTGGTTGATTATGGTTTTGATAATAAATACCCTACGTCAATAATCGATCACAAAATAAACTGTTGCCGACTGGAATATTTCGCTCGAACTGACTTTATTTATTAATAGGTAATTACCTACTATCAATGTCTTCTTATAAAGAAATAGTGCCATTGCAATAATGTTTTAAATGATCTTGAATCATAATTGAATTTATACAATCTCTTAAAATTCAGACAGAGGTTATCATAATCTTCAATGATAAGTTTTCATCCGCCGGTTATTTTACAAGTAATTTAAAGATACACTTGAAGAAGCTACCACACACAAGTTCTTATGTTAGTTTATGTTAGTAATAACTGATAATGAAACAAGTGACATAGCAAACAACGTATCGAATCGAGTAGACGAAACAGAGGGTTCGTTACATCGCATTTGTTATTATTTACGTTCCAATGTCTAACAATCATGCACCGTACGCACGAGCATATAAATCTCTAAGTTAAATACAGTGTTAGTCTTTGTCAGTAGCACAAATATAACACAAGAAATATCAGCCAAATCGATCGTGCCGTTCTCAAGTGATGCTCCGTCATACATGCGGCAATCAATTTTTATATATTGACTATGAGAAAAACAATTAACCATACCCAATGAACGTTACGTATATTTATATTGTTTCTCACAAGTGCAAACACGACTATGATACGATATTCCATCATGGAATGCCAGTGCCTATCTTCCGGCTTCATCATCAAACCTTGAAACCTAATCGTGGTCAAAGTTCATTACAAAACTTTTCTAAGAAATCCGAAACAGCTATGATACAAATAACTAATAAATTATGTCAAAATCTAAATGTAACTTCAAGTTGCCTCAGGAGCCAGCAATAGTGAAAAATATTAATACAACACAGTTGAAATGAGAGATTTTAATCAACACAAAAATAAATCGTATTCATTCAGTTACAACCCTCTCTACTAATGGGTATGAGAAACATCCTCAAGCTACAGTAATTTTGTGTAAACAGTTAAATAGTGTTATATTTACGACTTGAAAAATAACAGACAGTAGCAGAGTCAACTATTTTTTATATATATTTACAATCAAATATAGAACAGACTGTCCATATTAACATAGGTAGCTATGACTTACCTCGGGAGCCGAACAATAGTAACAATATAAAAATTGTCAATAAAAATAGTTACAACAGTTTAATACATAGGAGTAACATAAATCAAAACTTGAAAAAAAAAATGGTAATGAGATCACTATAATCATGAATTAACAAAGTTATTGATATTTAGAAATTAACACATAGTCAACTGAATCAGAACAATAATCAAACATAAGTAAGGAGCTCTCCACATATCGAACGCGGTGCGGGGCGGCACAACCGCGGCTGCCAAATGTTTATGTAACATGAGACAATCTACACCAAACGCGTCATGTGGCCAATGCACACCAGAGGGCCTAGTGCGAGTTTAACACTTACCACATACTTCTATCGTGATTTATAAATGACAACCTGTCTTTCATTCCAGTAACCAATAGCACACGTCACGAGGATCCCCCTCATCATATCCCACGTTTGGATAGCCGCTTGCCGCAAGTTATCTACGTTGCGCACTTCTGATACATCCTAATTGAGAACCATCTGCCCCCATAGGTTCTGGTTTGAGGTCGGGCTCTTTGCACGCCATGGTATAACGTGAATATCCGGCTGAGCCTGGAGCCACGCCTGAACAATTCTGGCACTATGAACGGAACTGTTGTCCTGGCAAAGATGAATAGCTCTTGTCGGATGGTGCAGTCGCACAGTCGGCACCATCACATCTCGTAAAATGTCCACATACTGTTCAGAGTTCATGTGGCCTGATATTTCCACGAGTTCGCCAGGACCAACAGAGTTCATCCATCCCCAGAATCCCAAGCTCAGCCGACCACTCGACCTATTAGGTATTACGTTTTCAATAGTGTATCTCTCGTTAGCTCGCCGTTTCAATATTTTCGGATTTAAAAGTTTTTTCGTCAACAATAAATATGACGACATTATTTTACCAATCGAAATCATAATACTGCAAACAAAAATTTACTCTAGTCTGAGCACGGGCAGGAGAAAATACAATTTTTTTGTCCGGGATCCTAGTCTTTAGCCCAACGGCCTGTAATCTTCGTCGAATTGTTTGAGTTGATACCTGAAACAATAGTAGAAAATATATTTTCTGAAAAAAGAATTACAACTAATATAGTTAAGAGCCCTTTAACATTTTTTTGACAATAAAAGTAACTAAAAGTGGATTTTTGGCGTTCTCATACTATTAGATAGAAAGATCTATAGGAATTTCCATTACTGAATTGGATAACGCGATACTGAGCTCACCAGCCCGCTGAGGCGGAGCCAGTGTCGGACTCTTACCGACTAAAACCACCACGGTGTTCCTTCAACTACCTTAGCCAAGGGCGTGGGAACCCGTGAGTATTCACACAACCACCCCCGACAGGTCCCGGCCCGCCACAAGCAGGCGAGCCCCTTCTCCACGTGCGGCCTAACGTTGGCCGCACCCTCCTAGGTGGCGCAAACGGAACACTGCACGCCACTGCGAAGCTCTCAAGGGAATATTTTTTCCCGTTTTTGCACCATTTTTCATTTACGCTCTGCTCATATTGGTTGTAGCGTAATGTTTATATAGCTTAAAGCATTTCTCGATAAATGGATTATCCAACACAAAAAAAAAATTCAATTCCAACCAGAAGTTCCTGAGATTAGTGCGTTCAACCAAACAAACAAACAAACAAACTCTTCAGTTTCATAATATAATATATAAAATATATATATACATAAATATAATATATTTAATGTATATAATAATATTTTAAATTAATATAAAAATAAATAGTATTTTTTCCCGTTTTTGCAACATTTTTCATTTATGCTCCGCTCCTATTGGTCATAGCGTGATGCTGTATAACCTAAAACCTTCCTCGATAAATTGACTGTCCAACACAAAAATAATTTTTCTATTCCAACCAGTAGTTCCTGAGATTAGTGCGTTCAACCAAACAAACAAACTCTATATGCTATACATAATACATATATATTATGTAAAATATTTTTTAATTTTTTTTCTTAATTTTTTTATTATAAATATTATTATATAAAATATATATAATATATTAATTATATATATGTATATATATATTTTATTATATGTATTATATTATGAAGCTGAAGAGTTTGTTTGTTTGGTTGAACGCGCTGCATCGCTTCCTTGAAGTTCTCTACTACCACTTGGTGACCTCCTGGTGGAAGAAAATTATCATTAGTAGTGGAGAATCATACAATATGAATAAATTAAAGCATGATGTCTTGACGGCACGAGTTGTAAGAAAATGCGAGCCCACAGCAAATGGCGTTCAAGCTAATTGTGAAAATCCTTTCCAAAGTTACATCTAACAACTCCTAACAACCCCATCCAACTCCTCCAAGTTCCAGCAGGGAAAATTGCGGGCGGAAGCTAGTTTATTATTTAGGAAGTTGATGAACACTTTGACTTTGAACTTGACATATTTTGTTTGTGACATCCATAAAAGGACTGAATAATAATTGTCTACTATACATTGACATAAACTTGTTTCAGGATTAGAAACCTTAACTCTATTAAGACATTGTTTAGTTTCATTGTTTCACTAAAATTGTTTACCAACATTTTTAGTAGCGTTTTGTTCTTAGTTTTCACGTTCTTAAGGTTAAGATTCGTTTAAAATTTAAAATAATTCGTTCATCTACTGTTATATTGACTTCAGTCTACATACCTTCCTTGCCTATCTGCTCAACATTGCCAACAATAGCGATCTCTCCGTCCACGAGGTCCAACAGCTCCTTCACGCAGACAGGGTCAACAATGATCACCATGCCAACGCCGCAGTTGAATGTTCGGAGCATTTCGAAGTCTGACACCACACCTGCGAAAATAAACTTTATGTTATTGGCCGTAGAGTACAAATTAGATTGAAGGGAAGTGAAAAACATGATTGATATTCATGTCAAATGTTGGCGTTGCTGGCAAACACTTTCAGACTCAAAATTAGGCCGCATTATAGGTAACAGACCTCCTTCAGAAAGGAGGTTTCACCTAAAAAGACCACTCTTACAAAGGAGGTTTTACCTTTCATAAATACATTACTTCTAAAAAAAAATATATATAATAATAATAAGGTAAATAGGTAGATGACCGTTAATAATGTTCTCGTATATTATGTTATGGATGCACTACCACAAACAATCGTCCTTGTTTCTTCTCTTTGTAGTAACGGTGACGCTGCTGGTTGCTAACCATCATTGTCTAAAGTTTTCAGGACACATTACACCATCGATCGACCTTTAAACCTTAGGAATAACACATTCAACACAAGACTCTCAACTTCCGCTCAGGATATTTAGACGATTCCACCATCAGTAAACCTGTAAAACATTACACGAGTTAATCTCAAATTGTTACCTTTAGCCTGCAGCCATCCAAACACAGGCTTGATGTTGAACTTGGTGGCATCCAGCCTGACCTTGATGCCGGGCGGCAGGATGCGCGGGATGTTCTCCAGTAGGCCGCCACCCGTGATGTGCGCGAGTCCCTTGATGAGCTGCTTCTTGATGGGCGGCAACAGCGCGTGCACGTAGATGCCGGTGGGCACCAGGAACTCCTCGCCGTACGACTTGTTCGTGGTGCTGAAGGCTGCTGGCTCATTGTACCTGGAAGGTTCAATGAAGTTTAGATAGTATTGCTTTAATTTTGTGCGTTTTCTACTAGGCGCTTATTACATTACTCTGAATTCAGAAACACAAATTAGGATTTAGGAAAGGAACCTCCTGATTACACCGACCTAACTCTTATCACACTTTCCTAATTTTCGAATTTCCTTTCCTAAATCCTAATTAAGATTTCTGAATTCAGAGTAGTGCAATAAGCGCTTTAAAAAGATTTAATTGGCTTACTGCAAGAAGCTATTTCCTGCTATAAGCTATATTCTACAGTTGATGAGTTGTTGCCGAGGATTTATTATCTATCTTAATCGCTTCGATCGTGTCATCTCATGGTTGCTAAACCAGCAACAGCAAGCAGTAACCAGTAACAGCAGCTATGCTATATTGGACCCGCAACGCATCTATGCCCAGGAGTGGACGTCTTTCGGCTGAAATGATGATGATGATGATACCGGAATCGAAGCCGCCACCCGTAGCTTACAAAGTTTATTAGCAGATGGGAGGACGCTGCTGCACATCCTCTTTTTAGGATTCCGTATCCAAAGGGTGATAACGAGACCCTATAACTCTGCCTACGCCGTCTGTCCATCTGTCTGTCTGTAACATGGCTGTATCTTTTAACCGTAATGCTTCCATTTTTTTCAAAATTAATTACGCCAAAGCTCGTCAAGCTACTAAACAAAAAAATTAAACAAAAAAAATCGGTTGACATACAGAGGAGAAAAATAGCTGAACTGTTTTGTCTTTACCTATTTATATGTAAAGCCCAGGACCGACCGTTGTGGCGATGCTTGGGGGAGGCCTATGACCAGCAGTGGACCTCTTTCACTAGCGTCAGGTTTAATAACCTGGCAATATGCTGAGCTGGACACCCATTTGTCACAATTCTGAGACGCACATGGCGCATGACTGTCAATGACTTTTTCCTCGCTTTGTTACTTCTTTACTATAACTATTTCTTGTTCATGTATACCTATCCTTTCTTTTGTATGTGACTCAGTTGTGTCAAATAAATGTTTTTCTTTCTTTCTTTATTTTTTCGGCTGAAATGATGATGATGATGATGGATGATGATATGTATATTGTATAAATTAGCAATATTAATAGAAAAAAAATTAAGGTAGTCCGTGTGGTGCCGGACTTAAAGAATAGCACCACCCTTATCTCTTCTCATGGGTGTCGTAAAAGGCGACTAAGGGATTCACCAGAGGATGGGCAGCAGCGTTCTCCGAGTACCAACCAACTTTGATCGCCAACCCGCCTGCCAAGCGTGGCGATTATGGCATATCCCCCCTTAATTGGGGGAGGCCTATGTCCAGTAGTGGACGTTTTTCGGCTGAAATGATGATGATGAATGAATAGAAAAAAACGGATAAGGGGAGGTGGATGATGATGTAAACGTTGAAGTCTATCTTTCGAAAATATTTATGATTATTGTGTTTACCTAATAATAAGGTATTAATATGATATTCGATATTATTTCAGTGCTTTTAGAAAATAAAGCATGAATGATTTCACTCCTATTTCATAAACTGAAGTTAAATGCACGGCTATTGTTCTATTGAGTGTAATAAATACATGAAAGAGATTCATGTCTGTCTGAAAACAATTACAGTACCTATATTTAGATATTTACAAGTATTATTGTCTGAGAATCTATGGTACGCTGAAAACAATAAGTGCGTCAAAGTTATTAGCAAGTTCAAATGCAAAATGAAATTTGGCTGATCTGCTGACTAGAAACCCTGATTGCAATAAATAGAAATATAAATATTTTTGGGACATTTTACACAGCACCTAGTCCCAAACTAAGCAGAGCTTGTACTATGGGTACTCGACAATGGATATAATACTTAAATACTTTTCTTTTGTAAATATATACTTATAATACATAAGAAACACCCAGACCAACACAAACACTTATGTTCATCACATAAATATTTGTGTCCTGTGGGAATCGAACCCACGACCTCGTGATTAGCAGTCCGACACTCGAACCACTAGACCACAGACGTCGTCAAAATAATTAAGTATATGAATAAAATTGTTTATTCTCGCCACAAAACATTATGTTTTTATGTCTGATACATATTATATTATAATTAATTTTGTGGTGGTTACAGTGGGAAGCATAAGGTTTTGATCCTATCTCCTGAATTAGGTGTGAACCTGTAGGTATCTCACCATTAAATGATAAACGAATATCGTGATTACTCAAAACCTACCAATTAAAACAATATTTATGACAGCTCCTTGTAAATTTATTGTTCATAAACGTTTACAACAAGATACAGTATCCGCTAATTAGTTTGAAAAACAAGTGCATTATAGTTATAAATATACTCGTAGTGCGTCATAAATTATTATCTTAAGGACTAAAACGGTAACAGCGTCTCAGGGGTACAACAAATCGTAAGATTACTCCAAGCGAGGGAAGTTTGCGAAGGTTGCTACGCTTTAATGGTCAAGCTATATTATGTAAAGATGTGTGGAACCAACTCCCGTCAGCGGTTTTGCCGAAACAATTCGACATGGGAGCCTTCAAGAAACGAGCATACGTCTTTTTAAAAGGTCGGCAACGCATCGGTGACTCCCCTGGTGTTGCGGATATCCATGGGTGGCGGAGATTGCTTACCATCAGGTGACCCGCTTGCTCGTTTGCCCCCTTATGTTATAAAAAAAAAAAAAAATGTACATAAAGCTACTACAGTAATATTGTGATGTACCTAAGTAATAAAATATAATGAGCCAACTAGATCTGTAACAACAAGAACTAAAAAGGATTGACATGTATGAGGCAAACTTATAGTTTTTTTTATGTTTATAAAATCTCCAAGTGCGTATCTATTATGATATGTATGAAAATTTTATCGTCTTCAATCCATCAGCCGTCCCATATAAATCCACATACAAGGGATATGTCCACATACAGGGGTTAATACCAAAATTCCAAAAAAAATTGAAAATGAAGTGAGCCAGTGTTTTGGTACTGTTTAAATTTTATTATGTTTCGGGTTGCCATACGTCCGGAATTTTCCAAACCTGTCTGGAAATTTGGCTGTTTATCTGGAATGCAAGGAGATTTCTAAGTTGGCCGGAATTTTAACACAAATGAAGGAAGAAAAAATATAAATTAAATGTTTTTGATCGCCACAGTAGCACGCGACCACCACGTACTGCTGTCCTCCCCAGGGTTGGTTAGTTAATAAACGCCTCGAGTCCCCTGTTCAGCAGTGGGACAGTAATGGGCTGATTAAGTTATGTAAAACTTTTCATCAATCAAATCTAGAAACACAAAATTTTACATAAAAAGAGAGGTATCTTTTTAAAACGGCAAACTCACATTCGTGACATGGATCATTAGAACGATGTTACAATAAAACGCGACGAATAAAAGTCGAACACGATGTCTGAGCGGCACGAATTATTGTTCATATTATATCTGACAGTGACTGTTTGAATATAAAACCATTCTTATACAGTTCTTATACAGTGCTAAGGAAAATATTATCAACTAACTGAATACCGCGGTTTAACTCCTATGGTATGTCACCGAAAAATAAAGAAAATCCTATATTTTACTTCAAATTTCAGGCTATTTCTGTGTTAAGTTTCATCAACATTCATTCAGCTTTTTAGACGTCACGTCGATTCGAACGTGCAAAACATTAAATTTTTTATTTTGTTGAGAAATAGGATTAGGGTGGATTAAAGAATTAATCAAAGTTAGTAATCGTTACGGCTAAATGTGACTGTGTATATCTAATCAATTTCTCTGACTGACCGTGTGAGGAGTAAGTCAAATATTTAATTTCTGGATGCCCTGGAATACAGTTAACTAAAATGTTATATCCAGGAAAAAATCACATTTCAAATTACCTCTTTTAATTACAATAACTCCACTAGCTCATCGATTTCGACATTCTTTCGGACTCTCAGCGTACCGTGCTGTGTTTTTGTCGGCCCCGGGATTTTACGGAATACTTTCCTTTCTGGGTTCGATTCGCAGTCATTAATTTAAGTATGGTAATATTTCGATAGACAAAAATCAAGCACTCTGGACTCGAGTATAAAAAAAAACCGGCCAAGTGCGAGTCGGACTCGCGCAGTAAGGGTTCCGTACCTCTCAACGACCTGATACCCCATAAAAACTGATTTAATTTACGAGAGTTTATCAAAAGACATCAACGCTCAGTGCGTGAAATATGAATTTTTGCATGTCTTTCTTACCACATATGTCTATGTTTGTCTTATTTTTAGTATTTGTTGCTAAACTTCATAATATGCACTATAATCTGACCAAGTTTGATGCTGGTATATATTACCGTTTTGAAGATAGAGCAGGAACAAAAACGTTGAAAAAAATGCATGTTTTTTGAGGTTTCTTGTATGGGGTCGGTCCCCTTTGGTTTTAGACTTTTTTTTGTTTTTAGTATTTGTCGTGATACACCTCATAGCAACACAATTTCTGAGAAAGTTTCAACCGGTTACCTATTACCGTTCAAAAGATACAGCTCTGTGACAGACAGACGGACGGACGGACGGACTACAGCGTACCGAGAGTAATAGGGTCCCGTTTGGCACCCTTCGGGTACGGAACCCTAAAAAAGACTGCTAAGCTGAACTGCAGAATTGCTTCGAATAGAAGCACTATTGAATATAGTAATTAAGATCCAAAAAGCCCATAATTTAGAATATAATTTTAAAAGACCACATACTGTACTGTACCACATTTTATGCAAGTAAAATGATTTGATTTGATTTGATGAGGGTATTATTAAGGTATCATTAATACTTTATCAGGCATTCTACCCGGGCACACTTCTGGAAACTGGTCACGATATCCTGTTCTTCTGGGTCGCGCGAATGGTCTTCTTTGGACAACGGCTAATGGGAAAACTACCTTTCAAGTAAGTTTTCTTTCTCCTCTGTTACTCGAAATACAACCTTATGGAGACGTGAATAGAGTCTTAATTTGTTTGCAGTTTTTTTTAGGAAAGATGAACGCAAAATAAAAGCAGATGGTATCACCTTCATTACATTCATGACAACAAATCAATTAGTTAAAATGACATTAAAGGCCAGCGCACACCGGGGACGGCAGGGCAGTTCATTTTATCTTTATACAACGTAAATTCATACGTATCTAGTGAGTACGTAGTACATATAGCCGCTAATGTATTTTCCGATGCTACAAGTTACAACATTAAAATCATTTTTCCACAATACAGTTAAGTGTTTCTCAGACACATTTTCCTCTTTTATATAAATGACTTTGGATTTAATTGGAAGAAGCCAATAATGACCGACGCGTTAGGAGCCAACGAGGTCATATGAAGCATGTCAATTAGATAACGTATACTAAAACTTACTTAATTAGCCCATTGCTGTTCCACTGCTGGGCAAGAGCCTCTTCTCAGAATTAGAAGATTAAGGCCTTAGTGTTTTGGCCTTAGTTAGGGCCACGCCTAGTGCGGGTTTACGGACTACATACACTATAGAGAACTGTATGGAGCACTCTCAGACGTGGATTCCCACGATGTTTTTCTTTACATAAGTAAATGATAATAAAATTCTCACCCACACAAGAATGTTGTATACTCTTTTTAGGGTTCCGAAGTCCTACAAGGAACCCTTATAGTTTCGTCATGTCCGTCCGTCTGTCCGCCTGTCCGTCTGTCCGTCTGTCCGCCTGTCCGTCTGTCCTAATCCTTTACAGCTTAATAACTTCTACAGTTATAAACATAATTAAATGAAATTTTGTTAAAAAAATAGTCTACATATAGATCTCAATTTTAAAAGAATAAAAAAATCGTTTTTACATATTTTAGGGGTGGCGTCCATACATGTGAAATGGAGATGAAAAATTTTTTTTCACTGCACCCCCTCGTATGGGTTATCATTGAATAGGTCTACTAAAATGAAGGTAATGTTTCATACACCACTTCTTTATCAGGTGTACCATCTGCGAAATATAGCCCGCCAAAGTGGCTTGCAATGTGTCCCCCCCCTGCCATTTCTAAAATATGCAACGTAGAAACTTATAATCTTCCACAATGATAGACCTTTGTAAAAACTCTCTTTTAAAATTATTTTGAGTATAATGTAATTATAAATTTTCGAGTTATAGAGAGAAAACTGAAAAATACTTAAGACGTCCTAGTTCACAGGTCATTGACCTTAGAGAAAAATTATGTTAGCAAATAATGCTCCTTTAGTTACTTTCTATTTGAAAAAATCACAAAAAGTAACTTTGTGTTATGTTGAACACACTTCTTCAATTTGGCTTCTTGAATTTATCGCTAGATGGCGCTACTAACAACACGCTCTGAGTCGCGAATGCTGCTGATTATTGCAAAAACTAAAATAGCCATGATTAATATTCAATTTGATTCGTTTGTTATTACACCTACTTAAGGAACCCTATAATACTGAGCATGGCCCGACATGCTCTTGGCCGATTTTTTTTATTTTTCTCTTTTATTTGATTAATGATTTATAATAATATTATTGTATGAGATAGATAGTTAGATAGAATATACTTTATTGTAATAGTAGTAAACAGGAACAACGTATAAATTATGGGTACATGGGCGGTCTTATCGCTAAAAGCGATATCTTCCAGACAACCTTTGGATGGACAAAAACCTTTGTATGCCGAAAAGGCAGGACATAGAGTCCAGTATACATATTATCAAAAAAAAAAAAATTATAAATGTATAAAAGTGTTAGGTTCTTAGTAATTATTGTATATTTTAAATAAGACAATCATGTATATCAATATTATTCAGTAAGAGTTTTTAAAATGTTAAGGTGAATGCTACAGGGTACCCCGCGAAATTCAATTTTTTTGTAATTTTTTGCAAATTGTAGCTTTATTTCGCGTTGTAGGTACCTATATCGGTCAGAATATGATTGGCGGAAATAATAACAATATATCTACTGAATAATACTCATTAAAAATATTAACCTAGCTCTATTAGCTGTACTAGCTCGATAATATTAATTTAAGATCAAATTATCGATTTTCAAGCTTATACAGCTTATAGAGCTAGGTACAGTCAAAAAATCGGAATCATGACCCACTCAGCTGATAATTCGTTTGAAATCGTCAAAACAGTAAGGTTTTCTTCTATGTTGCACTTAGGACATTTTGAATATTACAGAAACTGTATTAATACGGGTCAGAGGACTGTGCCATTTTGTGCTTTGTTATCAATGCAATAGATTTATAATTGGATTGGAAATTATGTTTTTTATAAAGCAGGAATTGTTTTGAATTTCGAATTAGCTGTCGTTTCACGTGGTTTTCCTACAAACAACTATATTTTTTAAGAAACCTATACTAACTTTTTCGATTACAGAACATTAATAAAATAAAAATAAAAATGACAAATAATAAAACGTCAAGTATAAAATGGTGTCAAACATTATTTAGGTATCTTGTCAAAGTTTGGAGTTAAACATCAAGAATAAAAATTAGAAAAAACAATTATAAATTCTGCGGAAGACCACGTAGTGACTAATCAATTATCTGGCCGAATATCTGCTAACACGTGGGCCTGGTGAGTGCCGGAAATGTAGGCGAACACGTCCAGATTTCTTCTCGTGCAAATTCAGTTGACTTATTAGAAGAAACTATGTTACCGACGGTGCGAACGGTTTACCCGCGAGAAGAAGTTCCGAACTTTTACGTTCACGATACCTGTCCAGTGCATACAGCAAGAGTTCTCACCAGATTTTACCAGCATTTTCATAGCCATCTAGGTCCCCGGATCCCAATCTAAATGAAAATTTACTGGGCTTGATGGTCCAAATGTGGGATAATAGAAACGAGAAACGAGAGGACAAGGCAAGCACTTGAAAAACGTTGTAACAAAATTTGGGATTATATGAGAGGAACGGACATTTGCAGTGGCCTAATCGGATCGATGCGTTCCAGACTATTGGACGTTATTGAAAACTATTTTGCTTACTCTCGTTTTTAGGATAAATTAATTGCCATTCATTAATGTTATTGTGAATATTTTATTAACTATTTAAATACAGTCTTTTATTGTGTATTTCCCTTATCTCTTATTTAATTATGTTTTATGCAGTGGGTATGGTGACTAAATAATAAAGAAGTGCTTATTATTGTGAGATTTCACAAGTCTTTGATCGACGGCATTCGGGTATTACGCAGTAATACCCTTGCAATATGGCATCGAATTTTTATAACAAGTCAGTCCATCATGAGGTATCGAAACTCAATGTGTCTATTGTCAGCCATTATGCGTGTTAGCATTTGAAATGTATAACTTCACGTGCCACGTGCTTCACATGTTATGGTTAATGCCAAACGTGTCAAAGAAATTTCACGTTCTATATGCGTAGCATCTCTAGTACGTCTGTGCGTTCTATGCACGAAAGGAGATGGCATAGGGCACAGACCTACATAGGGAGACGACAATTTTATTGGTAAACGAATTGTCACTGTCAATAGCTAACAAGATTGATAACAAGTCTGTTGCCAGGGAAATATCTGTTTAAGCTAAATTCAACCTAATTGTATGAGAATGTCTGTAGGATATTAAGCTTATCGTGGGTCATGATTCCAATTTGTTGACTGTACCTACCTACTCTAGGTATTTGTTTCGACCATTCTCATCAAAAATGAATTAATCAAAAAACAGTAGGTACCTACTGAAATATGTCCGCGATCTCATCAGTGTACATAAATAATGAAAATAAAATGACAATACGGTTTAATAATAAAAATCCCTTAACGATACTCGCTGTACGCATCCAACACAATAAAGGGTTGATCACGTTGTTTGTTTCATGGGCCAAGTAACAAGTTTTTTTTTCGAGTGATTTTATAGAATAGAATAGAATATATTTATTTGCATAAAACATGGTATAAAAAGGTGTTATAAACTTAAATATGTGATCATTCATGTTTTGCTTAAAATTAAAGCATGCAAAATTGTAGACATTATAATTTTTGTTCGAAGAATTCCCTAATGGTATAATAATTATTTTTAACCAACGAAAAAAAAGGAGGAGGGTCTCAATTCGAGTGTATCTTTTTATATAATATCTATCTTTTATTCTTTTTATGTATGACCACGCATAACTTTTTACAGACTAGTCCGATTTTGATGATTCTTTTTTTAATAAATAGGGTATATCTCGAAGTTGGTCCTATTTAAATTTGAAAATCAAAATCCGGTTCCTTGTATAAATATTTAGCAATATATGGACAGTAACACGATTTGGAATAATTATATCACAATGCCAGATTTAGCTATGAAATAAAATCTATACATTACTTACTCCGTTTACTTTAGAATACTTGTATATGTCGTCTTTGATAGTATTTGAATAAAAATTTAAATATATTTAATATAAACTTATGAATACCATGATCTGATTACATTATTTGCAATATATTTTTAAGTAGGTACCTACTTGAAGAAGTTATTATATGGAGAAAAACAATAACTGTTCAGTGTTTTATAAAGACGTCGCAAACAAATTAATAAAGTAAGTACGAAATATTGTGATTAGATTATGTCAACGTATGTCATGGTTTAACATAAGCTAAGTATGTTTCCTTTATTTTTTTCAAAAACTATCGATTGGTGATAATTACAAATACTCTAAGATGGACCTGTATACACACTTTTAGAAATAAAAATTAGGTAAATTGAATTGTTACTACCTGCCTATTGACATGTAGATTGTAAACAATTTTTTCTAAGAATTAGATTAAGTAAAGCTTTGTATAAGATATAAGATTGATGGCTGTCTAAATAGTGCCTAAAACACTACGAAATTTCGATAGTTCAGTTTTATTATCTTAATAACTTATGAATGTAAATAGGTAATCTAAAGTTTGAGAGCATAATAATATTTAGTAAGTATCCAAATTTTTTAGCTGTACGACTCGTATGATGGGATCAATTCGTTTGTATATTTTGGTTTAAAAGTTCCCTTCTTTATTTAAAGAACGTTGATTGGTTACCTTTCCTTGAAAAACTATAGAAAAATAAGATTTTGTATTGGAAATAAGTATCAGAACCTATTTTCCATGGACTTTGCTCAAAAAAATCCGTTCTGATTATTCAGATATCAAATTCAAGTTATATTTAAAAAATAGTTATCAAGATCGTATGAAACTGATATAATTAGGTATTAAAACACTCGTGTGATACTATTAAAAACCTCGCCTACGGCTCGGTTTTTAAACTCACACTCGTTTTTAACCGACGAAAAAAAGGAGGAGGTTCTCAATTCGACGCGTATATATATATATTTTTTTTTTTTTATGTATGACCACGCATAACTTTTTACAGAGTGGTCCGATTTTGATAATTATTTTTTTAATGGATAGGGTATATCTCGAAGTTGGTCCCATTTAAATTTCAAAATCAAAATCCACCCCTAAGGGTAGTAAAACAGGGGATGAGTGTTTGTTCACCCACTGAATTCTTACCTGTTAACTAATTCTGTTGAAACTTGACACACATAAATATAGTTCTAGACACTACGACATAATGGAGACACCTGGAGTTAGATTTTAACCACAAAAAAAAAAAAAAAAACTTTTTAACAAAAAATTGAAACGACGAAACCAGAAACTGAAAAGCGAAAAATAACTAATTATGAGTCGGCGCCAAACAACCAATCAACGAATATCATTAAATTACTTTAAATAAATAATAAAAACAACGTCACATCAAATACAACGTGAAATTTTCAACGATAAACAATAACTTTCCAAAAATGCGTTCTCCGCTCGGCCACTTGCAACTTGCACGCACTTTGCTTGTTAAAAGTTCGTTTGTCGCCGACTCATAATTAGTTATTTTTCGCTTTTCAGTTTCTGGTTTCATCGGTTCAATTTTTTGTTAAAAAGTTTTTTTAATAACCCCTATTATGCAACAGTTTCATAAACTACTATTATGTATCATTGTTAGTGAAATTTTTAGCGTCGCATTGATAATGTTTAGCGACGCTTGATATATTTGTCTGTATCCAGGTACCGCCGCATGCGGTGTACAGGCCGCGGGCATGGCGGGGGGCGGCGCGTGGTCGCGGCGCGTGGCGGCGCGCTCGCGCACGCTGCGCGGCCTGCTGCGCGACACGCAGCGCGCGCTGCACGACGTCGCTGATATACTGCACTTCGGTAAGCCATCATCACCATCATTTCAGCTGAAAGACGTCCACTGCCCATAGGCCTCCTCCAAACATCGCCACAACGACCGGTCCTGCGCTTTCTGCATCCAGCGGATTCCCGCGACCTTCACCAGGTCGTCGGTCCACCTTGTCAGGCCCCCCGCCTCTGCGATGTATCCGTATTGGTTTGGAATTTTACACGGACAAGCGCTTTCTTCCACAACGCCATGGACTCCGTCTCACGCGCATCGGACGTCTTGTAAACTTTGCAGTCTATATAATATTCTCCGTTGGTGTTCGCATCTCGCCGCTCGTTACCATTAGCCACACGGTTGACAAATAAAACCGGCCAAGAGCATGTCGGGCCATGCTCAGTATTATAGGGTTCCTTAAGTAGGTGTTACAAACAAATCAAATCGAATATTAATCACGGCTATTTTAGTTTTTGCAATAGACGGCAGCATTGGCGACTCAGAGAGTGATGTCATTAGCCGCTAGATGGCGCTATACAGTGCCAAATGTAATACACGGCACTTGACTGGCGACCCGAGAGTGTTGTACGACGCCGCTAGATGGCGCCAAATTTAAGAAGTGTGTCGTCAACATAACACAAAGTTACTTTTTGTGATTTTTTCAAATAGAAAGTAGCTAAAGGAGCATTATTTGCTATGATCATTTTTCTCTAAGGTCAATGACCTTTGAACTAGGACGTTTTAAGTATTTTTCAGTTTTCTGTCTATAACTCAAAAAATCACATTATACTCGAAATAATTTTAAAACAGAGTTTTTACAAAGGTCTATCAATGTGGAAGATTATAAGTTTCTACGTTGCATAGTTTAGAAATGGCAGGGGGGGGGACACATTGCAAGCCACTTTGGCGGGCTATATTTCGCAGTTGGTACACCTGATAAAAAAGTGGTGTATGAAACATTACCTTCATTTTAGTAGACCTATTCATTGATACCCCACACGAGGGGGTGCAGCGAAAAAATTTTTTTTTCCCCATTTCACATGTATGGGTGTCACCCCTAAAGAACGTAAAAACTATTTTTTTATTCTTTTAAAATTGAGATCTATATGCAGACTATTTTTTAACAAAATTTCATTTACTTATGTTTATAACTGTAGAAGTTATTAAGCTGTAAAGGATTAGGACAGACGGACAGACGGACAGACGGACAGACGGATAGACGGACAGACGGACAGACGGACGGACATGACGAAACTATAAGGGTTCCTTGTAGGACTTCGGAACCCTAAAAAGGATGATAAAACTGTTCAGTTGCTAGATGAGCCTTCGTTGAGTTCCGTGTCAGTTTCATTGCGACTGATACCGAATACATCGATATTATCATTCTGTATTTTTTTACTGAAACAACAAAGAAATAAAGATTTGGTTAATCATATACTTTCTTTTTCACCACGGTGTTCCTTTCACGACCTTTGGCTGGGGGTGCGCTTTACATTCTCCTCACACCCCTAGCAGGTCAAGTCTACCTGCAATCAAACAATCAAACATTATACCACTTATTATTTGAAAAGAGTATATATTCACGGAGTTTCTTGCCGGCTCTTCTCCATAGGATCAACTTTTTGGAACCGTGCAACTAGATTCATAATTAACGTTTTGAAAGTGCATGTAAATGCTTATTCGAAATAAAAACTTTTGGCAATATTATCTTTACATAATATCAAATGATTGAACTTAAATTTATAATCGCTATTTGTCAGCATTTTAAATAAAAATAGAAATAGAATAGGCTTTAGAATAGATTTGTAGATTAGGTATAGTCTTGGAATAACATCTAAATCGGAACCAATTTTCTATGTTTGGCAGTATTGTACCAATCTGTGTTTTATCATGCAAAAAATGTGCCTATAAACATTTAAATTAAATGTATATGAATGAGACTGTCACAGTTGTGCCAAAAACGCGAATTTAAAAGATCAAAATTTTCAATGTAGGTATGACTAGTGACGCCTTCATTTTATGTACTCTTTTATGCCGAACTGTACTAGATTAATTTTTCTGATGTTGGAGGTGGCTTCAATCCAGTGTAATGGGTCCTTAAAAGGGATTCAAGAAGATTTTGAGATAGATGGATCTGTCATACTAATAAACTAATGACAATAAACCAAAGCAATAATAAAACTACACTTAACATACTTAATTGGTTTCTTATAAGTTAAATTCTTACCGGATTATTACCAGGAAGAAACAATGAAGAGAAACTGTAGTACTTTTGTTGGATAACAAATTGTATAATACTATTTAAAGAATTGAAAGAAATTTTCTTCTATACTGGTGAAAACATATTTATAAAACTCCAAGAAGAATTCCTTATTGGGAAACAAGTGGTTTCCTTCTAATCAGCAGAACACAAAATGATGTCAGCAGCCTACCACTACTACAATGTGTAACTAGCAGCTGGGATGAAGAAGATCAACATAAAACAGGCATGCAACTGCAAGCGAGTGACAGCCGTGCTGCATACCCACCACAGCTACCAGAGGCACTAATAGAGGTACCACATGCTGAACCCATACAATTTACCTTTTGCATACCTAATTTGTTGGGTGCTTAAAACAGGTGACCCTGTTTTCTTGCCTTATGTAAAGGATACAAAGTCCATTTCTGCATCATATTGCAAAAAACACAGCTAAAATAGTAACTCTCCATTTTCAAAAGTAGAAATGAATAATAACATTGCAGAATTACTATATTCAGATGTAATGTCTAAAATATAATGATGAACCTAGTTAGTTGTTTGTTCTGTACTTTAACCCATAAATTAACTATGGGTTTCAGATTAAATACTTCTTATTGTACATAAAATAAGTTACATACGTACAGAAAAGATATATAAAAAAGCATTTTTGTTTCACCAAATCTAGTTATCATTTTTTTATGGATTTTTTTTTATTATGAATATTTTTACGAAGTCTTAGTTTGCTATTGCCATTTTATTCAATATTCACTAAAAAATGACCATAACATTACGATTTAAATAAATCAATGAAATTTTATGGAAAAAAATCAAGTTTATTTAAATCACTGATTTTTATAAAAAAAATCACTTGATTCAAATCATGATTTAAATCAATCAACCCTGATTTATTATGCTATGAGTATTTATTATTCTATTGTACTATTTATTTTTCAAGATTGAAAAATGGTGTATAATATGCTTAGATTATAAACCTCATAATATGCTTGTTTTATTGATTTCAGATACTGACAGAATGCTTCAATTCTAATATCAATATGGTTACTACTGTGTGTGACTTATCAGCAGTAAATATTAAAGTTTTAAAAACATTAGGTGCATCCACCAAAGAACCTTTTTTTATGCATGGTGAACGAGAAATTGTAGTTATTCTAGATCCTCCACATCTTCTAAAATGTACACGAAATCTTCTTATGAAGCATGATGTTGAGTGCACAACTGATATACAGTGCAATGATAGGACTGTAAAAGGTAAAGAAAATATAGCTATTTTATACATATATACAACGACGACAACGACTGCCTCGTTGGTCTAGTGGTTGCAAGCGCGACTGCTGAGCGTGGGGTCCTGGGTTCGATTCCCGGGTCGGGCAAAGTGTTATTGGGTTTTTTCATTAGGAAATTCTCAGTAGCAGCCCAGAGTCTGGATTTGTGCCCGGTCAATGGCAATAGGCTCAAAATGAAAGAGGTAAAAATCTAAGCATTTAATTCAAAAAGGTGCCTGTAACCATTCCAGAAATATGGTGATTACAAAAACCTATTGTTCTTAGTGTAATATGATAAGATAAAAAAACTCTTTCATTTTCACAGAAAATAACACTTTACAAAACAACCAACCATCGGCCTTAAGTACCAGGATACCATAAAAGATCCAAACCATTCAGTATAAAATCAGTTTCTTCCACAAACTCAACACTTAGATAAGAAAATAAACAGATAGCGACTTCCCTTCGAACAAGAAACATTTACCGAAGCCTAAGCAAATTGACGTGGTAAAGCAATACGTACAAAAAGTTGATCGTATCGCCGATTTCTATGTGGCATCGGAAAGGAAACACTATGGCTCGTTCCCAGCGCCATTTCCCACTAACTGCCGCTCTAGTATCGTTGTTGACACAAACATTGGCTGCGAGATGAAAACATCCTGCGAATTCTGACGCCCTGGTACACCTATGAAAAGTTTAGTAGTGGACTGGTGGAGTTTATTTTTTTTACATTTATTTTTGTGTTGTTAGTTGAAAGAGGTGTTTTTTATTCTAAGATATGAATGAATAAAAGAAATACTAATTTGTTTCTAAAGTGATAAAACTAAAGACAAAAGATATGGTCCTCAGGTACGCACATATTTGTTGAAAACATAACGCTGCTCTACTTTGCATAAAGCACTTGAAAATTCTCTTCACACGAAATTAGAAGATAATAAAATTTATGCAAAATATTGTTTTTAGTAAATAATTTAAAAAACACTTCATTTATTTACTATACTTTCATGTAATGGTCAACCGCATATACAACGTGTTGTTGAAATAACTGAAAACCTCTTAAGGGGTCACTGTACTCATCAGTATGAACAGATTTTACTATGGGACCAATCCTGAAATTGCGAAAAAAAAACAGTTGTCCCCTACATTTTTGTTCACATGAATCGACAAAATGTAGGGATCAGCTGATTTTTTTTTCGTGAATTCAGGGTTGGTCTCATAGTAAAAGTTCTTCATACTGATGAGTATGTTGACCCCTTAAGAGGTTTTCAGTTATTTTAATAAAACGTTGTTTAAATATATTGCAGAACTGGCTTAGTATCTAAGTTTCATACAAGACAGGCTTTGCATAAATGGTTTTGTCACCATCGATGTGTGCTTGACTGTACACTACAAGGAAGATAAAATGTCACACTTTTCATTGTTTTGTTTCATTCTTACATCAACACTCACGAAAACAATAAAAAAGTAACGTCCCCCTCCCTATTTACATTATTAATCTACAAAGAGAAGGTCAAAAAGGTTTTATTCAAAGGTCTAAAATTCACATAAATTCATGTTTTAGCAAAAATTACGAAAATTTTAGAATTTTATTGGTTGAATGTTTTTTCCTAGAGGGCGGCAAATCGAATTCTACACCAAAAAAAATTTGATCCGGGGCTGGCTATAAGTACGCGACCCCCCCCTGACACAAAGGCTGGATCCACCCTTGCTCTTGACTGGCGCGCTCGGAACACAACGCGCCACCGTCACGGTCGGATGGTCGGTTTTAACATAGTCTTTTAGGCTGTTGTCTTTATTTAATTATTATGAAGCAAAAGTCGATAATGATTATTTTTGTCTGAGTGTTAGAAACGCGTTATTCCCGTTGTCCCCCAGTCCCCACCTTCAGTGGGGGCGAACGGGAATTTAAATTTTAAATTGCAATTTGAACAACCTACCTATAATAAGAATATTTTAATGGGGGCCAACGGGAACAAAAATTCCCATTGTCCCCAATGGGGGACAACGGGAAAAAAACCCATTCACGATCACCGAATCACCGCGTAGCTTCCTGGCTACGCAAATGCTGGGCGTAATTTTTAGGGTAGCTGGACAGTTTTTGCTATTTTTGTATTATATTTGGATTTATCATACAAATAGATTAACGAGTACGCATGAAATGCCATACTGTAGGTACTACAGTAAGCCACGGTAGACCGCGGTTAATGTTTCAACCACAGAATGAGTGGAGAGAGGAAAAGAAACAGGTAAAAAGACGCTGCTCATCCTTTTGACATGATCCTATAACTAAACTAGATTCCGAAATCACGCGAAATAATTTGACATTTCAATAACGTCAAATCGGTCCAGCTTATAGACAAAAGTCATAATTGCTAAATGTTAAAGTCGTTTTCAAGATTCTGCAGTCTACGCCTTTACTCATGCGTTGAGATGAAGTGGACTGTCTTTTGCCATGGTATAAAAAATTACATGCCTGAAAAGATCCCCCTAATTTGAGAATTTCTGTCCCTAATTTGAGGTAAGGTAAATAGTTCATGATGAAATTTTCTGAAAGCCGGGTTTTCTTGTTAAGACGCTGAGAACAGCCAAATATCCCAAATAGGCTTCTTTTAAAAACATTTTTAGCTGTATCTATTCAGTTTGTAGCAGTGAAAAAAATATATGTTAATCTTGAATCAAGATTAACATATATAAAATACGATCAAGATTCTTGATCGTATTTTCTGAAACTGTATTGTGCCCAAAACACGTTTTATTGAAGTTTTCTCGATAGGAAAGAATTGTAAACTAACCGCTTAAAACATGCTTTAAAGCAAACAATCTCTATTATTTACTAAATATTATAAATAAAATTATGGAAATATTTGAGAAAGACAATAATCTAAACATTTGTTGTTTCTGTGTTTCAAAATAAGCTTTTAGTTTTTTATTTAAAAAAAAATTGATAATTTTCATTCAAGTTGAGCGGCGTATCCGACGTCCCTCGGCTCGTTGCCTCTCTTTCAGTTCTGTACGAAACGACAATGACCGCAGATGTCTGATTTTTTAGGTCTTGTCAGCCTCTTAACGATTAGCTTTCAGTGGCGCCCAACGTGGGGCAAATTCAAGTTATTATTTTCCAAAGACTTTGTATGTATACTGACTATAATCCAAAGACTTTGTATTACCTAACTCTATGTTATATTCACCCAAAATAGAGTACATAAGATCTTAAATTATTTAAAATCAGTCTACAGGTTGCCAGTAGGCAGGGGAATTATTAGTAATAAAACTTTAAATAATTACTTAGATTAAATTAAGATTTGTTAACAACTTATTTCGTACAAGAAGTAGTAGAGCTCTTTTGTGAAAGAGCTCGTCCGGGGAAGTACCTACTACCACCGTACCTACTTCTCCGCCAAATGCTCGCATTGCTGTGTTTCGGTCTGAAGGGTACGGGTGCCGGTGAAATTACAATCACATGAGACTTTCCATCTTCATGTCTCTTGTACTTTGTACTAGCTTGTACTATGGGTACTAGACAATGGATATAATAATTTTTTTTTTTTTTTTTTTTGTTGTAAATACATACTTATAATACATAAGGAACAACCAGACTAACACAAACACTCATGTTCATCACACACATATTTGTGTCCTGTGGGAATCGAACCCACGACCTCGTGATCAGCAGTCCGACACTCGAACCACTAGACCACAGAAGTCGTCACGTCACAAAATAGAGTACATAAGATCTTAAATTATTTAAAATCAGTCTACAGGTTGCCAGTAAGCAGGGGAATTATTAGTAATAAAAATTTTCTCCCACTTGCTCGGAAATTGGTTCATTATTCAAAAAAAAGAATACAACAATCGGCTCTTTTCCGTACGCAACGAAATAACAGGCCGGTAATATCCAACAGGACAATAATAGAAATTGCTGGACACTTTTTATTTTTTAAATTATGCTACTGAAGTTTTCAAGAACACACTTACATAAATCAGGTGTTTTTTGGTACAAAATATTTATCATAATACCAAAAACATTTCTAACACTATACAGGCTGAATGCGCATTTTTTTTTTCAAAAGTTAGAAAATAGAACAAGAACCGCGCGCGGGCGAATTGGTGTGAATGAAAATGAGATACTGTTGAATTAATTTGTGTTGTGTTTCCTCGCAAATGAGAGAAAAGCGTTCGCATAGCTGGCTGAAGCCGGCGCGCACATACACAGTCCCCTCGCGTCCCTAACCCCCCTCAAACCCCGACGTTAGCAAAGTTGTATGTCGTCGTTGTTGTGGCCTCCCTCGCCCGCGCGCATGCGTGCTCACTCGCACTGCTGACGTGTTTATATTTCTTGTCGTTCATTTTTTCTCCACGTAGCTCGTCGTCGTTGCTGGCTATCAATTTGTATAAAATTTATACGTTTCATCTATATCACGCCATTCAAGTATTTATATACTGCCAGATGTTACACTAAATAAGAATCAAGTTTTCTTACTTTTTCAAATTTTAAATAGATTTTGAACAAGTGTCATGGACGCCGAGTGTAGGTCACGAATATGAATCCGTTCTGTTCAACTTGTTAATAGGAGCATAATTCTTACTTACAAGTTATTGCAAGCTAACAGTGCTAAAATAAATTATACTACTGTTCGAAAAGTGCTTTATTGTATGTCTGTCCGTTTCTTCCAAACGTAGCAAGTCAATTTTGAGACAATTCTCGTTACTCAAAAAGGTTGAAAGAACACAACTAATTCCGATAAGAATACAGAATGGTCAGCAATATAAATCAATGATTACCTACTTCGAAATTGTTTTTATTATTATTATTGGGTATTCCCAATTATAATAATATATCATAATGAAAAGAAAATGAAATCTACTGTATAATATTTTGTTACATAAAAATTAAAAGCAGTAAGTTTTCGTTAATAAACCACTTTTAAGTGTTAACATACTTTCGTTAATGACTACCTAATAATAATTTAGTTTTTAGAAAAATACTTTTCAAAATGGAGTATGTTTTTTTTTATAAAAATATATTTTAATTAGAAAGAAAGAAAAATGATTTATTGCCACTAGACATGCAGAAGGTTTACATAAAAAGCACAGACCAGTAAGCTTCAAGACTCCGCATAAACAAAGTTTTGTATTCAAACGCAGTCGTAAAACGTTGGTGGGGTCAGGGGGGCGGACGGCACGTTATGATTGGCCGGCTCAAAAGTTCGGTGGTATGATTCCTTATGATTGGTGCCGCTCGCTGACTGAGTGACGTTCCGATTGGCGGAGTGACGTATGATATGCAGTGGTAGAGCATATGCGTTGTGACCGGGGGTGTCCAGCTAAGCGGCGTCTAGAGGCTTACTGGTCTATGATAAAAAGTAACTTCTAGTATTATTTTCGGAATTATAGTGATAGTTGTAACATCAAGAAAAGTAACTATCATGATAGTTCGTTTCGTTTGTTTTATCATTTGTTATAGCAGAATACAGAACTTAGTAATAATCGGGAGGTAGGCCTTTGCGTGTAACATAAGTTTTCTTTTACCTACTAGAATTTTGTACCTAACTCCATATATGATTTCCTAGGTTTCGGGGAAAAATAATAATTATCTACACTCAAGCAGGCAATTTACACGTAGCGACCTAATTGTTGACTATCGACAAAGGTAAGATAAAATTAAATGAGTCATGAATTATCGCAACCTGTCACTTGCAATAATCAATCCATATAAATTCCTTCATTTATACTCACAATAAATTAAATATCATTGCAAAAGACGTAGTAAACACCAACATGTTATAATAAGGTTAATAACATGGTATAATAAGATGTTTCACCAGGTATTCGGTGAAACATATTATTGTACCATGGTTAATAACAGGTTCGGTTAAAAATAAAATAAAAAATAGGTAATAGGTTCGGTTAAATTACTATAACCCTGTGATCACATTTTACCCAAAATGCAATGAACGAATAAATGTTTTTTTTTTTTTTTTTTAATACTTTCACTGAATTCACACGCTGAAATATTATATTATAATTAGACTATTATGGTATTGCATAAAAGTGTTATAGGGCCTTCTTGCTACAAGTAACAGCTAAGGGATAACATATTCCACTAACGTCTGAAAATTACTTGAGTTTCGAGCTACTTTTACAAAAAAACCACATAGAAATTTCATCCTTAGCTTATACAATTTTTAAATTGGTTTTTCTTAAAATTCCGCTTCCGCTTTTCACCGTTCATCAAACCCACATGCCAGTTTCGTAGCCCGAACATAAAGGCCAAGCAACAGTTAGTCAAAACATCATAGAAGTCAGCAACTGGGCTGTAACGATGTAAATTAACCTTTATATCTTAAAAAACATCACTTATAATGGGAATACAACCATATTCTTAAAGCCAGTCAACGTTTTTTAGACGAATACTAAGCCATAAATATTAATGTATTAATTGAATTTTATGATTCTAGGTCCCACATAAAATGGCGAACGTAGGTAGTTAAGATAAATCAATCAATTTGTTATTGTAGCTATATATTTAATTTATTAATTAACAGGTTATTTTGAAGTTTATTGTATTTTATGCTTAACAATATTTACGTTTTACAGTACCTACCTACCTACCTTAAGTACCTACCTTACCATAAGTAGGTACGTTACGTTACCTTAAGAAGTGCCCAACAAATAATAGGCCATCTTCGTCGTAAAAGGTGGACTTAAGGATATGTAAAGAGAATTGGCAAAGCGCAACATCTTATTTGCCAAGTGCTAATTAGAACAAAATACTATACTCAATGCAAATTTGTCAAAAACCGTAGAGCGCAGCACTGCAGTCGCCTCCCCGCAGCTATACAGTTAGGTCGTAATTATTCGTAGTAACTATGTAGTCTATTTTTTTTTTTTTTTTTTTTTTTTTTTTTATTAAGTCAATTAGAGTTACATATTGATAACAGGTATATACCACACAAACCATCGCGGGTTTAACAGTGGTATACAGACACATCATCTCGGTGCATAACATACAAAGTTATATATAGGTACCCACAAGTATAAAATTAATATAATTATGTATCTGGTGCCAGAAGTAAATCATATATATTCCATCCAATAAGTGCGTTATTCCAACGACATCTCGACTCCACTCCCAAATATACACACCGGCACAATTAGCGGAACAGAAAAAAAAGTGAGATTATGAGATAATAACGTATATATTTGACGAAAATGTAATTAGACACAAAATAACAAATTGATTAACATCTTTTAACAACGACTTTGAAAAGTCTTCGTTATTTTTTATTGAAAAATAAAGAAATTTGAAATAAGTGAAATTTTTAGATGATTATGAACCATCACAAAAAATAGAAAAAAGTAAGCATTAAATGATTTAACAATAAAATTAAAGCAAAATTAATAACGAGTGTTTCCCCCTCTTGCTCTGATTACGGTTTCCATTCTTCTGGGCATGCTACAGATTATGTTATCGATGATTTCTTGAGGCAACCGCTCCCACTCCTCAAGTAATGCGTTTCCAAGTTCATTCAGATTGTTGGGGGGTGGCATTCTGGATTTAACCCTTCTTTTTAGCAAGTCCCAGACATGCTCTATCGGATTCATATCGGGGGAATTTGCTGGCCACTGCATCACCGGTATACCTACGTGGCTCAGATATGCCTGTACCGATTGTGCACTATGCGCACGAGCATTATCTTGCATTAGAATAAAGTCGTCACCAATAAATGGGGCAAATGGTACAACATGTTCTTCTAAAGGATGTCCTACGCCATATCGAATTACAAAACATCGAACGTCATTTGATCGAACACTATATATCGAACGTCCAAAAAATCGAACGTTCATAATATCGAATGCTCAAAATATCGAACGCTCAATACATCGAGTGTTCAAAATATCGAATGCTTGTTTGATCGAACGTTCATAATATCGAATATTCTTTGTATCCAAATAACATATTGGCTGGTTATTTATTGAATATTAGTATAATATCAACCTCTAAATCAGTAAAAAAGACGGAGATTATTTATAACATTTTAATGTGTAATAATTCTACATTATCACCGTAGTATTATCATTTTTACTGATTTAGAGGTACCTACAAATTTGATATTATACTAATATGACGACCTCTGTGGTCTAGTGGTTCGAGTTTCGGACTGCTGATCACGAGGTCGGTTCGATTCCCACAGGACACAAATATTTGTGTGATGAACATGAGTGTTTGTGTTCGTCTGGTTGTTTCTTATGTATTATAAGTATGTATTTACAAAAAAAAAAGTATATAAGTATTATATCCATTGTCTAGTACCCATAGCACAAGCTCTGCTTAGTTTGGGTCTAGATGGTGATGTGTAAAATGTCGCAAAAATATTTATTATTCATTTATTTATTATTCAATAAATTAACCAGCCAATATGTTGATATTTGGATACAAAGAATATTCGATATTCTGAACGTTCGATCAAACAAGCATTCGATATTTTGAACACTCGATGTATTGAGCGTTCGATATTTTGAGCATTCGATATTATGAACGTTCGATGTTTTGGATGTTCGATATACGTGGGACACTCAGAAAGTTTTGCGAAACTAAAAAAAATTGTTCTATACGTACATATATTTTTATCAAATCTTTTCAAAGTACTTTCCACCAGCTTCTATACAAAGATTCATGCGCCTAAACCAGTTTTCAAAACACTTTTTCCAGTCCGCCGCAGACACCTCGTTTACAGCCTGCTCGAACGCAGCCAGCGCATCTTCCGGCGACGAAAATTGTATCCCTTTGAGCTGATTTTTTCTTTTTGGGAATAAAAAGAAGTCACACGGTGCTAGATCAGGGCTGTGACCCAAGAGTTTGACTGGCGTGCTGTCCAGGAAGTCCCTCGTTTTGAGTGCGGTGTGCGCAGGTGCATTGTCGTGGTGGAGCAGTAGCCCGCGGAGCCCTGTGTTTGGTCGCTTGTTGCTTATAACAGAGAAAACTTCTGGCAAACATTTGGTAGTATACCATTCGGCATTAATGCTTCTTTGATCCCGTAAGGGAATTGATACCAAGTGGCCAGTCAAATTAAAAAAGCTAGCGATCAAAATCTTACCCCCGCTTCTAGATCGCTTCACTTTGGTAGGCGTTGGCTCATTTTGAAACACCCAAACAGTCGACTGGCGCTTGGTTTCTGGGTCGTATTGGTAAATCCAGGACTCATCACCTGTAACGATGTCGTAAACACGCCGAGACGAGCCTGCTTCAAATTTGTTAAGCATATCACGGCACCATTCCACCCGGGCCTGCTTCTGAGCATCGGTGAGGTTGTGCGGCACCCAGCGTGATACTATCCTCCTCACGCGAAGATGGCTGTGTAGAATCTCGTGAACGCTTCCCGATCCAATCTTCAATATGTGTTGAATCTCCTGATATGTAATTCGCCTATTGTCTTGGATTAAATTTTTCACTGCTAGCACGTTTTCTTCGGTAACAGCCGTCAAAGGGCGACCGCTTCTTTCGTCATCCCCCAAAGTTGGTCGACCGCGCTTGAATTCGTTATACCAACGATACACGGTTGCCTTGGAAGGGCCTTCATCCATGAATGCCATTTGAAGTCTATCGTACGATTCATCCGGTTTCAGGCGACACTTGAAATCGTATAAAATCATAGCTCTAAAATGTTCCCGGCGCAGATCCATATTTCAGTGAGACACAATACTTTGAATTAACTCGCAAAAAATGTGGAGGGAAATTTTGAAATTGGAACTTACTTATTTTTACTTATAAATAATCATATTTTCGAAAAACATTATAACTGGCCAGTCTCCCATATATAAAAACTTTTTTTCGCAATACTTTCTGAGGGGCCTGGTATAGTGTTCGATCAAATGACGTTCGATGTTTTGTAATTCGATATGGCGTAGGACATCCCCCTCCCCAAACCATAATCGAGCCGCCACCATAAGCCACTGTGTGTTCAAAATTAGACTGTATGTGGCGTTCTCCTTTGCGTCTCCATATTCGCTGTCTCCCATCGATCTGTTTTAAAAGAACTCTGCACTCAAAAGTAAAGAGAACCTGCTGCCATTCGTTCAAATCCCAATGACGATGTTCTCGCGCATAGCTAAATCGGTTTACGCGGTGACGTCTCTCAAGTTTTGGGCCTTTGGCAGGTATATACGACCCTAAATAATATTAGAATATATAAAGACCCTAAGAAATTTTGATGTGTTTGTCTACTGAAATGCACTTTTTTGTTTTGTCAACAAACGAAAACTGATTGAATGGGTTTCTCGTAATTTCTCTAAGCATAGGTAGTCTTCCCCACAAACCGAGCACTCTAATTTATCCATGTTTACATCAATATTTTTACAAAAAACTTCACAATAAAACGAACTAATTATTACACGATTTATGCAATTCGTCACGCATATGTCAAGTTCTGTCAAGTGTCAACAGCCAATTAGGGTTTTTCTACAGAAACGTCTAAACACAATCGCGTTACAATTGTTTTTGCGCGTTCTTCCTATTTGCTCGCTGCGTGATGTCGATTTAACTGCGACTAGGCACGTACTTCCGTTAAACAACGCGTTATCGATAAAACCATTTTTAGAGATAAAATTATACAACCTAATTATATTGCTTTTATCCTATTTAAATGCACTTTAGATTTATTCTTATATGTTATAGATCATGATTTTTTAAATAAAATACCCCAATGTCCAATCGATTTTATTTAACCGTAAACGGTTTTAGATACGTTTTGTATTTCTCATCTCTATTAAAAACAAAAATGACATTCAACTGTCAAAGTGTTATTGTCATAATTGTCATCTCCAGTGTTGCCACCTTAGTAGTTTTACCACTAGAACCACCAGGTTTGGGATCCCTGTTGGTAAGCAAAATTTGTGTCTGGTGGCTAGTGGTTTTTTTTGTGGGCTCAGATCAACGACCATACAGCCCAATAGACGCCTAATGTTGAATATAATGCGTACAATATTTTTACTAAACATGAGGTCTGTAAACATGTATGGCCGAAAGCAGACACTTTATATTATCTGTGCTTTGAAGTTTATCGAACTATGACAATGATTTCCACAGATCTATTAATGATTTCCATGTTTGTGTTTATTTTATATTAATCGAAACAAGTCTGAATAAAGCGCTTGCTATTTGATTTCGATCTTATGGAAGAACTAACTTAAATTTATTAACTTTGAGAGACTGTTTTCTAGCCTTTGAGGGGTTATTTTTGAGCTGAGGTTACTTAGGCTGACAAGCGTGCTTCTACAAATGTGATGAGTTGTGTGGAAAACAACACCCGGATCGGACATGTGTGGAAAGACCTTGACAAAACTATTCTACAAGCAGTCAAGTAGTCAAGAGAGGCTGATTCAAAACGTTATTTTACTACTATCTCGTAGGTCTAGGTAGACATTCCACAATAATTTCGAAGCTTGTGGGGTAAACCCTTCGTATATTTTTTTCAAAATACCCCAGACCCATTTTATAACGTATAATTTACCAATACAAAGAGAAGGGGGACGCTTTTAGCTCACCCAAAAATAAAAAGATTGCAAAAAAGGAGGGGCTGCTCCCTTGCGGCCCAAAATGGTAGACGAACAAAAAATTCTATCATATTCCTATGGGCGGGGTGCGTGCGGGAATTGGTTTTGTAATAAAGTGTATTGTTATAAAAAATTATATAACGTTGTCAAATTAAGACCGAAATGTTTTTTAATTCGTGTTTGTAACCTGCTTCTATTTTGCAAGGTGTGTGGAGTTAACATGGTTGGCGGTTACTTAGCTAGCATAGATTCCTTTCAATAATTAGGCTTGTCTGATAAGGAATATTTAGTAAAGTCAACACAGGGTTTCACTTGTGCAGTTGCCCCTGAATGGATTTTGAATGTCATACTATTTGAGTTTAGGTACTCAACCTAATACCTACCTAGGTACCTAATTAATTCGAGCCCATGATATACAAAGAAGGATCCTTGACTATGCCGATGCTAGCTATCTAGATCTTACACAGGCACAATTAGACAAGCTTGAGCGACTCCAAAATTTTTGTATCAGATTTATATTTGGCTTGCGCAAATATGATCACGTTTCCGAATTTCGCACTAAGCTCAAGTGGCTTCCAATACGGCTTCGCCGGAATACTCATATTTTATCACTTCTCTACAGTACTCTGTTTAATCCTAAAACCCCCATTTATGTCAAAGAACGTTTTATGTTCCTTCATGACACACATACTCGATACTTAAGATCATCGGAAAACTTGAGACTTCAGATGCCAGCACATTCAACTATATTCTATGACAAATCCTTCACAGTCCAAGCTGCTCGTTTATGGAATGCGTTACCTGTACCTATAAGACGTGCTCAGTCGCTAGCTTCTTTTAAAAAACTTGTAAAGGAACATTATCTCTCTGTCTAAACTGTTATCACTGGTATATACACGTATTTTATTTCGTTATTTATTAAAGAATATTATTTGTTAACATTAGGGTCAGTTCTGTACAGTTTAAGGGCATTATATGATGCAACTACAGCCTGCTCACAAACTTCATTCCACCAAGGTGATGGAGGCCTACTTTTGAAATTATTATGTTTAGTAAACTTCGGAATTACCATCAACTTCAGGGCAGCAAGACGATTACAGAATTCTAAATATGAAGACATAGGATCTTCCTCATCTATCGTCATGTCTCCAAATACTATTTCTGATAATTCACGATATTTATTCCAATCAGCTTTACCATACAAAAACTTATCGATCGGAGGATTAACTTGATATTTATCAACAGCCAAAGATATTTCAGTTATTGTGGGGTAATGATAACTTCCCATAGCATCGTCATGTACAGACCACTCGCAAAATGGTAATTTTCTCGTGTCAAAGTGACAGTTTTTTTTTTTTTTTTTTTTTTTTTCGAATGGGCTCTCGCAGGTGGGACCGAAGTCCCATTTCTGCTTAACCGGACTTAGTTGGCGGAGAGTCCCATGTGGGACTCCATTCGCCGAAAGTTATTTCCCTAACTTATAAACTAAATACGCGCGGTATCAATACCGCGCGCAAGCGGGCGCCCCCCGAGGGGGGGGCTCGAACCTCGCTGGGGCATTGCAGGGGGACCCCGCCGTTCCTATGTCCCCCTAGCAGCCGTTGCTGCATCGAATTGGTTTCCTCGAAAGTAGCGGACTTTCGGTTCCTATCGGGTGACGTGTTAAAACGCCGTGAAGCGGCAAGCCTCGCCGGCGAGGCTAAGACCTACCTAGAAAACCTAACCAGTGGCTACGCAATAGCCTGCTCCTAGGAACTACTCTAGAGCATAGGGCCGGTCTCGCGTGACGAGATTATCTCCGGTTGCTTACACCGTGAGGGCGTCCCCAGGGGGGAGCTCGGACCTCGACTCAGGGTGCAGCAGGGGGACCCCGCCACCGGTCCCCCCAGCAGCCGGTGCTGCGTCGGCATGTGTTTCACAAAGTGACAGATTCAATCACAGCCTCTTAAAGCCACTTTGTGGTACTCGTACGCATTTTTAAAAAAACATTGAAAGCTTTTTAACCGTTTTTTGGAGTGTTTTTAAGTCCAATATTTACCTCTTGATTTAAGGAAAGAAAAATTAGTATTCGAACCAGCGAATTCAGGTTTTTTTTTCGTTTTATATTATAGGATGGCGAAACGAACTAAAGGCCCACCTGATGTTAAGCGGTTACCTTTGCCCATAACAACTGCAATACCACCTAGGCTGTTGCCTTAATGGTACCGTTTATGGTGCGATTTTTACTAATGTGTAGTTTGCTCGACATCCTACGTCACAACAGGGATCCAGCAGAATACCAGCCCTGGCAGCGCGCGCGGACGACAGAGGGACGTTAGAAGCTGAAGGGGGAAGTAGGTATTTATAAGGCGGCATTTGGGGTCGGTATAAAAGAGATTCTCTTCTATACTAGTATTATTGTCTATTCTTATGCTAAAACTAAGATGCGTGACAAATGTTCGATATGAGAAACAAGAGTGACGAGTAGGTATGCTAATTTAATATTGAATTATTAGTATTGCGCAACTTCGGTCACACGCTACCATATTGCTGATCAGGCGATCTCACGGTGCAGTTCGCTGTAGAGTGTGTCATCGCTTCAATAATTTAGCGTTCCGCAGGCAAGGGTCATCATTATGTAACAATTGTGTTATTTGATTGTGATACTCGATTGTATCCGCCCCCCCCCCCCCCCGCCAGGTGGACCGACGACGATGAGAGGCCTATGTCCAGCAGTGGACTGCGATAGGCTGAGTTGATGATGATGATGATGATGACTCTATTATGATTCTTATTATTGTGATACTGGATTGTGATACTTAAACTATATCATATCATAATCAAGATTTAGACTAGATTACTTGGTTGTGATATAATGTTGCTATTTCTTTTACTTTCATTGAAATGAAAAATGAGTCTAGTTTTAAGCAGGTTGATAAACATCATGATTTATATGTTTAAGATAGATTTTTTGATAAAAAAAAATATCTAAAAAATCACGATTTATTGGATTTTTTTTTATTTCATTTTTCACTTTTTATTTGACTTTGAAAGATTTTTACTTGATTTTTATTATTTACATACTCATAACAGATAACATTCCATATATTGTCTCAAAAATCCCAATGGTTCCGAAGAAAAAACTAGATAAGTAAAAAAAACATATTTTTCTCCAAAATATTTCCATAAATGTAAATCTGCTGACATAGAATCTTCCATATTTATGACGAAAATTGATATGTCGACATAAAAAAAACAATACTTGAAGAAGACCTACCTACTACTCTTTATTTACATAAAAAACTCTTACCTACTTGTTCACTTATTATGAATATTTTTACGAAAAGTTTTACTAGTATGTAACTTTGTAAGAATTAAAAAAAAACATGAGTAAATCTTAGTATGATAGTAGTAATTAAGAACAGAAACGTAGGAAACAGTTTATTCAAACTTCTGAGACTTTTTACTGACTCGTTGAAAAATAAACGTCAACATTTTCAATTACCTTGTAAAAGCTAGCTGAATGTGTAAGAAACACGAATATGTCATCATCGTATTATTTTATTTAAATTCTAAAATGTTATTACTCTGTATAGGATAGCGAAACGAGATGAGGACCACTTGATGTTAAGCGTTGCCACAAGTGGCAATACTGAAGGACAACGGAAGAGCCATAGTAATTATTATTTTATTATTATAGATATGGATAATTTATAATTTATTGTAATTTATCTGAAATAAATGAATTGAATAGTGATCAAAATCGCATTAAAATTTGCATCTTCGTGAGAAAATAAGAGGAACTTGATTGGGCTTGTTGTACAGTCGACTGCTCGTCACCGTCAGTAGTAATATTTGAATTATGAAAACCGCCCTTACTGCTTACGAAATAAAGACGCTGTCAAGGTCTGTTTCCGACAAACATTGTATCAACTGGCTAAGAATAGCACAAAACGGTCCTATATTGAAATCAGAAGGAAGGCCTTTGCCCAGCACTGGGGTGTTTCAGGCTACGATTTAAAAGGCTTTTAAAAATTCAATTTCGTTTTCAGAAAGCAGAAATCAACTTATTCAAATCTTTTTCTGCTATTGTCGGATGGGCTCTACAGTAATAATTTCCATAATTAACAATTTTATTAAATGAAAAAAGATTTTATAGTGATAGCTGTATTTTATTTATTACAGCAATACCAGTAACTTACAAAATAATCTAATTAAATCCTCACATAATCGACGAAAGTTCAAAAGTACAATTAATTACCTATTAATAATGATAACGAATTATAGTTACATCACGCAAATCACTCGGTAAATATAATGGTACAAAAGTTACATATTATTATGTACTGTCTTCTTCTAAAATATTGACAGGACCTGTTTTTATGCATATACAGGGTAATTTTTTAAATACCTATACTCTTTAAGGGTAGTCTATGGTTATTATTTGGCACTTTTTTACTATGGGACCAACTCTCAAATCGTGAAAAAATCAACGTTTCCTATATATACAACGTGTTATTGAAATAACTGAAAACCTCTTAAGTGGTCATAGTACTCATCAGTATGAACAACTTTTATTAAAGGGACCAACCCTGAAATCGCGAAAAAAACAGCTGATCCTTACATTTGTGTTCACATAAATCAACAAAATGCAGGGATCAGCTGATTTTTTCCTGATTTCAGGGTTGTTCCCATAGTAAAAGTTGTTCATACTAATTAGTACAGTGACCCCTTAAGAGATTTTCAGTTATTTCAATAACATTTTGTATACAATACACAAGTACCTAACTCGATCAAATGTATGGACATATGACTAAAAATCCATACAGAAGCTAAGCTACATACAAGTGGCCTGCTGTAGTACACTTACACATAGCGCAGCGATGTATGCGTGACATTCACCGACGGATTCACGTACGCTCCGGTATGGTACTGTGGTATGAAGCGTCAACAATAAAACTGACTGTTGGAAAATAAACAAAATTTGTTGTCTCTATACAAGAAAAGCGCGGTGTTGCTAGTTTAGAAAAATAAACTATTTTGGATTATTTATATTTCGATTTATTATTATTGTGTGGCTGGTATCTTTCAGTGTAGAAAATGCCTTTTGTTCCGTTTGAGGAATTGATGGATTGATGCTTTTGGTGCAGATCAATCGATTTAGGAAATTATGCAATGTTGCCAGCTGTAAATTTTTGGATAATTGATCATTGTTTACACATATCAAGATAGTCTTGCGTTTCGTGGATAAGGGAACGTACCCATAATACGTGAAAACATATTATGACCTAAAGAAGGTAAAGTTCTTCAAGTGCCCGATTAGTCTGATTCTGGGAAACCAGAAACTGAAAAACAAGCAGTTAAAATAAGTTCACCTTTCAAATTTGAAATAGAATTTTCCAAGAAAAAACATCCGGTATTCACTAGTAACGAACTCATCGACCACGTTAAAGCACAAAGAGCGAAACGTATTCAAAAAACACACGGTAGAAGAATACAGCACAGAAAATATCAGCACAGTAAAATACAAGTCAAATTACCAAAAATTAATAGTCAATTACCTAAAGCAAACCGAGAAACAAAATCGAGCCAGGAAAGTCAAGTATCTTATTTGAGAGAATCTGCCAGCCAGGCCTCTAAACCTTCTCGCAAAGTAGTTCTACCATTTCCAAGGCAATGTGAACCTTTAATGTGTATACCTTATGAATGTGATCCTGATAATTGTGCCCGAATATTACTTTCAAGATCAAAGTCTCGTGGCAGGTCGGCTATGTCAAGCACAAATCGTTTAAGACGTAAGTCGACAGGTAGCGCCACTTCTTCACTAAAGACGATCTCCAAATCAAGATATATCCAATCAAAGAGTACAAGAAGTTTTGTAAGGAAATCAAGAGAAACATCAAGAGAACCGCCACTTGAAATAGTTGAAATAGATGTAAATGCAAAAAGCTCACGCCCACAAAAGCAAGCTGTCAAAATTGCATCTAATTTCAGCTTCAACATTGAATTTTACAAAGAAAAATCTCATGGCGCGAAAACTGATGAGCTAAATTTTTCATACGAACAAACGGATATTAAACTAAAAGATCATCGCAAGAAAAATCAAGAAAGAGGCCATGAAACTAGGGCTGTCAACTATCGACATGTATCTTCTCAATCGAGGTCATCGCAATCATTTAATAATGTACAAGTTGGTCATAGATTAAAACGTTGTTTTTGTACTTTAAGACTGTTACAAAAGAAGAAAGAAAAAGTTAGACATACTCTATCAAAAAAAACAATGGCATCTTTGAATAGTAAAGATCTTGAAAAGAAACTTCGATTAAAGAAAACGCAAACCAAGTCGCCAGGAATTACTTATGTAATACCACCTGTAATACAAGCAAGTTTGCTTTTACCATACGAATGTGAACCCTTCTTTTGTAAGCCAGGAAAGTGCAATCCATATGAATGCGCAGAAAGAATAAAAAAACGGAATTGTAAAGAAGCTAAACGTTTTTACAAAGAGACAAATACTGCTAGTACTTCAAGAAAATCTGCATGTACTTGTACATCTCAGACCTTAACTAAATCATCATCTAGGAAAATACAGACCCGGAAAATTAAAAACAGAAAACAAAAAGCAATCCGTTCTCATACGTCAAGAGCAGAATTTAGAGGTTCATCCGACAAAACGGCAGTTTTTTTTAATTCACAATATTGTCAATTGTCTTCAATGGGGGCTGGGGGTCCTGTATATCCAAGGGGCCCTGGGCTGCAGCCCAAAAAGCTCTTATATAGATCCGCCCCTGACTGGAAAGCGACCACAACATAATTGGGAAAAGGCTCTGAGAAAGAATACCCAAGTAAAGACTGGATGCTTTTTTGCTAAACTACGTTCAATTTACTAAAATAATCACATGTACGAAAGGAATGTGTGGTGTAACGAGAATGGATAGGATAAGGAATGAATATGTAAGAGGGAGTCTGAAAGTAGCGCCAGTGACAGAGAAGTTAAGTAGTAATAGACTGTCATGGTATGGACATGTGATGAGGAGGAATGAGGAGTATGTTACGAGGAAAGTTTTAAGTATGAATGTTGATGACTATAAGAAAAGAGGGAGACCGAAAAAAATATGGATGGATTGTGTGAAAGATGATATGAATAGAAAGAAACTGAACACGGAGATGACGGCTGATAGAGATGTATGGAAGAAAAAAACATGCTGCGCCGGAAGGTTGATCAATTTGATTTATTATCAAATCTAATGTCAGCTTCTGTGATTGGCCGGCGAAAATGTTAACAACCAATCACATCGCTTGACCTGAGATTTGACAGTCGATTAGTTAATTTTTGCGTTGATCAGCCTTCCAGAAACTGGGGGTTAATGTAAAAACGTACCTGTGACTTTAAAACCCATTTTTTTTTATAAATATAAGTATGTATTTTTTTTTTTTTTTTTTAAATATTAAATTGTTAAAACGCATGACGCAACAAATCATTCCATTCACTCTACAAGTCATAGACATTTCAATGTAACTCTTGAGACTAGCTTATTAATTCTACTCAACCGTTACACAATAGAGTTGACTTTAATAACTTTGTCAAATTAAAAATTCCTTTATTTATTCAGTCATGGTTCATGGACAACGTGTCCTTTTACTATATCAAGTATCTGGCTTTTCCAAATTCTAAAAATCTCAAAAAAATACCAATGACTTTATAGACAAACTGCGTTTACAAAGATCCTATTTCTACATCCGTTAGCACTTCCATTCTCTCAACATCCATACTGTTGTTATGACGAGAAAAGGCCGGTATGTTTATCATATATTTTTTCGTCGGCCATAAAATAAAACCCCTTTTACTGGCAATCCAATTACTTTTTACGATCTGATGTGCTATGATATTGCTATGATACGGAGATACTTGCCATTTGTACACGAAATACTGTTGTGACCGTTTTTTAGGGTTCCGAAGTCCTACAAGGAACCCTTATAGTTTCGTCATGTCCGTCCGTCTGTCCGTCTGTCCGTCTGTCATAATCCTTTACAGCTTAATAACTTCTACAGTTATAAACATAAGTAAATGAAATTTTGTTTAAAATTAGTCTACATATAGATCTCAATTTTAAAAGAATAAAAGAATCGTTTTTCCGTATTTTAGGGGTGGCGTCCATACATGTGAAATGGAGAAAAAAAAAATTTTTTCGCTGCACCCCCTCGTGTGGGATATCATTGAATAGGTCTACTAAAATGAAGGTAATGTTTGATACACCACTTTTTTATCAGGTGTACCATCTGCGAAATATAGCCCGCCAAATTGGCTTGCAATGTGTCCCCCCCCCTGCCATTTCTAAACTATGCAATGTAGAAACTTATAATCTTCCACATTGATAGACCTTTGTGAAAACTCTCTTTTAAAATTATTTCGAGTATAATGTGATTATAATTTTTTGAGTTATAGAGAGAAAACTGAAAAATACTTAAAACGTCCTAGTTCAAAGGTCATTGACCTTAGAGAAAAATTATCATAGCAAATAATGCTCCTTTAGCTACTTTCTATTTGAAAATATCACAAAAAGTAACTTTGAAATGACAAACGTCTTAAATTTGGCTTCTTGAATTTAACCCTAGATGGCGCTACTAACAACACGCTCTGAGTCGCGAATGCTGCCGATTATTGCAAAAACTAAAATAGCCATGATTAATATTCGATTTGATTCGTTTGTAATTACACCTACTTAAGGAACCCTATAATACTGAGCATGGCCCGACATGCTCTTGGCCGGTTTTTCGTTAAAGTATCGTTATTGAAATAACTTGTTTTTGAAATAACAGCTTTACCGTTATTTTCAGAGTGGCGTCATTAACGGGGTATGAGCCTCAGGACCTGATAGAGAAGACTCTTTACCACTACATTCATGGCACCGATGTCTTACACATGAGGGATTCGCATTGAACGCGTGAGTATTGTGCACATTTTAACTATAGCAGTCATAGCCCAGCGGAGGGGCTCGTTGCGAAGTAATAACCACACGGATTGTACAAACTGCGAGGTTAAACTGCACTCGCCGCGGTCAGTCCGTGGATGGGTGACCATTTCGTTACACATCGAGACCCCTCCGTGGCTCGGAGAGCACGTTAAGCTGTCGGTCCCGGTTGTCATACGAATATCTGTTGCAGTCGTTACGGGAAGTCGGAAGCCTGCAAGTCTGACAACTGGTCTAACTTCCGTATGTCAGTATTACCCAGTAACTGGGTTGCTGGGGTCCGATGGCGGTCGCTCCGTATAAAATATTGATGTTCAGCCGCATTTGGTTAGACTAGAAACCAACTACAATATAATTCGGAAAAGGCGAAGAGAATGATATGAGTCATAGCCCAGCGGTTAAACGCTTGCCTTTTATGAGGGTCTGAGTTCAAGCTAAACCTGCAACTCTAACTTTTCGAATTTATATTTTTGGATCAGAATTTGACTATCACTTTCTTTATCAAGTAAAAGAAAAGAGCTCCATTATGTTATCTATGTTGCATGTAGTCCGCCCAACCGGTTTAGGTCAGCGTGGTAGTTTAAGGCCTCAATACTTCTCATTCTAAGAAGAGAGAGATTTTAGTGGTAGGTTAGTAGAGCTCCTTTGTGAAAGAGCTCGTCCAGGGAAGTACTACCACTGTACCTACTTCTCCGCCAAATAGTGATGCATGCTGTGTTTCGGTCTGAAGGGTACGGGTGCCGGTGAAATTACAATGGATCACATGAGACTTTCCATCTTCATGTCTCAGTTTGGCAAACCGACTTGCGGTACCATATACGCAACAGCCTGGGTGGTATTGCAGTTGTTATGGGCAAAGGTAACCGCTTAACATCAGGTGAGCCTTTTGCTCGTTTCGCCATCTTATAGGTACTATAAAAAACCCTTGCCCAGCAGTGAGTAATGAGCTGCTTAAAATATGTAAGGTTGCTTAAAGGTGGATTTATTTGCTTGACTGACTGAACTGCTGCAGAAAATAGCATTAAAATCTCGAATCCTGAATTAATGTGAATGTATAAATTTTTTACTAAGCATGTTCTACAGTTATTTTTGTTCGGTTCCAGTGTTAACAAAAGGCCAAGTTACTTCTAGATACTACCGGTTTCTAACGAAGTGTGGTGGTTGGGTTTGGATGCAGAGCTACGCCACCATCGTGCACAACTCACGCTCGTCAAGACCGCACTGCATCGTCTCTGTCAATTATGTGCTTAGGTATGTTACAGTAAAACCTTACTCTTCACAGATTGCCTATTCCCTGCGTGATCGAATCAGAAATGAGGAGATGCGCAGGAGAATGAAAGTAACAGACATAGTCCGAAGAATTGCCAAACTTAAATGACAGTGGGCGGGGCACATTGCTCTCAGAACGGATGACGATGGGGCAGTAAAGTTCTGGAGTAGCGACCGCGTACTGGAAGGCGCAGCGTGGGTAGGCCCCCCACTAGGTGGACCGATAACCTGGTGAAGGTCGCGGGAATCCGCTGGATGCGGAAAGCGCAGGACAGGTGTTGTGGCGATGCTTGGAGGAGGTCTATGTCCAGCAATGGACGTCTTTCGGCTGAAATGGTGATGATGATGATTCACACATTGTTACAAACAGTAGTCTATTAGCGAAATTAATGCACTTTTTTTTATAAAAATTATGTGAGAAACTTTACGGTTGACGAGAGAAAGGTAAGCAAGGCACTGACAATGTCTGTGGTAGTGCCAATGTCCATAAGATGGCGGCGATCACCTATACAATCAGGTGGCTCACCTAATTGTATGCTACTCAAAAAATTATACCAATAAATACATCTAGAAAAATCGCACTGTTCTTACTAATATCACAGTGTAATTATCTGTTCCATACAGTGGTTCAATGAAAATTGACACTGACAGTTTTTAAAGGCAACTCGGGACATTGTTTGACAGCTTTGAAGGCAGCTTGGGACTCGCGTTTGACGACTGTTTGGAGTCGCTAGACTGTGCTTATATTATAAATGCAAAATTACGGATATAAGATTGATGTAATAAAAAATACACACTCAGGTAAAAGGTTTCAGAGAATTACGCTGTACAGAAAATCCAATCCAGATAGGATGAAGAATATAACTAATCCTATCTTTTTTACAGCGTCATCGAAGAAAAACACCTAATCTTAAACATCAGTCAAGGAGCTCCAAAACACGTCAACAACGTAGACTGCCCCGCACCGTCCCACGTGCCCACTACCACGACCTCCCCACAAATGCCTCACGTCCGACACACAGAAAAGATCAACCCTATTCCAGTCAACGAGAGCGAATACAGCGACTCCAGTGGAGGGTACAACTACCCCGAATACATCCCTGTGATCCCTTATGACACCCAAGAAGAATATCACCAACAAAACGGGTCCTACCAAGAAATCTTCTACGAAAACTATACGGACACCAACGAAATCTTACCGAATTACGTCAGCTACCCTCAAAATCAAAGGCCTTTTTCTGCCAGCTCGTCTTCATGTAGTTCTGTTGAAGGCTCAGAAATACCTACTCAGTACAACTATACGAATTTAATATCGTTCTATGGGCAGAATCAGAATCAAAATGGGAGACCTGTAGTAGAGAATTTTGCGGGTAGTTTTGGTAAAATGACCCCCAGTCCGGCGGTACAAGAGGGGGGCTACACAAGCGTGATAGTGGATAATACGCAACAATTCCATCATCATGGCGGGGGGGTCAATGAGTTTGTCCATTGACAGCCTGCGCAGCGAAAATGTAAATAAATAATAATATATAAAATATTTGTTAGGTTTTCGACTTGAAGAAAATACATTTATATATATACCTATAATTATAAATACATCATGTTTTTTTTTTACTATAAAAGTATGATTTGTGTCGAAATAACAATTTTTTATTACAACTGGTATGATCTCGTTGAATTAATCCAAAGTTTTCGGTTTCCATTTTTATGACAACGAATTTAATTAAAACAATTTTTTATTATTTATAAAATATCATAATATCATTTGAATTAAACAGCATTCAGTAATTCAAGCCTCAGAACAAGTGAAATAATTCTCAAATAGTACTAAGATAACGTAAATAACGTTATTTTCCAAATAACTGTTATCGGTAGGTACCGTTATTGTATAAAAAAACGCAACTAAAATAGTTATGGCGAATGTAAAATATTGTAAATAACTTAGAAAATAAACTAGATTAAGGATGATTAGGTATTGTAAGATAAACAGATAATAATTTTCTTATGTCGATGGATGGACAAGATAAATTATGTACAATTATTTTTCATGGCAGCCACTTTTTTCCGAACCTTTTTCTTTTACAATGTTCTTAAATTGAATACCTGTCAAAGTAACGTTCCCGCGCTGGTTGTGGGAGACGTTTTTATTTTTTCTAATTAAAATAAAATAAAATATTAAATACGTAATACTAAAACATTTAATTTGTATAGCTACCAAATACCAGCTATAAAAACGCTTTGTATTATGCATGATATTTATGATCCATGAACAAAATTGAACAAAATACGCATTTGACTTTAGGCGTGGCGGCCATTGTTCCCTCCTCTCGGCTACGCCCCGAATGACGCATCGGACATGATAATTTTATCGCTATCTTTGCGATAGGCTAGTATTTTACATACGACTTTAGGATCAAACAGACTGAGATCTCATACGGAACAAATATAAATAAGAAATAAATTTTATTTCACAACATGCATTTTGATTTTTCGTTAGTTTGTTTAATATTAGGTAGGTGGGTACTGACGATGTATCCATTCGGACGTTGTTTTAAGGACTACTTCATATAATAATATAAGTCTATGACTACTTTCAAAAAAGCTTGACTTGTTCTAAAAATAACATACCTACGTTTTTAACATCCACGGACAGATTTTGGAATGCGGCCACGCCATTCGGATTTTTGGTTGCATCGTCAGTGGCACCCTTAATAAATCTTCCCGCCAATACTAATACCTATACACGGTGAATTTTCGTTGGTTTTGGTAACGAAAAGGGGTCATTGTACCCATCATTATGAACTATTTTTACTATAGGACCAACCCTGAAATCGCGATAGGTATATAGCGCAATATAAGGATCAGCAGATTTTTTTGCCGCGATTTCAGGCTTGGTCCTATAGTAAAAGTTGTTCATAATGATGAGTACAATGACCCCTTCTCGTTTCCAAAACCAACGAAAATTCACCGTGTATGTACTAGAAAATTTAAAAGCATAAACTGCCATTTTTATTTGTTTGATGACTGATGAGTTTATTTGCAATTATTTCTGTTATAAATCTTGTCAACTTACGAAAGATTTTTTTAGGTATTGAATGGACTTCGCAAGTCGATATAGGTATCTATCAGAGAATAGACAATAATAGTATGTAGTTCTTATGTATTCAGTTATTTAAACTAGTAGTATCTACTCTTTCAACTTGATATTATTCCGGTTATATTTATTCACGATTTCCTTTGAATCTAGCGTTTCCGTTTAGAAATGTGAAACAGTGCTTTATCGAGCACAAAAAAACAAACCAGATAATTTGCTTCAGAAATATCTAAAGACGCTTTGTTCAATCAGAGGGCCAAGTACGAGTTGAACACTCAGATTAGATTAGATTATTTTTATTGGTAACAATAATTAATTACACGTCATTACAAAAACAAAATATAAATTGAATTATCAAAATTAATTAATTAATTCATAAAAATACAGTGTATTAAGTTGTATTATTCAAAAATAACAATAAAAATTTCATCTACTAGAAAATAATATATCATTGTAGCTTAGGAATGAATTCATGGACGCTGTAAGGGGCCATTGCAATAAAGAAGGACTTAACTTTATTTTTAAAAACCGGCAAGGTCTTAGAGCTGCGCATGGACTCTGGCAGGGCATTAAATACTTTTACACCGAAAATACGAGTGCATTTGTGCACACACGGATGTTACCTAGGTACTTTCATCGAATCGATGACATTCATTCATAAATCAATGGAATCGACACCACTTGTTCACGAACTAAACTTATTTTTAACTATCGCTCTCTTTTACTAATAGTAGATACAAGAGAGGGATGTCAACAATTTTACTATACTGTACTTTAATTGCTAACTTAAATTTCACTGATCTACGTTATTTTGTCGACGCCGGCTGTCGCTGAAAACCATTGAGTTGAAAACCAGCGCTGTGTCTTTGCTCCGTGCATGAGGCACAGCAATATGCTGAGCGGTGGCCGTTTTGCGCGTATGTGACGCATATCTTACCACACTTCTTGGCTCTGCACCTGTATTTGTTGTGTTCTTGAATTTTTTGGTTATATTGTGCGTCAGTTTGTAGCATATAATTTTTTTTTCTTTCTTTCTTTCTAAAAACGAATTTTCGATAAATTAATTTTCGAGTAATGTTTTTTTTACTGATGGGGCGCCACTTGGCTGCTAAATGCGCCTTAATGTAAGTTTCATACAAAACAGGCTCCGCTTCTACTGATTTTATCGCGTTTGACTGTATAGGTATCTTGACCTATCTAAAAACTATATAGTTACGTACCTAGTTCCTTTTTAAGGGTTCCGAAGTCCTACAAGGAACCCTTATAGTTTCGTCATGTCCGTCCGTCTGTCCGTCTGTCCTAATCCTTTACAGCTTAATAACTTCTACAGTTATAAACATAAGTAAATGAAATTTTGTTAAAAAATAGTCTAGATATAGATCTCAATTTTAGAAGAATAAAAAAGTCAATATTACGTATTTTAGGGGTGGCGCCCATACATGTGAAATGGGGATGAAATTTTTGTTTTCGCTGCACCCCCTCGTGTGGGATATCATTGAATAGTTCTACTAAAATGAAGGTAATGTTTCATACACAACTTTTTTATCAGGTATACCATCTGCGAAATACAGCCCGCCAAAGTGGCTTGCAATGTGTCCCGTCCCCTGCTATTTCTAAACCATGCAACGTAGAAACTTATAATCTTCCACATTGATAGACCTTTATAAAAACTCTCTTTTAAAATTATTTTGAGCATAATGTGATTATAAATTTTTGAGTTATAGAGAGAAAACTGAAAAATACTTAAGACGTCCTAGTTCATAGGTCATTGACCTTAGAGAAAAATTATCTTAGCAAATACTGCTCCTTTAGTTACTACCTATTTAAAAAAATCATAAAAAGTAACTTTGTGTTATATTGATTTGACATACTTTTAAAATTTAACTTCTTAAATCCAGCGCTAGGTGGCGCTGTTTGCAAAAACTAAAATAGCTGATTGATATTCGATTTGATTCGTTTGTAATTAGGAACCCTATAATACTGAGCATGGCCCGACATGCTCTTGGCCGGTTTCTTTTTTAATGGTGGCAAATATAAATTTTCATGGTGTCTCCCATTTTTTTGGGACAGAAACTTGGACTTTTTTATGGTTTCTTTATCGTTTCCGATAAATTTTAGAGGATATTGTGGTTTATCGATATTTTAGTAAGTGTATTATAAATGTTATTTATATAGGAGATTAAAAGATGTTAAAGCTTTATTGTGTAGTATAGGAAAAAATATTTATTTTATTTATTAAACTATAAAAAAAATCATGAACGATATTGACTGGGTTAGGGTAGACTTGGAAAGCGTGACCCATAGGTAACCCTAAGAATTAAATCAAACTCAATGTTTTAATCTTTGGCTCAATTTGTATTTATAAGCAAAGCTTTAAAAACCTTTATATGATAAAGCAAAGAACTGTGTGGTTACATCGCAGCCATGCTTGTGCCACTGCACTGTCTCATTCGGATCAAATAAGCTTAGGTAAAACTTTATTTTATTTTGTTATAATTTGTAGATTTACTCTAGTAGAATAATTAAGTTAGTTATTTTACCTACTTTTTAAATAATAATAGACTGACGATATGAAAACGTAATCATGTAAAAATATTACGAGAAAATTATTAAATTAATAAATTACAATAATTCTTATTCATAAACATATTTTTCTCCCACTTGCTCGGAAATTGGTACATTATTAAAAAAAAAAGAATACAACAATCGGCTCTTTTCCGTACGCAACGAAATAACAGGTCGGTAATATCCAATAGGGCAATAATAGAAACTGCTGGACACTTTTATTTTTTATATTATGCTACCGAGGTTTTTAAGTACACACTTACATAAATTAGGTATTTGTAGGTACAAATATTGATCATTATACAGGCTGAATGCGCATTTTTTTTTTCAAAACTTTGTAAATAGAACAACAACCGCGCGCGGGCGAATTGGCGTGAATGAAAATGAGATAATGTTGAATTAATTTGTGTTGTGTTTCCTCGCAAATGAGAGAAAAGTACTATACAAGTCTCGGCCGAAATAGCAATTAACGGCCTCGTTTAGTTAAAAAGGAAATTTCAAAATCACTTGGGAAGTACGAGGCGAAGCCGAGTTCCAATATTACTCGGCCGTAAATTGCTTCATTTCAGGCCTCGACAGTAATGTACAATTTTTTTATTTTTTCAGGCAAGGCATAAGTTTGACAGTTTCAATTAAACTTGTATTGTTATTTGGTTTTATTGTATAATGAAATTGGCTGCTATCGAACAAAAGCGCCCATAAAATTACACTCTTAATATATTCATACTATATCATCAGAGCAGACATACATGCGATACGGAAGCATACTCTCGTACTGTAAATGTACATTTCATGTACCTACTTCTCAATAAACGATTTAAAAAAGTGGTAGACAGCGTCACAGCAAGGAGCTGGCCGCGGGAGCGGCTGTAAGGGGCGCAACCGTCAAGGGGGCGCATTCGCCGACCCGCAGCCTGTAGGCCGCTGGGCTATATAGAAAACTTCAAGAAAACGTGTTTTGGGCACGATAATAATCCTCTGACATTCCAGATGTTCCTTTTAGCCGTTTATTTGTGACACTTACACTTAGTTCATTAATGTCACCAATAAACGGCAATCAGGAATATTTAATTTTATTTTATTTTTATTTATTTAGCACATCAACAGCATAATCACAGCAATGCATATAGACCAAGACACTAAAAAGTATAACTTACATAGTGATTACACAAATTACAGGCATGCATGACATTGAATATAAATGTTATAGCAGAGACTACAATAATTAGGTATACAATTTTGAAAAGTAGGTACTGTTAAAGAATCTTATTATCTGGAATGTCAGAAGATTGAGATTTTAGGCATTGAGATTAGTTTGGAACTATGTTTTGAACGGTTTTATTTACGAGAATTGGCCTCCTAGGGAGCTACGATACTGGGGGGTGATTGTCGCGTCGTAGACATTATCTCGAACTCGACATAATGTCGAAACAAGATGGCGAATGTCGATTGAACTAATTGTTACATTTGTCTCTTATACAGTTATACACAATTTAGGTTTACTGTAATTATATTTATTTGCTCGTATTAACCCGTGGCCTCACTATCGGGACCCATCCGAAAACCAGCGCTGCAACATTTCGGTGTTGTAGCATATGCTGAGATGGGGGCCTTTTTTAGTCTCATACAGGCATGTCAATTTTAAGTTTTTTTGTTATTATGTTATTTTTAGTTTTTTTTCTCTCGCCTGTACCGAGACTGAAATAAATATTTTCTTTCTTTCTTTTCTTTATTGATAATAAATTTTCGTATTCTCCGAATGTCACGTTAGAGATATGTCTATGCCTAGCGCTCTAAATACAAAGAGTGATTGACATTACTGGCGACATTTTTCATAGAGATTTAAAACTAGAGATTATCTCGAATTAGACATTTATCTCAATAATGCGAGAATTGGTGGTGGATAGTCTAGGACCTTTGCTCTATTCTCAAGTTAAAATAGAAACAACATAGGGTAATAAGCAACAAAACTTAACCCGAAGTGTTGCTTTAACCTATGATTTCTTCTAAAGTATTTATCAGAATGGTATACTGTAAAGGACAATTATAATCGACATTAAATGCCCAAGAATACTATAATATTTATTTGGATAAGGATCTCTACTCAATAAGAGTAAAAGCGTCGCAACTCGCAAATAACGCCATTTTAAAATTAAAGTTTTAATGAAAGATATGGTTACTGTGAATCAACCGTATCATAAAAAATCTTCATTAGGCTTTATTATACATATAAACCATCTGTGAAAAATTATCTAAACGATGGTGAAAACCACATCGAAATCCGTTTCGTGGTTTAGGAGTAGTTAGCGGATAAACAGACAGACAGATGCAGAAAATCATTGTGCAGAAAGCGACTTTGTTTTATACTATGTAGAGATAGAGATTAGTAGTTATTAATCAAATAAAGAGATGTGCTACCACGATTGTTTACTAAATAAGACAAGAGAGAAAAAATAGACTTTAAGCACTACTAAGAGCTTTGTAGCGCCCCCATCAGTAAAAAAATAATGATTCGCTGAGTACATCATTTATTGAAAAGTTTGTAACAATTTGAAGTTATAGGTAGTTGGATCAGAAACAATTAACTCTGTTAATTATAGTTCGCTGTAGTTGTAGTTAGATAGAAAAAGTGCCAAAAGTGGCCGTTTTTTGCATTTTTTGTATCTGCAACTCGACATTGTTTACAACATAGCTCAAGGCCACCCAGGTAGTAGGCCGGCCGATATCGCCGACCCAAGCCCGAGCGGCGCGCGCGTCTCAAACAATAGTAAGCGAAAGATAATTCGATAAAATGTTATGCACGTCTACTTCACTTGTCGGACGAACACACACTGATCTTAGTTTACTAATCATTTATTGCTTTTGCAATGTAACATTATTTCAGAATAAATAAATAATGGTCTAATTAAAGCAGATTCTAAGGGGTATCAGGTCGATGGGTACGTGGTACGGACCCCTTACTGCGTGAGTCCGACTCGCACTTGGCTGTTTTTTTTTTTAAACGCGTTATCCCACACTCCTATTTCACCTGTTTAGTGTGGAGGTGTGTGTGTGTGTGTTTACATACATAAATCTCACATGCACAAACACCCAAATCTGGAACAACTATCTGTTGATTACACGCCTATGTCCAGCAGTGAACTGCGATAGGCAGAGTTAATGAAGTGATGGTGCGGTTGAAATGTTGGTAAAATTACTACACATTTTATACCAGATTGTTGACCGGAGTAACTGGATCACATATACTATATCTAAGTAGATTTTAGTGCGATAAATTGCACCAGTCAATAGGGGGCGTTAGATTACCATGGTGCCGCACGATTTATTACCCACGGTACCTGTACTTTATGGCTAGCTTGAGGTAACTACTCGGCATATACCACACATGTAGACTAGGAACTCTGTCAATATATCACACAGTATACCTATATTTTAGACTTAGATAAGTAAGTATAGATAACCTTTAGAAGTTTGTAAACTTTCGAGAATTTCACTCATATTACTGTATAACTTTTACAAACAAATTATCTGGTACTTAAAATCACAGACCAGTAAGCCTCTAGTCGCCGACCAGCCGAATATCCCCGGTCGCAAAGCATATGCAGTAGCACTGCATATCATACGCCCCGCCGCCAATCAGGACGTCAGTCCGTCAGTGAACGGCACCAATCACACGGAATCATACCACCGAAATTTTGAGCCGACCAACCATAACGCGTCGTCCACCCCCTGGTACCCGCCAACATTGTACAACTGTTTTCTCATGCAAAACTTTGTTTATGCGGCGTCTTGAAGCTTACTGTGACTCAATCTGTGATTTTCAAAATAATTAGGTAGTAATAACTGAAAATGTGTAGACTCAATTTGTAATTTTCAATAATTAGTTATAAGTAAATGTGAAACCCACACTCAATCCCTGATGTTTAGTAATAAGTTAGAAGTAAAAATGTGTCATTATTACACTCAACCTGTGATTTTATAATTAATCAAAAGTAAAAATGTGTGTTTATTTATTTAAAAATGTGTGATCAAACTTAACCTGTGATTTTTAATTATTAGTGCTAATATCTTAGATTTTCTCCATCACTACACATCATAATAAAACAAAGTTTAACCGGATTACATTGCGTATATTAATAAAATTTGTTTAATTTTGATAATATACGCGATGTGATTCGGTTAAACTTTGTTTTATTATAATGTAATAGTCAAATCGCATCGAAACGTCCACTCGCAACGACGTGTGCCCGCCACGCGCTGTGTCATACAATCATTGTGGTGACGCGACGATGGGTACCATATAAAACGAAGCCAAGAAGAGATTTTTCTAAACGAACCACGACAAAAACGTATGCTCCTACATCATCATCATCATCATTTCAGCCAAAAGACGTCTAGTGTTGGAAATAGGCTTCCCCCAACCCCAAGCATCGCCACAACGACCGGTCCTGTGCGTTCCGCATCCAGCGGATTTCCGCGACCTTCCTTTGTATGTACATGTCCGTACATGTATATTGTACATTCGACTGCATGACAGTGGTAACACTTAAATTAGAAATCCGCCCTTACTGTTTACAAAATAAAGGCGCTGTCAATGTTAAACTGTTACCACTGACGTGCGGTTGAGCGTACATAAAAAACTTCGTAGTTAGGTCAATAATTTCTTTTAAGTCCGTTTTGCACAGAACAAATGGCATATGGGGCACATTGCTCGCAGAACGGATGGCCGATGGGGCCGTAAAGCCTTGCCAAGCCTTGGGGAGGCCTATGTCCAGCAGTGGAAGTCTTTCTGCTGAAATTATGATGATGATGAACTCCGTTTTGTATCGGAATAGGTATCTATTGTTTCTTTTTTGATATTCAATGGCTTTGCTGGCACCGACCTCAAAAATTTGTAGACCCCTAATTTGTTTCGTACCTACTTTTGATTTCGTTTTGTTGGTTAATTTCGTGTAAAAATATTATTTCATAATTTTCAGTTAATTTCCTTTTGAAATCGATTTAATTTTTTAAATTACTTTTTTATTATTTATTATTGTAGTCACTTCGACTAGGTGTTCGCAACAACGCGTCACCCATACGCGAGTGTGTCATTCTAATGTTAAAAAAGTTAAATTAATCTAATCTAAGATCAATGTTTAAATCAATAGTTGATTGTTTGTGTTTTTATGTTACTCTTTATGTAATCTTTAATGTTTTTATAGTCTTTTGATAGTATTTTATAGTGTTTTGATAGTATTTTATAGTGTTTTGATAGTAAATGTAAAATAGAGTCATAATACCTTTGTATGTGTGTGTGTGTGCGCATAACGCTTTGATGACCACAAAGTCGAATGTTCATACAGTTTTACCATAAGTAAATAGAAGATTGAATTGTGCCCTATATAGTGGACCTATTTACTTGGAGTTAGTGTCAAATGACAGCTAACAGTTTAAATAAACAGCCATAGATAGATCCAAGTAAATAGGTACCGAGTTATGTAACCTAATTACATAGGGAAATAGTAATAGGGCATCAATTATTGTATTTTTAACACTTACATCATCATAGTCTGTGTGAATGTAGTTAAAATACCCTGTAGCTGTATGTCATTCTGTAGGTATTACTGTAAGCTTTCTAATGATGTATCACACTAATATATATTAGCATGTATAATAGTTGTAAATCTAATAAAACACTGTATGATCAAGTGAAAATAGTTACAAAATAAAGTTAAAACAGAGCGTGTTTCTTGCGGTTCTCGAGTCGGTAAAGATTCGGGGTACCTTAGTAACCATGTTTCCCTGTAAAATTGGTAGTCATCGGTCTAATAGTACATCTGTGGGAAAACCAAACTTGTGAACCCTCAAGAACACGCCCTGAAGTTATAGCTAGAAGAATATTGTTGTTTTCATTTGTCTCCACTACACACGCCCAGTCTTCATCCAGCCTTCAGTACGAGGACACAGTTGCTGAAGTACCTGGAACCCATAGTGTATAGGGCGTCAGCGGCTTGGGTACCTTCGAGACCGCCCGTCCGGTACACTAGGGTTGCTTTTTACTACGACTTGAGCTATTCTCAATGGCTGGCACGAGGGAAGGAGACTAGGATTGCTCATAAAAGCTTGACATGAACCTAGAGGCATCCTAAGTGCAGAACCGAGATTTCGCGACGTCGCGGACGTTCCTGCGTATGTACCGGTATACATATTTCTTTAATGTAAAGGAAAACCTCACGAATAACCAAATCTAATATATTTTGCAATTCCGTGACACCGGCGGTAGGCAGTACCTGTCACATCGAGCATGGGCTATGAATGACGGGTCTATATTCAGCACCAAGAGCTTGCAACGATATGATTGATGCTTGTTAGTAACACGCTTCCGATGTTTCCCTGAAGACTGTTCCATCAAACGATACTAATAATTTGTTTGATTTGCAATTGACAAGAATACAATAAAATAAAATAAGAATAGAATCGTCGGCGAAGTTGACTTTTGCCGCAGCGACCGCTGACTTTATTCGCTTCGTAAAACTTTTAATTAAAATGTATCGAGCCTGGAGCACTCCAAAGATTCCTAACGGTTTTGTTTGTAGCCGACAACGTTTCGTGTCAATTAATTTCCTAAAGGGGGCAGACGGACGCCGAAATGGTGACCAAAAACGTAAGCAAAACAAAAATATTACAGTTCCGACCCTACCAAAAAAAACCTTTAAATATAGACAAACTAATCGAACACCTGAATGTCGCACAGGTGAGTGATTTTACCCTATTAGGCATTACATTAGATTGCAACTTAAATTGGAAAAAACATGTTGAAAAACTTAAAAGCAAAATGTCCCAATTCATTTATGCATTTAGTAAATTGAAAACAACCACAAACTTAGAAACCACATTAACAATGTACTATGCTTATGCTTATGCCTGGTTCAATTACGGGATTATACTGTGGGGCGAAAGTACTGAATTTAATGACTTGTTTATATTACAAAAAAAGTGTGTACGTATCCTGTGTAATATAAGACAACGCGATAGCTGTTACCCTCACTTTATTAAACACAAAATATTAACACTTCCCTCTCTGTACATTCTACAGTGTTCAATGTTTATTAGAAATCACAGACACTCCTTCAAGTCAAACGCTGAAATAAACATAAATTATAACCTTAAAAATAAAAATAAACTAATTACACCAACTATACATTTAGAAATAATGAAGAATAGTCCCGACTACAGAATGATTACTATTTACAACAAATTACCTGAACAAATTAAGAACGAGGAAAAAGATACGATATTTTATAACAAATTAAAAACATTATTGATTAAAAAAGCCTACTATACTGTGGAACAATTTAAATCGGACACCTTTTCTAGACCATAAACTTTTAATCTCCAACCTTAACTAAACCTGACACTAATAACTGACTCGAAATGAGTATATAAAATATTAACAAATTGACATATTTTTAGCATACTTATTAAATTAATTATTGTTGTTAAATTATTTATTTTTAATGAATTTCTAGTGAATTTGTAATCAATTATTTTAGCAAATTAATCAGTAAAAATCTATTTATAATGAAATCTCAACAGTAACAATCAATTTAATGTAATTTTGAATAGTAATTATTGTATGTTTTATTTTTCTTTAATTTAAATATTTTTACAAAATGTGACTCAACATCTATTCAATGTTTGCAGTGCCCTAACAGGGTTCATGTACTCCAATATAATATCATTGTAATATGTAATGGTTATAATATTATTATGTTCAATTGTTGATGTACATGTTGGCAAATAAATAAATAAATAAAAACATGGGTGAGACCTTTGCCCAGCAGTGGGATAGCATAGGATATTAAAAAAAGTTTCTCAAATTGGTTCTATAAACATTTATGAATCAACCCTCGCAATTATCAACTAAAAAGTATGAAATAAAAACTTTTCAACAAAAAAAAACCGCCTTTTTTTTTTTTTTTTTTTTTTCGATTGGGCTCTCGCAGGTGGGACCGAAGTCCCATTTCTGCTTAACCGGGCTTAGTTGGCGGAGAGTCCCATGTGGGACTCCATTCGCCGAAAGTTTTTTCCCTAACTTATAAACTAAATACGCGGTATTAATAATACCGCGCGAAAGCGGGCGCCCCCCGAGGGGGGGCTCGAACCTCGCTGGGGCATTGCAGGGGGACCCCGCCGTTCCTATGTCCCCCTAGCAGCCGTTGCTGCATCGAATTGGTTACCTCGAAAGTAGCGGACTTTCGGTCCCTATCGGGTGACGTGCTAAACGCCGTGAAGCGGCAAGCCTCGCCGGCGAGGCTAAGACCTACCTAGAAAACCTAACCAGTGGCTACGCAATAGCCTGCTCCTAGGAACTACTCTAGAGCATAGGGCCGGTCTCGCGTGACGAGATTATCTCCGGTTGCTTACACCGTGAGGGCGTCCCCAGGGGGGAGCTCGGACCTCGACTCAGGGTGCAGCAGGGGGACCCCGCCACTGATCCCCCCAGCAGCCGGTGCTGCGTCGGCATGTGTTTCTGTTTCTCGGGAGTCGGACTCTCGGATTCTGTGTGTGTGTCGCGTCGGTCCTCGCCGGCGGGGACGATATTTTGGACGACGGCGTCGGAGTGTGCTTGTACTTTTATCTGACTCCTGGAGGAGTGTAATAGCGTCGTCGGGCTCAATGAGTGTGTGTCTGGGACGTCGGATTTTGCTAATAGCAGATGGCTGGTAGACGGTGGCCGCCACGACCAAGGGGTTGGGGTGCTTGGGAGCGGAATCGAAATAGCGTTTAGAGACACGCTTGAAAAACTGCTTGATGGTCGGCAGTTTGAGGTCTAGGTGGAGTTGGACATTGCGCATGTACCAGGGGGCGTCTACGGCCCTTCGCATGAAACGGTTTTGGATAGTTTGGAGCATGTGAATTCTCACCGGCTTAACGTGTGCGAACACAACGCTAGCATAGGCGAGTATGGGGCGGATACAGGTGGTGTATATCCTTACTTTGAGATGGGTGGGCAGCTTACTGTGCGCATTGAGTAGGGGGTGGAGACGTGCGAGGACGAGGGCGGCACGGTTTTTCACCCTGCGGATGTGCGGACGGAAAGTCAGTCTACGGTCAAGGATCACGCCAAGGTATTTGGCTTCTCGTTGCCATGGGATCTGTTTTCCGAACATTGAGACTGGTACGCTTAATTCTTTACGGTATTGTGACAGGGGTCTCTTATCGAATAGGACCGCTGCACTTTTTTCGGGATAGACTTCGATTCTCCATTTCCGGAACCATTCACCTAGGGTGTTGGCCGTGGATTGGAGGGTACGAGAAATAGCGACATGGGTCATGCCGGAGTAATAGATTGCCGTGTCGTCGGCGAAAAGGGCCATACGGGCTGCACCGCATTTTGGAATATCGCTGGTGTACAGCGTGAACAGTAGGGGGGAGAGCACGGAGCCTTGTGGCACACCGGCGTGAATGGGATGGGGGGAGGAGAGAGCCCCTTCTATGCGATAGCGAAAGGTACGATTCGATAAGTAGTCTCGGATGATGAGCACGAGACGATGTGGCACATTCATAGTGTACAGCTTATATAATAAGCCGTTGTGCCACACTTTATCGAAAGCCTTTGCTACGTCGAAAAAGAAAGTACCGGTCATTTGACCGCGTACGAAGCCTGCACTGATGTGTTCTACAATGCGGTGCAGTTGATTAACGCAGCAGTGCTTTGTACGAAAGCCAAACTGCTCGTCGGGAAGGAGTTTATTTGAGTCGGCGAAATCTTTGAGTCGCTTATAAATAAGCTTCTCGTAGATTTTACCGAAGACATTGAGGAGACTAATCGGCCGGTAACTACTCGGCTCGGCTTTTGGTTTGCCCGGTTTGGAAATACCGATTACCGTAGCCTGTTTCCAAGCCTGGGGAAAGATGTTGTTTTTAAATGCCGCATTGAAGATGACGGTCATTAGAGCGATTAGGGTGGCAGGGAAACGTTTCAACACCTTATTGGTGATGCCGTCTGCGCCGGGGGCTTTTTTGGGCTTAAGATCCTTGACTATAGAGAGAACTTCGTCAGGGGTGATCGGTGGGAGCGGGTCATCAGGGTCATCTATTGGGGGGGGGGGAGGGCTGACCTACGCTCTACTTCTGAATTAACCTTATCAAGGTGGGTTTGGCTTACGGGAAGCGTACTGAGAGTGCATTGAGACTCCAAACTGTCGGCTAAGCATTCGGCTTTTTCGTCGTCGTCAAAGGCCGGCCTTTGATTGGGTCGATTTAGGGGGGGCATAGTTGCCGTGGTTACGCATTTAAGCCTGCGTTGAAGGTCCCAGAAGGCTACATGAGGCGGTTGGATTGCGCTGACTTCCTTGTCCCAATGATCCTCCCGTACCTGAGCTACACGTCTCTTTACAGTATTCTGTAAGGAGCGCATATGGGCACGATTGGCTTCATTGGGAAAAGCGTCATAGGCACGGATGGCCGCGTTCCTCTCGGTCCTCAACTAATTTACATCGTCCGGCAGTTTCAGACGCTGGTCATCCAGCATCGGAATCTGCCGTGAGCATTCGCCCACTACGGACTGCACATGGTTGGTGAGCGAGGTGATCGCGGCCACCGTGTCCGCGACTGTCTCAATGGAGTCAGGGATTGAATCTAATTGGGGGGATGAGGTAGATTTGAGGCGGTCCTCTAGTCTCCTCCAATCGGTTATTGTTTTAGTTACGGGTGGAATACCGGGATCCGAGGGACCACCCCGGGGACCCAGTTGAATGATCACAGGGCGATGATCTGAGTCTAGTTCTTGGATTACCTCAATAGAGCGAATACCGAGATTTACGCGCTTTAAGAGGGCTATATCTAGGATGTCGGGCCGATGCCCTACTATGTCAGGATAGTGAGTGGGACGCATCGGGGCGATGACGTCGAAGGAAAGTTTGTCGCTAAGTGCTCCTAATTGATTGCCAGCGGCGTTATTGGAGACACAGCTCCATGAGCGGTGTTTGGCGTTTAAGTCGCCTGCAATAATTACAGAATTACTAAGATCGAGTAGGGATTTGAGGTCGTCCTCGAGCAGACTCGCGGGTTTGTTTGCGGACCTATAGGCCGAGACTATGGTGATGGGCTGGTGCCCTGTCATGCCTAGGCGACAGATTGAAGTCTCCAGGCATGCTAGCTCTGGGGGATCAATGGGGATGCAATACAACGAATTGCGGTAATAGATGAGCGTTCCGCCTAGTGCGGTGTGTGCTCTGTCGTTTCTTATCAGCCTATAGTTGGCTATATTGGGATTACGACAATAGGGTTTGAGGAAAGACTCTTGAATGAGTAAAATATCAATTTGGTGCTCACGCAAGAAGACAGCTACGTCGTCGCGTTGACCACTAATGCCTCGGGCATTAAAAAAGCCTAAATTTAGGGAACGGGGTTTGAATCTTTTGGGTGGGGCCGTATTACACATTATAATTGGAATTAAGTATTCTATAGATGTCTTGGTACTTGGTAAGTACCTGAAGGCGCTGCTCATGGATGCCTTGGGTAAAGGCCCAAAGTCTAGAGTAGGCGTCAATGCGGGATTCCCCTGACTGGGGTTCGAGGTATTCTCTCGGCAGAAGGCCGGGGTAGTTTACCGGAGGGGGGGTTCTCATGGGGGGGGGGGGCTTTAGCTGCTGGTGCAGTTTTGGGCCTGAGAGAAGGTGCGGGGATGGGTATGTTCATCAGCGCGGGGGGCTCTGAGGCCGGGGGCGCGAGACGAGAGGGCGGAAGAGGTGGGTATTGGGGCTTTTGGTTACCCTTAAACCAGGGGTTGGGCCCGAGTGGGCCGCGGAAATTAGGGGAGGGCCCGAGTGGGCCTCTAGGGTTAGGTGGTTGGTATTGGAAGGGGGCTGCGTAGGAGGGGGCTTCCCTTGCAACGCGGTCGGAAGCGCGTTTTGCCGATTTGGCGTTGCGCAATTTGGGGGCTTTGGGGCATCCGCGATAATTCGCTGGATGACCGGCTTGGCCGCAAAGGACACAACTTGCGGGCTCCGTGCACAGGTCCCTCTCCTTGGGACGCTCGCACTCGCTAGTCCCATGATCGCCGAGGCACTTTACGCACCTGGGCTTTGCGTAGCAGTTACGCTGGGAATGACCATAAAGCTGGCAACGGTGACATTGACCAGGCTGGTTAGATTTATGGGGGCGCTCGACCGTAATGCCTGATAGGTGGCATACGGTCTTTATGTTATATATTGCCTTAGCGTTTTCGCTGGGGTGGCAGATGGCGAGGACCATGTTATAGGGGTCTCCGTGCTTTCCACGGAACATTCGGTGGGTCTCTTTAAAGGGGATTCCTTGGTCTTTGAGGTCGTTAAATACTTCCTCGCATATGACTTCCGTAGGGATCCCTCGGATTACGACTCTAAGGAGACGGTCCTCCGGTAGGGCGTAGGTGTGGAAGGACACCTTACGATCGCGTAGCAGCCTGGTAAGGTTGCGGTAATCGGTGGGGGTGGGGACAATGACTTTTATGCCCTGCTGTGTAGCGCGGGCACTGGTGAAGTTTATTTTAAAGTCGTTGCACCAGTCAGAGATCCTGGTCCAGTATGCCTTATCCTGGATGAATAAGGGAGGCGGGATGGGTACCTTCGTCTGGGAAGATGAGGTATGGACATGAGGGGAGGAGGGCCTGTTATCCTGCGAGGAGGAGTAAGAGGCGGGACGGGGGGTAGGGGCCGGGGCAGAGTTAGCCTCGGAAAGCTTTAGAGATTTGGAGGCAAGAGCTTCGGCCTTGTTTGTTTTACGGCCGCGTTTTTTGCCTTTGCCCACAACCGTGGTAAAGGCACCGGCCTTGTCTGATTGGACCTCACTGTCCGAGGACATTTCTTGGTCTGATGGAACCGGGGAAAAATCGGGGTTTTGAGTGGGGGCTGGGGTGGGGAGAGGTGAGAGGGTACGGTCCTTATAGTCCAGGCTGGCTGAACGCCTAGGTGGACCACGCGGAGACCTCGGTCTCTCCTCATCGCTGTCGGGACGGCGGGCGGGGCGCCTTTGTTTTCTTATGGAATTTAAGGGTGGGGGGATAGGGGGCAACTCTGGAGAGTCGGGGACTTCCGATGGTTGCGGATTGACTACCTCATCGTCAGCAAAGAGGTTGCCATAGTTGGCTAGAAAGTTGGGGTCCTTGAGGAGGACGTTTTTTAAGATGCTCAGGAACTTGGCATCAGACACCATCGTACAGATGATGACTAAGCCAAGCCTAGCAACAATGAGAGGGGAGAAAAATTAGTGGCGTACTACCATGGGGGTTTGCTCCTCGGGTGGGTGTTCCCGGGAGTGTGTTCAAACCCTCCCCGTCGGGTATAGACGGGGAGGTTGTGTGCCTACTGGTGAGCCCTAAGCTTGCTCTCCTGTTTGCCAGTCTCAATGTGCAAACAGGTCCCTAAGTCTCTAGTGTGCAATGGGTGTAAACCCCTAGAGAGTGCTAGATAGGACGAAACGGGGGTAAGCTAGGGAAGACTAGGAGATCCCCCAAGGCCTTCTGGTCCTAGCTTCTTCCAATTTTGCTTTGCCCTTAAGGAGCGCAGCTGGCGTGTCGGGTCAACGCCCCTCAGTTCGTTAGCACCGTTAGGTATCCACTGAGGACCACAGTAAATAAGTGGGTTTTTCCTGAAGGGACACTACGTTTTTGACGAAAACTCTGTCTAAAGAGACAAAAGCGCGCCCGCTGTCTTGAAAAAGACAGCGAATGTGCTTATCGGGCTGCAGTCGGCGGGGCGACTGCGGAGGGCGCTACGGTGAGCCGTAGCGAAATATTCGAGCACGTAACTCGGCACGAAAGGACGGAGCGGGAGCAGCACGACCTCTCGGGGCGAGTGTCAGAGCGTGAATGATGAAAAAAAAAAAAAAAAAAAAAAAAAAAAAAAAAAACCGCCTTCAAAAACGTTAACTAAAAAGTAAAAAATAATCCTTGTATGTATTTCTAAATCTTTTCATAAACCAACATTTTGAAGGCGGCGCGTGATTGTCATATACGTGGGACACTCAGAAAGTTTTGCGAAACTAAAAAAAATTGTTCTATACGTACATATATTTTTATCAAATCTTTTCAAAGTACTTTCCACCAGCCTCTATACAAAGATTCATGCGCCTAAACCAGTTTTCAAAACACTTTTTCCAGTCCGCCGCAGACACCTCGTTTACAGCCTGCTCGAACGCAGCCAGCGCATCTTCCGGCGACGAAAATTGTATCCCTTTGAGCTGATTTTTTATTTTTGGGAATAAAAAGAAGTCACACGGTGCTAGATCAGGGCTGTAAGGAGGGTGACCCAGGAGTTTGACTGGCGTGCTGTCCAGGAAGTCCCTCGTTTTGAGTGCGGTGTGCGCAGGTGCATTGTCGTGGTGGAGCAGTAGCCCGCGGAGCCCTGTGTTTGGTCGCTTGTTGCTTATAACAGAGAAAACTTCTGGCAAACATTTGGTAGTATACCATTCGGCATTAATGCTTCTTTGATCCCGTAAGGGAATTGATACCAAGTGGCCAGTCAAATTAAAAAAGCTAGCGATCAAAATCTTACCCCCGCTTCTAGATCGCTTCACTTTGGTAGGCGTTGGCTCATTTTGAAACACCCAAACAGTCGACTGGCGCTTGGTTTCTGGGTCGTATTGATAAATCCAGGACTCATCACCTGTAACGATGTCGTAAACACGCCGAGACGAGCCTGCTTCAAATTTGTTAAGCATATCACGGCACCATTCCACCCGGGCCTGCTTCTGAGCATCGGTGAGGTTGTGCGGCACCCAGCGTGATACTATCCTCCTCACGCGAAGATGGCTGTGTAGAATCTCGTGAACGCTTCCCGATCCAATCTTCAATATGTGTTGAATCTCCTGATATGTAATTCGCCTATTGTCTTGGATAAAAATTTTCACTGCTAGCACGTTTTCTTCGGTAACAGCCGTCAAAGGGCGACCGCTTCTTTCGTCATCCCCCAAAGTTGGTCGACCGCGCTTGAATTCGTTATACCAACGATACACGGTTGCCTTGGAAGGGCCTTCATCCATGAATGCCATTTGAAGTCTATCGTACGATTCATCCGGTTTCAGGCGACACTTGAAATCGTATAAAATCATAGCTCTAAAATGTTCCCGGCGCAGATCCATATTTCAGTGAGACACAATACTTTGAATTAACTCGCAAAAAATGTGGAGGGAAATTTTGAAATTGGAACTTACTTATTTTTACTTATAAATAATCATATTTTCGAAAAACATTATAACTGGCCAGTCTCCCATATATAAAAACTTTTTTTCGCAATACTTTCTGAGGGGCCTGGTACGTTCACTTATACTGTACTATAGGTACATTATATTTACATGACGCTCACGATGATTGATCGTGAAATACATGTTCATACGTAAAGAAAAGGTCAATGACGCGCGCCTTCAAAATGTTGGATTATGAAAAGATTTATCTGGCTGACAACCTTTATCGATATAAATCCAAATTGCTGTACTGGCCAAATACATGCAAGGAGCGAAAATCCATATCTATCCTGTTTAGCGGCCAAATAAATTGCTATGAAAACTTAATTTCAAAATGGAACGAACATTTTACTCCGAAAAATAGCAACCATGGAGGTTACTCATCAAAGATTTTAACTGGCTTGCAAATACAGCTGTTTAAATTAAAAAAGAAACAAATTAACGTATTGACGCGTGAAAATTATTGTTGTTCCTCATTGATTCTAGAATTTACATAGGTACTACTCAGTTGGAATTTACACAGGTACGTACTACTCAGTTGGAATTTACATAGGTACTACTCAGTTGTAATTTACATAGGTACTACTCAGTTGGAATTTCCGCGTATTATTTGAGAAAAGTACTATACAAGCCTAGGACGCAACAGGGCATCGATGGAGTCACGTATGTGTTTGCATTTTCACGTTTGTCCATCAATGCTCCAGTTGCCGGCCGCGGCAGTAATGTACTATAGTTGTTTTACTGGCAAAATTTGAAAGCGGCTGAACGCATGCTATTCATGCAGGAGATACTGAGTTTGATACCGACCCGCATGTCTGACTTTTCGAATTCATATTCGGATCAGAAAATAACACGAGGTTTTGAAACAAGTTCCCGATAGTGTCCGCCAACCAACACTAGGAATTCGTGGTGGACTGGCCCAAACTAAACAATTGAAGTTTGAATTGAGTTGAACTCAGCCAGTCCAAAAGAGTTGAGTTTCTCTTTTAAGTTGAATCACAGGTACAATTTAAAAAATAAAAGTAAAGCAGACTCATCCGTGGTTTTAATTAAATTATTTTAATTTTACTCTCCACCGTGCGCTGTTTGAACAAAAACAGTTCCCGACCGAGTGTGTGTTTATCATATTCCCGTAAATACGGAACGTTTTTATGGTTAATGGTTACAGAAATATGGAACGCATTTCTGTAGAATTTCTGAATGCCCCAGCTACTTTTGGCTACTACAACTTGATAACTATACCTAGTACTGAAGGTCTTCTTACTGTGGTGACATGATTTCCGACACTAAGCATATTATACATCCACAAACAGATAACGCAACACCCTTCCTAGCACACACAACACACAACATACAACACACACACATTCACACTCAAAGCACACAAAACACGCAACCAAGACACGAGATTCGACGACAAAAAATGACTTTTAGATTTTCTGACAACTCGTCCGTGTGGTGCCGGACGCAAAGAATTTCACCACCCTATATCTTCTCATGGGTGTCGTAAAAGGCGACTAAGGGATGGGCAGCAGCGTCGTCCGAGTATTTAACCAACCAACTGCGATCGCCAACCCGCCTGCCAAGCGTGGCGATTATGGCATATCCCCTCATGCAAAGCACAATTAAAAATCGGCCCCTAGTCCCCGGCGGCCCCGCTAGCCCTGGTTACGGTAGCGGCTTAGGTAACGGCGGGGCAGGGGGTGCTAAAAATCCCCGGCAGAGATCCGGCTACCATAACAAAAAAAGACTGGACCTGGCAGCATACAACACACGTACACTGCGGACCGACGAGAAGCTTGTCGAACTCGAGGAAGAATTGAGCAAGTTACGATGGGATATCGTAGGGTTATCTGAAGTCCGAAGAGAGGGGGAGGACACGATAATCCTCAAATCCGGTAACTTGCTCTAATTCCGGGAGGGCGATCAACTTTCCCAGGGCGCAGTAATGTTTTTTAATTCCGTAAAGTGCTTTAATCACGCTTTTAATTTTATATCGGGGGGTGAAAAAGCGGGGCAAAGTTTGTATTCGTGATTCCTTGGTCCAGTCTACTTAAAATTTTGCATAAACCTTTTTTAATAGAATTGATGGAAGATGTGTTTCATATTTTATTGAAATTCATCCCCTAATGGGGTCAAAAAGGGGTAGAAAATTATTTTGGCGGTGATTTGCTTTGAAGTTGATATCAATACTCCTTAGTGCTTTTGATTTAAATTATCTTTCATTTTGACACATGTTTGAAAACTCAATCCGATTTTATTCAAAAAAGGTTGAACTCACTTAAAACATAAGCAAATACTCTTTAAAATTGGAATGTCTCTAAAAATATTTGTGTTTGATTTGTCGTGTATACTTATAGTTTTCTTTTAGTTTGTCTTAATAACCTGCAATACCACCTAGGCTGTTACCTAAATGGTACCGCAAGTCGGTTCGCCAAACTGAGACATGAAGTTGGAAAGTCTCATATGATTGTAATTTCACCGGCACCCATACCCTTCAGACCGAAACACAGCAATGCAAGCATAACTATTTGGCGGAGAATTAGGCACGGTGGTAATATTTCCCCGGACTAGCTCTTTCACAAAGGAGCTCTACTACTACTAATAAATAATGACAACGCTTTAAAATACAGTTATCATAACTACACATACACAGACTGTGATTATGGCTTCGGTTCAAAGGGCAGTGTAGACTGAAGTTACAAGGACTGTTGTTGATTGTGGTATTTGAAAGTTACCAAAATCTAGTTTAGAGGGTACAGTCAGAAATCTTTCCGATGAACCACCACTAAGGCTAAAATCGCTTGCACTCAATGTTCGATGGCAGCTGTAAATACGTGTAATGTAGCAGGATTCGTTCAAGGGATTTTGTCAACTAATTGTACCACCGCGAAAAATCGTGACCGTACCATAAAGAAGGACTTAAAGACCAATTATTTACGGTTGTTTTTCTAGACATGGGATTTTAGAATTAATTTTCTCTGTGCAGAATATGGTTCTAAGGCTAAAATTCCTACAATAATGTTTATATTTGTTCAAGCGTTGTACCCATTAAAGATTAATGGTTCTGAAATTAATAGTTCTGTATGGAGTTTTATTAAGGCAATAATTTATGTGTCAAGTCTTATCAAAAAATGAAACTACCAAATGCTAATAAGCATGAACTGAACACCATGACAAACTAATGAACTAGTGGATATCTTACCTCAACTTTTCTTCCGCAGTCAATTCCTCGTACGTCTACAGCAAAAACACAATTAAATCATTATTACTGAATATATTAAAATATTTCCTTAGCTACAAATAGAATCCCAAATGTTTTACCTTGTTAGGATCGACTGGTCTATGAAGATCCATGGCTACTTTTACACACAATATTAACAATGGATTTAACTTTACTAATATATAACCATATGTGTATTAATTCAATTAAAATATTAAATTAACCCGAAAAACTCCGAACAGCAAAAGCTTGCCCGTTTTTGTGAGTCTGTACCGTAATGCACTTATGTATTGACATGACCCAGGTTAACAAAAGCGGCCAGCTTTTAGAATTTTCGATACAGGACTACAGATAAATATTATGTTCCTTTCTGCACGGGATCCAAGATGATATGCGATTTACGAGACGTATTTTCACAATAGAGAATCCGGTACGGTTAGCTGCTTTACACATAATACCGCCTACTGCGCCACTAGTTTCTTAACTGAGCGATGAAATAAGGGGTCTAAATTCGGCCCCAAACGGGGTCATCCATAAATTACGTCACACGAATTTCATGATTTATAGAAAAGTTGTGCCACAACACGACTGCCTTCCGTATCCAGTCCCCCCCAGCCACCTTCTTGAGGTCGTTGGTCCACCTGGCTGATGGGCACCTTACGCTGCGTTTGCCGATTCGCGCTCTCCACTCAAGGACTCGTCTGATCCAACGGCCATTGGTCTTTCAACAGGCATGGCCAGCCCACTGCCACTTCAGCTTACTGATTCTACAAGCTATGTCGGCAACTCTGGTTCTCCGGATAATATTTTATATTGTATTTTATAGGATGGCGAAACGAGCTAAAGGCCTACCTGATGTTAAGCGGTTACCATTGCCCATAACAACTGCAATACCACCTAGGCTGTTGCCTAAATGGTACCGCAATTCGGTTCGCCATACTGAGACATGAAGATGGAAAGTCTCATGTGATTGTAATTTCACCACAATTGTAATGTCATTGTAATTGCTGAGCGTGGGGTCCTGAGTTCGATTCCCGGGTCGGGCAAAGTGTTATTGGGTTTTTTCATTTGGTAATTCTCAGTAGCAGCCCGGAGTCTGGATTTGTGCCCGGTTGATGGCAATAGGCTCGCCCCCTATTACATGGGACTATAACATAACTGGCGAAATGTGAGTGTGCTATACACCTCTGGCTACCCATTCGGGGAAATACAGGCGTGATGTTATGTTATGTTATTGTAATCTCGTTATGGATGGCCCTAAAGCTCGGCAAGTCCCACTCTTCGAGCGTATCATAATGTGAAGTAATTGATCGATATTGTTTCTCCAGTGTTAGACCCGGACCCCGGCGTATTCGAGGAGTCAAGGTATCCCTTTCTAATGTTGTCTATGCATTTCGTTTATGTATTTTATTTAAAAAAGTTCCTAGCCTTAAAGGTAGGTTTTATTAAGGTGTCATGGCAACAAATAAAATTGATGGCGTCAAATTCAAAATTCAAATGTTTTTAATTCGAATAAGCATTTATATGCACTGTCAAAATATTAAATCCTAACTAATAAAAAACTGGTAACGTCCGTTTGTTTGTTCGAGCAATACGAAAAAACAGCTGGACAAACTTCAATGTTTTTTTTGTGTTAAAAGCTTAAAGTTGATTAGTGGAGTAGACATCTGTGTCCTTAAATCACGATTTCTCAAAAATGTTGTATTAAAATCATTAAAAAAAAATTATAAACATTTAAAACCTGATCATAATTTTCTGTTATATTTTATCCATCATAATATATCAATCAATCAACTCAGCCTATCGCAGTCCACTGCTGGACATAGGCCTCTCCCAAGTTGCGCCACAACGCTCGGTCCTCTGCCTTCCGCATCCAGTCCCCCCCCAGCCACGTTCTTTAGGTCGTCGGTCCACCTGGCAGGGGGGCGCCCTACGCTGCGTTTGCCGATTCGCGGTCTCCACTCAAGGACTCGTCTGCTCCAACGGCCATCGGTCCTTCGACAGACATGGCCAGCCCACTGCCACTTCAGCTTGCTGATCCTACAAGCTATGTCGGTCAGGGTTCCTTAAGTAGGTCTAATTACAAACGAATCAAATCGAATATTAATCATTGCTATTTTAGTTTTTGCAAACAGCGCCACCTAGCGCTAAATTTAAGAAGTGTGTCATATCAATATAACACAAAGTTTCTTTTTGTGATTTTTTTAAATAGAAAGTAACTAAAGGAGCGTTATTTGCTAAGACCATTTTTATCTAAGGTTGACCTATGAACTGTCCTAGTCTTAAGTATTTTTCAGTTTTCTCACTATAACTCAAAAATGTATAATCACATTATACTCGAAATAATTTTAAAAGAGTGTTTTTATGAAGGTCTATCAATGTGGAAGTCTATAAGTTTCTACGTTGCATAGTTTAGAAATGGCAGGGGGGGCCACATTGCAAGCCACTTTGGCGAACTGTATTTCGCAGATGGTATACCTGATAAAAAAGTTATGTATGGAACATTACCTTCATTTTAGTAGACCTATTCAATGATACCACACAAGAGGGGGTGCAGCGAAAAAAAAAATTCATCCCCATTTCACTTGTATGGGCGCCACCCCTAAAATATGTAATCACGACTTTTTTGTTCTTTTAAAATTGAGATCTATATCTAAACCATTTTTTAACAAAATTTCATCTACTTATGTTTATAACTGTAGAAGTTATTAAGCTGTAAAGGATTAGGACAGACGGACAGACGGACAGATGGACAGACGGACGGACATGACGAAACTATAAGGGTTCCTTGTAGGACTACGGATCCCTAAAAAAACACTTATTTTGGACCGCACCAAAAACAAGCTAGATGTTTCAAACCCAGTAATTTCAGAATAAAAAAAATCTTATAAATATGCTCAGAACAAGCTATAATAAAATAAAGTCGTTTATCCCGTGCTGAGTCTGCAGGAACACTTAATCGGGTGAACTTGGGTGTCGTAGTGATAAACGATTGACATCTGAACCCTCATCACGCCCGCCTGCAAACATCTAGCCTGACAGCCTACCGATTATCTGCAACGGGTTGGTAATCTAGCAGGCTCGTGATCGATTTTTGCATTAGTTGCTCTTTGGTTTATCAGTACTTAGAAATAATGAACACGTAATAAATTAGAGATCGTACAGACGTAAGCGTTTTCTTTCCACTCGGTACCGCTTCAATCAAATATACCTACTATATTTGACCGAATTACGTTTTCTTTGTGATCCTTTAAAGTATCATCGCAAATCGTTATGTATATCGCCATGCAACTCACTTATACTGACCGACGGTAAAATGTGATCACAAAAATCATGTACACACGGCTACACATCAAGCTGTACAAAGCCAGTAAAGGCTGACCTCGCGTTGTAAGGAAAACCTATACAATGCGAGGTCAGCTTATACTGGAAATGTACAGCTTGATGTGTAGCCGTGTGTACGTACGTACAAGGTCACGTCGTCGACCTATGAAACGGGGTTCGTGCGAGTTATGACAGATGGCGCTACTTTTGCTTGTACGAAGAAGATTTATCAAAATGTTTAGACGGGCATATCCTCCCTTTGAAATCATTGGTTTTAAGCCTCAACTTATTGACAAAATAAAAAATAATTAATTCAAGGATTGTGGCAGGTGATTCAATAGAAGCGAGTGATTGGCTCTCCTTCAAAGTTTACCTTTATACTGTTGTTTTTAATCATAATATCGAAAAACAATTTATCAACTAATAACTAACCAATATGTTTATGATGCTTATCAACGCAGGTTATAAATAGATAGGAGTCGTTAGTCGCGAAGTTGTGTTATATCAATTTATTAATTATCGTTACAGAAAGCCAGGGTGATCGGCTATTTCAAACTTCGTCTCAGTTGTTTAATACATATACCCCTTTTATACAACGTGTATCAGAAATGCGTGGTCATATTTTAAGAGCTCATTCGGGGCATAGCATGGAACAACTTTTACTATGGGACCAGCTCTGAAATCGCAAAATAAAATCAGCTGTTCCCTGTAAAATCATCGATGTCGCTCGATAAAATGTATGGATCAACTGATTTTTTTTCGCGATTTTCGGATTGACCCCTTAGTAAAAGTTGTTCGATAGCATTCCCTGAACAAGCTCTTAAAATATGACCACGCATTTCTGATACATGTCGTATATTCTATAGGTTCCTTAGGCATTTTCTGCCAGTCATCCTTAGAGTTATGCAGAGACAAAACATGGTAGGTAGGTGCACTAATAGTTTAGTATGTGAGCAATTGTCATCACCATCAGAGGATCTTAATCAATTCCAACAAAGAATAACTAAAAAGGGTATAGCCCTTAAAACCTACCCTTTGATAGCTCTGTTCCTTAGTGATCTGGTGTACTTGATCCAGCAGTTGTCTGATCCTCAGTTGCAGCTCTGTCAGTTTGTCCTTGTGAGCCACATTGGCATAGTCCACTGCATGCTCACCAACTTGAATGTCCAGGTGCACCTGTTACACAAATTGAGCATTCAGTTTTATAGTAGGTAAATATATATAGTTGCTGAAAACTTGCTCTGTAGAATAAGAACTTCATCATTTCAGCCAAAAGACGTCCACTGCTGGACGAAGGCCTCCCCCAAGCATCACCACAATGACCGGTCCAGATTTTTCCGCAACCAGCAGATTCCCGCGACCTTCACCAGATTATCAGTCCAACTTGTGGGAGGCCTACCCACACTGCATCATCCAGTATGCGGTTGCCACTCCAGAACTTTATGGCCCCATCAGCCATCTGTACTTCGAGCAATGTGCCCTGCCCACTGCCACTTAATAGAGAATTTAGTCATATTATTGAGAAAACTCAAATTGAGTGTAAATTTTATGAAAAGTGTGTTAAATAAGAAGAACACAAATGTTTATTGTCCATAAATGCACTTTATTTTAACTTTCTTATGGATTTTCCTCAACCCCACTATTTGTATACTCACGTAAATGTGTAACTTCAGAACACAATTCACTTTAGTTTGGTAGACATCCTTTAAACTGCACTCTTTTGTCTGTGGTGTCACAGAGTACACAACAAAAACTTTCAGTAGTGAGTATCACTTTTTGTTATGTTGTAAAGGACAACAAATAGCAAGCAATTTGTGGGGATGCACTAGCAGTTTTCAGAAATATCTCATTTAAAAGATCTTGGTTGTTAAGTTATAAAATAAATTGTATACCTTACCTACCGAAAATAAGGTGCGGGGGTCTTTTTGTATCACACTGATCTATGGATCTGTTGAAAACTACGTGTGTAGTTTGGGAACGTGTCTTTTTGTATCTTACTTTTTCAATAAATGTGTGAAAAATAACATCGTCTTTAATTTCCCTTACATTTGTGTGGTGCAGAAGAAAAATCACTGTCAAGTTGAATAGCGCGGATGTGACGCATATCTTGCCACACTTCTGGGCCCTATACACGTAATTTCATGACGCGCCGATCAAGTTGCAGTGACGCTGCAGTTCGTTTCTGACAGCGATCTCCGTAGATAAGACCGCCCATTGTACACACGGCCACACAACAAGCTGTACAAACCAGTAAAGGCTGACCTCGCGTTGTAAGGAAAACCTATACAATGCGAGGTCAGCTTATACTGGAAATTTACAGCTTGATGTGTAGCCGTGTGTACATGTCTTCTATACATGCTGAAATTTGAGTCGCTTAAATCCCGAAAAGGGGTCATTGTACTCATCATTATGAACAACTTTTACTATGGGACCAACCCTGATTTTTTTTTCGCGATTTCAGGCTTGGTCCCATACTAAAAGTTGTTCATAATGATGAGTGCAATGACCCCTTTTCGGGATTTAAGCGACTCAAATTTCAGCGTGTATAAGTCATATATGTTGCTATTTTCTTTTGTGTACAATAAAGAGTATTTGTGTTGTATTGTATTGTATAAGACAATACGAAAAGCATGTTTTGATCGAAACTTAACTGCAACTGCGCTGCAACTGCACTTCTTTAGTTTTATTTATTTAATTCTTTATGCACAACAGGGTACAAAGAAGATTATATGAATTGGCCTACTGGACTCTGTACCTGTATTTGTTCTGTTTCTCTTTAATTTTCTGGTAATTTTGTGCGTCACTTTTGACGCAAATAAATATTTTTTCTTTTCTAATTAATTAGGAAAATCTTTTTCTTCCTATATTCTGTTTAATACAGCCACAGTTACTTTAAGTCTCATGTAACCTTATTCTTGGTTTATATTAAACCTCTTAAGGGGCCATTGTACTCATCATTATGAACAACTTTTACTACGGGACCAACCCTGAAATCGCGGAAAAAAATCAGTTGATCACACATTTGTGTTCACATAAATCGACAAAATGTAGGGAACAGAACAGCTGTTTGTTTTTCGCGATTTCAGGATTGCTCCCATAGTAAAAGTTGTTCATAATGATGAGTACAATGACCCCCTAAAAGGTTTCGTATACATAATCAGCCCATTACTGTCCCACTGCTGGGCACGGGCCTCTTCTCAGTATGAGAAGGTTAAGGCCTTAGTCCACCACGCTGACCTAGTGCGGGTTGGTGGACTGTTTGGTATAAACTAAGAATAAGGTTGTATAGGTACTTACATTCGTTTTCTTGATTTGAATAATAATATATTTCTCTTACACTTGTATCCTTAATTTCCTAAAATAAAATCCTTAAAGGAGTAAACAATAGGATTTCAGTTATACTGAATAAATTATTTATTGAAATGCCGTGATTACAAAAAATTACTATTAAACGTAAATCGACTTGTTTATATACAAGGTGTAATTAAAATCACTGAAAACCTGTTAATGCCTCATTGTACTGATCATTACGAACAACTTTTACTGTGGGACCAATCCAGAAATCGCGAAAAAAAATAGCTGTAGCCTACATTTTGACGAGTTATACAAACATAAATTTATGGAGTAACTAGCTGTTATTTTCCGCGTTTTCTGGGTTTGCCCTATAATAAAAGTTGGTCATAATGATCCGTGCAATGAGCCCTTATGAGGTTTTTAGTATTCATATTGTACTTGAAAGAGGTAGAAAAACAAATGGATGTAAGCTGCCATGGAATTAGTACTTAGTTACTACCAAAGATATTTAAAAGCATAGATATGTCATACCCTTACAAAACCAACGAAAAAAAATTGTTCCGTACGCAGCGGCAGCACAATACACATAAACTAGTACAAAGTAAGCAAGTTGTTAGTTTCGCGTCATAATTAGTACACTTTCTGTACACAAATGACGGCATTTTTTGTCTTTTTTGACAATGTTTTTTTTTGTCACACGACACGCTCGGTGCCTTGTTTGACGTAGACTTGTAGTGATTACTAGTGTTGCGCATACATTTTAGGGATGCGCAACACCGGTTACGTTTTATATCGTTCACTCGACTAAACTATTAAGATCCACAACGCTACACTATAATTTACACAGTTAATAGTTTTGATGAAAATACAGTACCTGTACTTCAATTGTTAAAAACTAATTTTCGATAAAGGATGTATTCAGCGAGTAATATTTTTTTAGTGATGGGGGCGCCAGTTAGCTGCTGCATGCGCCTTAAATAAAATAGAATGTTTAAATGAAACACACCAACCACACAATATCTCAGAAGTTAAAAATATGTATAAAAAAAAGCTTACAAAATTCACCATACTTCTGCTCAGTTCTATATTCGACGAGGTCTGTGGTCTAGTGGTTCGAGTGTCGGACTGCGGATCACGAAGTCGTGGGTTCGATTCCCACAGGACACAAATACTTGTGTGATGAACATAAGTGTTTGTGTTTGTCTGGGTGTTGCTTATGTATTATAAGTATGTATTTACAACAAAAAAAAAGTATATAAGTATCATATCAATTGTCTAGTACCCATAGCACAAGCTCTGCTTAGTTTGGGACTAGATGGTGCTGTGTAAAATGTCCCAAATGTATTTATATTTATTTATATTGAACTGATGAAAGGACCCCTCCCTCTCTTACTAAAGCGAAAGCTCATGGACATGTGCATCCTCCCCACCCTCACCTATGGAGCGCAAACATGGTCACTGACAAAGCGTCAAAAGTCCGCACTTGGAGTTTGTCAGCGAGCAATGGAACGCAGTATCCTAGGAGTTAGACTTACTAATCGCGTAAGAAACTCTATACTGCGTTCCAAAACACAAATTGCTGATGTAGGCCAAACAGCTGCCAAGCTTAAGTGGAACTGGGCTGGTCACATCTGCCGCATGCCGGAGGAGCTATGGGCGAAAACAACCACACAGTGGATTCCAGACAGCAGCAAACGACAACGCGGCAGGCCCAGAAAGAGATGGCGAGACGAACTTGACTCCTGTCTGAAGGATTGGCCCCAGCAGGCAAAAGACAGGGACAAGTGGAAAAAGGGAAGGGAGACCTTTGCCCTGCAGTGGGACACTACAGGCTGATAATAATAATAATTTATATTATTAACCTTCTGCACCACCAATTGTTCGTTGAAAGTCATTATGGATAAAGAGTGAGTCAAGTCCTGTTTTTGTGACTAATAAACTTTAATGGGTAGATCAATAAGTCAATTAAAACTACAGTTATAGTGGTGTGACTACAGAATTTATTTTCATTGTTTTTGTAATGTAGAGGTCTGAGTCAATGATAGAAGTTTTTAAATTTTCCTTAGTTTGTTGATTGTGGATAAGAAAATTAAGTGAGTAACTCAAAGTCAAAGTAATTTTTTTTATTTCGAATAAGCATGACATGAATAACATGCACTTTCTTTCAAAACGTTAATTACGAATCTAGTTGTACGGTTCCAAAAAGTTGGTCCTATGGAGAAGAGCCGGCAAGAAACATAGATATACTCTTTTCAAATAATCAACGGTACAATAATCTGTTACATGATTCTGAAAGAATTGTGTGATAACTGAGAAAAATTACTATTTCAATGACGTCAAATACGTATATTTTTAACCCGACTGCGCCAGAAGGAGGGTTATGTTTTTCGAGTGTATGTATGTATATTTCTTTGGCACGCTCTGTGGCCTAAACGGCTTGATGGATTTTAGCTTGAGAGATGTCGTTAGATTCGTCTTAATTGTGAGAGTGACACTGGGTATATCGAAATTATAAAAATCAAAATGGCCGCTTTTTGGAGCCATATTACGTCATCAAAAATTTTTTTTTTCATCAAAACCTATCCTATAACTATAACTATAACCTATCGTGTGGGGTATCAAAATAAAGGGTTTTATAAATGCTTTACAAAAATATATACAACTTATATGTTTAAATGTAATTTGGAATGAGAAATGCTAAAAAACAACAAAATATTCAACGTTAAAAATACAACAAAAGGCATTTGCCCTCGACTTTCACCCCATAACTGTGAAGCCCATAATGAAAATTTTACTATGGCTATGAACCCAGACACCCCTTAATTTCACATTTTACGGTCTAATGTATCAAAATCCTAATATTTTTTTTACTGACTTACCCGTATACAGTGTGTTCACTGTTTAGGCAGGAAGAGTACTTGAACGGTATTGGTTGATAGCCGTACGAGCCGGCGTACGGCATGTAGCCTGGACCCATTATACTGGAACAAATATTATGTGTATGTTAAATAAATGTTGAAATGGTTGTAATCACAATTTTACTTGTGATTCATGCGTGGCAACTTTCGGACACATTACGCTTTCCATATTTACGTCAATAATTTAAAAAAAAAAACTTTATTTAAATGTACTTTACAGATTTTGTTTCTGCAGTTAGAAACAGCACAATAAGGCATTTTTGCGGGTTTTTGTTACAGTATTTACAGAAACAAGGCATAAGGCGTGCTGAGAAAGGCTTTGAAATGCACTGTACTATGGTGCAGAGTGCTTAATTTCACCGGCACCCGTACCCTTCACATCGAAACACAGCAATGAGGTCATCACAGTTTGACATCAGAAGTAGGTACGGTGGTAGTACTTCGCCGGACAAGCTCCTTCACAAGAAGATATTCTACTACTCAAAACATAGAGCGACTGCCATCAGACCCCCGCAACCCAGTTACTGGGCAATAGCTAAGGATAACCTTATCATACTGGTATAAACCAATTGTAAGTCTTTCAAGCTTTCGACTACACATTTATTAATTCACAAAAGAAGTAGTATCTACCTACCTATATAGTTATTTAAAATTAGGTGATAAAGTTATTAAGCTGTAAAGGATTAGGACAGACGGACAGACGGACGGTCATGACGAAACTATAAGGGTTCAGTAAGTTTAGCTGCTGACTTTGCTGCATTCAAGGCGTTCACAATTGCAGCACTGGGAAGCCTCCAAAAGCAAGTAGGGTGGCTGGCCCAGAATGTTGACCGCCTTGAGATGAGAATTCGCCGTAAAATGTTGCTTCTGCATGGAGTTCCTGAAGAGAAGGAAGAAGAAACAGCTAAAGTGGTGGCTAAAGCTATCTGTGAGCATCTCAAGATGACGGATTTCACGGAGTCGGACATCAGACGGTGTCATCGAATGGGTAGGTCCAGTGCTGCTCACAAAGCTAGGCCAGTGGTCTTAAAGCTCCAGAGTGTTGAGGTCCGAGATACAATATGGTTTGCCAAAACCAAATTTAAGGGCACCGGGGTCACTGTCTCAGAATTTCTCACAAAGTCCCGGCATGACGTTTTTATGGCTGCTCGAGAAAAGTTCGGCATTGATAAATGCTGGACTAGGGAGGGCAACGTCTTCATTTTAGGGGCAGACGGGACACGGCATCGTATAAGCTCGATCGGTGACTTCAACACAATTAAGCAGGACATCCTGAAGACAGAAGCTATTGTAACGGTGGCCACTGAGGCAGCTGTTGCTGAAAAGGTTGTGACAACCAGATCGAAGCGAGCTGGAAAGAAATAACATTTCTTCTTAAGCATTTAACTTTTTTTCTTGTCCGGGTAGTAAGTTGTTTTGTTCTTACTAAGTAGTAAGTACCTAAGTATTATTATCAGATACCAACCTACTATTTAATACATTTTCGTGACAAACCCTCTTTCTAAAATTTTTATTTATTTATTCATAACTGTTTACTATTTTATAACAACTTGTAGTAGGTAACAGTAGGTTATTTAAATTATTGTCAATGTCAACAATCAATCTGTCAAACAAACAGGGCCGCGCTCAGTATTATCGTCCGACGACGCCCGGAGCGTGCTTTGGTCGCTCAGTAAATCAGAGTGATCATACAAACTAACGCCCAGGAGGGAGCGCTCCGAGCGTCGTCCGACGACGTCGGGCGATGTAACTGAACGCGGCCCAAAACATCATTTATTGCGTTCCACAGAAACCTTTTTAGAACGGTACGATGTGTCAGCGTAACTTGATCCGGAAAAATTCGTGCGGCGACGCTGCGGATTATATTGGGCTCTGTGCACTTAAATTTTTTTACAAATTATGTATGACTCCATTGTTTTTTAATTATTATTTGTTTCTTAACTTTTTTGGGCTGTTCAAAAAACTGTTTTTGTTTTGTTTTTTGTTTGTTTTTGTTTGTACTTTATACCGACAACTATCAAACCCGGACTTTCCATTTAAATAAAGTTATATAGGTATTAATTAGTGATTTGTTTGTTAACTTAATTTAGAAAACACTCAACTGGCAGGTGGACTAGAATATAAGTTTACATTTTTAGGTATATTAATTAACATATTTTTTATTATTATTTATTATTGTATTATATTTATTCATGTCTTGTTCAGATAATAGTGATGGTGAAAGTTTTTACTCAGCCGTTAGCGATAGTGATAGTTTTTTGAGTGTTCCTTCTCTGTCTGAAACACTTGATACTCAGTTTTCTGATGTACCTAGGAATTTCAATGTTGTTCATATAAATGCCCAGAGTATTCCGTTCCACTTCCCCGATATGCTGGTAACCTTTGACTGTAAGAATATCCATGCCATTCTGATTTCTGAGTCGTGGCTTAAGCCTTGCCTCCCTTCTACTTCCTACTCTCTGCCTGGATTCGTTCTTATACGTAATGATCGTACAAATGGTCGCGGTGGCGGTGTTGCCATGTATCTCCGTGCACAGATTCCCTTTTCTATTGTTAATGTGTCAGCACAACCCCCGCCATCAAATGCTGGTGAGCATCTTTTTGTTGAGATCGAACTCCACCACAAAAAACTTCTACTTGGTGTGTTTTACTGTTGCTCATCAAGCATAAACTACTTTGCTTCTTTTGAAAATATTCTGGAAAACCTAACTCCAACTTACAGTCATACTATTATTATGGGTGACTTCAATACCTGCCTTTTAAAAAAAGATTCACGAACTTCTTCTCTAACTTCCTTAGTAGAATCTAAGAACATGCATTTACTCCCTCTCAGTGCCACCCATCATTTCCCCAACTGTGTCCCCTCACTAATTGATCATATCCTTGTTTCCTCTTCCCAACACGTCGCTAAGCACGGACAGTGCACAGCAGATGAGTTTTCATATCATGATTTACTTTTTCTATCATACAAAATCCGTCCTCCCAAAGCTAAGTCAAAATTTCTTCTCCAACGCAATTTTAGTGGTATGGATTTGGACAATCTTCGTGAGGATACCAATAGCATTGACTGGGGTCCACTGTTCGATGCAGAGTCTATTGATGACCAAGTCAACATTTTTACGGCAAACCTGGTGCAGTTATACGACGTGCATGCTCCCATACGCAAAATTAAAGTAAAGCATCTTCCGGCACCTTGGCTTACTGATGACATCAAGGCTTTAATTTTTAAAAAAGCAGCTGCAAAAACCAAGTACAAATTTCGGTCTACCTCCTTAAATCGTGACAAATATGCATCTGTACGGAATCACTGCAATTAGGTGTGTAGAAACGCGCAACGCCAACATATTCATGCCTCGGTTGAAAATGGTGATCCAGCTAAAGTATGGAAATTTCTGAAAACATTAGGGGTTGGAAAATCGCCGCAAGATTCCATTCCTAAAGATTTAAACATCGACTCACTTAACCAACATTTCTCTTCTTCGTCCAACTGTGATAGGACTGCGAAAGCAAATACTTTGAACTATCTTTCAACTCTTCCAACTCCTAACTACTCACCTTTCGTCTTTAATCAATTTGCTGCTTGTGATGTTAAGAAGAGCATATTATCAATTACGTCCAACGCTGTTGGTAGTGACTGTGTCAGCCGTAATATGATCCTTCCCGTCCTTGATGAAATCCTCCCAATAATTTGTCATATCCTTAATTCCTCCATATCCATTGGCTCTTTTCCGACAGCGTGGAAAGAAGCCCAAATCATTCCATTGCCTAAAAAATCTAATCCTAAATCCTTTTCCGAATATCGCCCTATCTCTATTTTACCATTCCTATCCAAAGTACTTGAACGCCTCTCCTCCAATCAACTTAGCTCCTTTCTTAATAAGAACAACCTCCTTAATCCACTACAGTCCGGCTTCCGACCTGGACATAGTACTGTCACAGCTTTAGTCAATATTACGGATGACATTAGGTTAGCCATGCAAAATGGAAATCTAACTATATTATCACTTCTAGATTCAGTAACGCTTTTAATAGCGTAGATTTTGACATTTTGCTTGGCATACTATGCTCCCTCAACATATCTCCAACAGCAATTGATTGGTTTCGTAGTTACCTGTACGGCCTTCGGCAGCGTGTTCGTATTGAAGAAGCCTGCTCTTCATGGTGCAACACGTCTGCTGGTGTGCCTCAGGGTGGCGTTTTATCTCCTCTCCTCTTCGCAGTATTTATAAATACGATTTCTAGTAAACTTTATTCTTCCTACCACCTTTATGCAGATGATCTCCAAATATATACGCAAGTTTCACCAGATAAGTTGTCGGAGGCTGTTAATGCTATAAACCAAGATTTGGGACAAATTAGCGCATGGAGCAAATCATATGGACATACGGTCAATCCTTTGAAGACCCAGGTTATTGTTGTTGGTAGCCCCCGAATGATCTCAAATATCGACTGGCTCCAGCTCCCCCAGATCATTTTCGATGGTACTGCGATACCTATAAGTGACATTGTTAAAAATTTGGGGATACACATTGACAAAACGTTGTCCTGGAGACCGCAAGTAAAGGAAGTCAGCAGGAAAATTTTTGCATCAGCTGGATCTTTACGGAGGCTTCGTAACTTCCTGCCCATTTCCACTAAAACTGCGCTTGTTCAATCTCTTCTTCTTCCAATCCTTGACTATGCCAACACCAGCTATCTTGATCTTAATGAGGACCAACTTGATAAGCTTGAGCGACTTCAAATTTTTTGTATAAGATTCATATTTGGTCTTCGCAAATATGATCATGTGTCCGAATTTCGTACTAAACTCAAGTGGTTACCTATACGACTTCGTCGGAATGCTCACGTTCTTCATCTTCTTTACAGTATCCTATTCAATCCCTCAACTCCCCACTATCTTAAAGAACGTTTTAAGTTCCTTCGTGACACACATTCGAGGCTCTTAAGGTCATCAGAAAACCTCACGTTGGCGATACCATCGCATTCCACAAATTTCTTTGGTAATTCTTTTACAGTTCAGGCTGCTCGCCTGTGGAATGCTTTGCCAGTACAAGTGAGGCGTGCTCAATCTTTGCCTATATTTAAAAAACTGGTAAAAGATCATTACCTATCATCACTGTAATTTCCGGCAGGTACATTATGTAATATTTAGACATATTGTATTGTATTTATTATGTTTATTGTATCTTATATTTATGTAGTTTTGTTATAGATATATGTATAGTATTTATGTTATGTAGTATATGTATTCTATTATGTTGTTACACTGCGTACTACCCCTCTCTTTACTTGCCCATATTGTCCATCCTAAGGTTGTCTGGAAGAAATCGCCTTGAGCGATAAGACCGCCCATTGTACATGTGTTCTATATAAGTCATATATGTTGCTATCTTCTTTTGTGTACAATAAAGAGTATTTGTATTGTATTGTATTGAAACTATAAGGGTTCCTTGTAGGACTACGGAACCCTAAAAAGTCGCGTTTTTCAACTTTGTACAATTTATCTACACTTGTACACGTTAACGAGCACTAAACATTTAATAATCTACCATTATTACACATTGACACTAGAAGACACACTCTTTCCGAATTTTTCCGTTAGAAATTGTACTTACTACTCGCGCATTTGTACTTACTGTGTGAGCAAGAAGCACATAGAACAATAGTATTGCCGCCTTATTCAATCCCAATCTTTATCTGCGCGGGTAATACATGTTTTTCTAACAAAATAGGGGTGTGACCTAACCGTTTGGTGACAATTGATTGGCCTGAGATGGACGAGATCTCAATCTCGTGAGGACGAGATTACAATCCCTAGGTGTGCCAAGACTCAAGAGCGACGGAAAGCAATCCTTTGTACGTATTTAGAGCACTAGACATTTCGATATACTCTCAACTTTATGACATTTGGACTTTTTGAGACAGTTTGGTAATGTGCGATTTTGACTTTCTGCGACTAAAGGGAAGTAGAGAGGCCTTAAGCTACAAACATGGTTTATGTGTCCTGATTTTGTTACGACTTTGTGACCGATTTGTGATGTTGAAGTTAAAAGTGGTGCTTGGTGAGTATTACCAAATTGAGTATGCTAGAATGAGCATTTCACGGGAAATTTAGGGCCTTTCTAAATTGCTTAATCATTTACTTGTCTACTTAATTCCTTCACGAAATTGCTTGTTGAACTTCAAATTAACGAAATTACTTGAGCACTTGATACGTGTTAATTAAGCATATCGTAACTCCATACATAAATAAAAAGGTGTTTATGCTTTGCTCAGGCTAAACAACTGTTAAACACGTTTTGTCGTAAGACTGTTAGATTTCCGCAAGCCATGCACAATTTTTATACCAAAATCGACGCCAAAAATCTGAATTATAAAGAATTATAGGCGCTGTTCCGATTAAATTAAGTGATATATTGTGGTATTTTTTTATACCACCTAAGCTCGATACCATTTTATTATGGAACCATTGAGCTAGATTATGTACAAGAAAAAAAAGGACAAATTTTTTCGTGTCCTTTCTTTTAGTTTATGGGGTCTTCTTCTTGCGTGTCAATGGTTCACACTTTTTAGGGTTCCGTAGTCCTACAAGGAACCCTTATAGTTTCGTCATGTCCGTCCGTCTGTCCGTCTATCCGTCTGTCCGTCTGTCCGTCTGTCCGTCTGTCCTAATCCTTTACAGCTTAATAACTTCTACAGTTATAAACATAAGTAAATTAAATTTTGTTAAAACACAAGGTCGCGTTAGTTAGTGTTCCTTTGTTAACATTTTGAACAATTAATCACCTATATCTTATCTAAATAGCATGAATAACTGTATTAACGTAGAAATAAGACATAGGTATAGGTACACTAGAATTAAGCCCTAGGTTAGACCTATCATTAGTAATTAAGTAGATATTAAGGTCTTGTAGAAATTTTGGTAGGTATCACGAAAGTTCATTCATCACGATGAATCATTAGACTGCTTACAGAACAAGCTATTTTTGCCTTTTTTATTAATTGTTCAACAGCAAAAAATGTTTCAATAAGATCAATTTTATTGTAGATCTAGAAATAATTGTATTCTAGAAATGTCTGCAGAGATCTTAACATCAATAAAGATGTCGGTGATTTACCTCAAAGTTATGTACAGGCACTTCTTTACCACCATGTGGCACATAAGCAGAGCGATGTTTGATGGCCAACTTCCCTGGAATAAACTCTCCACTGTGGTGAGCCCTGATGACGCAAAGGGGACTGCTGTCCCAACCTTCCCTGCCCGCTACGAACGCCCTGTGAGTTAGTGAAGAAACATCCGAAGTTGTGGCTGGCACCCAGTCGATCTGATCTGAAATTATAAATCGAATACTGTTAAAAATAAAAATGTTAAACGAAACTCCCAAATAGCTACACTATATTATATCCTGATAATGAGATAACAAGGAAAGTAAAGAAAAGAAAGAAAAACCATTTATTTGGCACAACTGTAATACCCAACAACCAATACCCTAGTGATATAAATGATCCATGAACATCTAAAGAGGATTTCTATTGGTGGTTGGTTCAAGGGCTTCATGTAGGAGACGGCCCCCTTGACACTACACCACGTGGTATGAATAGGTCTTTTTGTCCTTTGTTTGTTTTTAGTACCCTGACCTCTATTTTGCTTGTAAGATTGTTTTAAGTAACATGTTTAATAATGACTTAGTGTAATGCTATGTATTTAGCGTTATTGTATGTACTTTAGAAGCCAGATGTAAAATGGACGTATTTGGACTACATAATACGCACAGTACTTGAGCGATTGACTTTTGCACTACGGGGTTTCTAGTAAGATTCCAGAACAGCCGTAGCCAAGTTGACAATCTACACAATCGTCAATCGTCAACCCTAATAGAAAACGATCAAAATGTATGGGAATGACATATCTCAACGAAAAAATCATTCGTTCAGATGTCATTCCCATACATTTTGATCGTTTTCTATTAGCGTTGACGATTGTAGATTGTGTAGATTGTCAACTTGGCTAGGGGGCAGAACAGAACTATATACCTATCTACATAAAAATATTCGTGTGATTGGGTTTTTCAGGTTTGGTGTATGCGTATGTAAGATTTGTGCCTTTACGTGTACCTTCTAGGCTTCTACGATACTTGAGAAAACTTTAGTTAACCGTTCATTGAGTGCAAGCTTTATAAAAGTTTTTTAGCCTATTATAATAATATGGGGTTTGAGAAAGAGCTAATATGAAAAATTATACATACTACTAGTGTAGCGGCGCCTCTCGCAAATGACTACTTCCAGCTGATCTAGCGTACGCCCAGAAAAAATACAAAGTTAAAATTATTAAAAAGTATAAAAAAACTTTACAAATTAATGCAATTATCGATTAAGCAGGAGTCTGTACTAATCAAATTTCATTTAGATTGATGAAAAAAACTTAATGAGATTCCCGTCTCAAATGTCTCTGACAATACTTCTTAGGTTCTTACCCTGCTTACTATAGTTTTAACTATTTAGTATTTGTGCAGCGGTTGGTAAGCAGCTTTAGTTATTGACATGGATAGTATTTTTTCGGAATTGAATTGAATTTACTATGACACTGAAGTATACATTAGTTCTTACTAGTATTCTTAGATTGAAGCCAGGCCAATCCCTTTCCAACGGACGCCAAACCCTTCCCAGCATTCGTCAATACATTATCCCAAGGATTACTTGGTTGAGGTTGAATCGTGATTTCTGTAAATATAAGGAGTACCATGCTGTCTAAAGACGTCTTGCTTGGAATATATTACATGGGTAAGTGAGAAAATAAGGTGGCCAAACATATTGCCCTGTAGGATCCCTAAGATACGGTAGATATTGTGGATGTTTATTCACGTTTTAAAGGCTTATTGATTGATAAGGTAAATCTTTAAATTAATTGAGAACAGAACATTGCCTCGTTCACCAAGTTAAGTATGCAAACACAATATTTATGCGGACTTTCTAAAGATTCAATGACAAATTTTCCTCAATATAGGTATATATTATTATATATATTATGATAATATTTTTTTTTTTTTATATTAGGTACCTTATTAGTAATAATTATACTCGTTGAATGATACTCGTCGGGAAATACTTCTAGACCAAAGAAACGACAGCATCCCAACTTTTAGAATAAACACGCCTAAAATCTACAACTGTGCCAATTCGACTAAACTGAAATGTGAAAACAAAGGAGTTCATAGATTATTTAGCTCAGATATCTTCATGTTTGGTACAGAAAACAGAGTGTTTGTATTGATACGAAATTCCAAATGGCTAATGTTACAGAAAATCCAATATAGTACCTACCTAGTATAAGTTAAATTGAGTGATACACATTCTATAGAGTTCATGCTTATGAATATTATAAGAATATTGGGAAAAATTTAAGAATATAAAAGGTTTTATTCAGTACCTTCGACAACAATAGGCTGTGGCTGCGGTGGTTGCTGGTAGATGTAATTGGTAACGTAGGTCGGTTGTGGCGGCTGTACAGGTTCTGGTGCTGGCGGTGGTGGGGGCGGGTGCTGAGGATGAGGATGATACATCGGCATCATCACTGGAGCTGGGACGTACGCGTACGCACCGGGTGCAGGCGGGGGTGGGTGTGCGCCCGGCACCGGGTAACCATAGTATGGAGGAGCTGGACCGTGAGGTGGATCTGAAATTTAAAAAAAGAATGTTAGTTTTAATTCTAAAGATGACAAAGAACTGGTTGAACACATTTAACCTAATTTTACTTTTAATTTACAAGGACACATACGTGACACGAACACGAACTTTTAAATTCACTAGCCGCGGTCAGTCTGTGGATGTGTGACCGTTTCGTTACACATCGAGACCCCTTTGTGCCTCGGAGAGCACGTAAAGCCGTCGGTCCTGCGTCTGATCTCCCTCCGGTCGTGTCGAATTGCCGTCCCATCGGATTATGAGAGTGAGGTAATAGAGTGCACCTGTGTTTGCGCACACACTTGTGCACTATAATATGTCCCGCGCAGATGGCTAGTCTCCATTGAGATTGGCCGCCGTGACCGAAATTCGGCCGGGAGGACATTATTATTATCCTATGCACTTACTAAAAATAATCAAGTCCCAAACAGCACGCAACACTGTAAAATATAATGATATTGTGAGTGATTACTGCGTGCATCGAAACGATTTTAATTAATAAATATTGTACGGTAGTTTTTTTTTTTTTTTTTATATCTGTAAAGACGATTGTCATCTTAGTCTACCTGCGACCACGAAATGCTGCAAATCTTTCGCAACGTCAGGGAAACCAATTTAAATAATATACGCGATTTAATTTTTTAAATTTAATTTAATTGGTTTTTAACCGACTTCATATTATAATATGCTGCTCATATACAGGTTGTTCGATTGGGAAAATGTTTTTGTTGCTTTATTCCTTTTTCACGCAGTAACGGAGCAACAGATCGACAACCGGTATATAGGTACTTATAATTTTATCTGGGAGAAATGTACTCCGGGATAAAAAAACATGTAAGCGAAGCCGCGAGTAAAAGCTAGTATATAATAAATTAAATACAAAAATATGATATCATCTTTTTTTTTTAAGTAACGCATTTAAATTACATTTTTATCCGATTTAATCCGGTTAAACTTTGTTTTATTACATTTTTATCATTGCCGATTCCAGTATCATCCGAGTTTTAGCGTCCGTATCCATAGCCGTAGCCGTGGCCGTGGTGGTGGGGGCTGCGTATTTCTCTGGGACTAGCCGGAGCATCGCTCAGGTCATCTGGTAGAACTGGAACCAAGGCCGCGCCGGCCATCGCCATGATGGCGCACACCAACAATGCGAAGAAAGCAAACTGAAAGTAAAAACATCAAATTAGTTTTGTTATCTGGCCGTTAATTTTTTTATCTTGTATTTACTACTCGTGCAGATAAAGACTGGGTATGAAAATGGCGACACCTCTATTTTTGTATGTGCCTCTAGCGCACCTAATATCGTACGTGTGAGCGAGAGACAAATGCTGCCATTTTCAACATCTCTCTATCGCTCTAAGGTTTGCTGTAAGAAAACTCATTTTTGAGTTAAGCTCGCCGATGTACATAAGCTTTCCTACTGTAATAAAAATGTGTATATGTGTGTACAATAAAGTATAATAATAAAATACAGTTTAACTTTGTCCGTTAATAAAATGATATTTCACTCGAAAACATCCATAATCTTCTGAGAAAACTTTTATATATTTCTACCCTCTATACCAATTGCTTTGTTTGTTTGTTTGTTCGTTGTTTGCTCCATTGCCATTTTTAATCGACTTCAAAAAAGGAGGAGGTCTCAATTCGATTGTATTTTTTTAAATGTTTGTGACCTCAGAACTCCGTCATTTATAAACCGATTTGGAACTTTTTATTTGAAGGTATATACTTCTAGATTGGTCCCATTTTTATCAAAATCCAGTTCTGATAATGGGATCCATGTGGAATTGAGGGAACTCCTCAAATATTATAGACAGATATATAGCGATTTTGGTATTTTCATCAACAAATCAAGCATTTGCATTCAGAAAGTATCATTTGGTGAAAATACGATGAAGGTCTTCGGAGAAAAAGAAGGGAACTCTTCAATGAAGAGTGAAGAAGATGAGTTGAAGAAATAGTTGATACAGCACACATTTTATACACTTAACGAATTTTTTGATTATAAACCATGGTACCAGGGTTGCCAGATGAGTACAAGTGGATTATCGTACTGATGTTCTAAAATTATCGTATATCAAGGAATTTGGTGAAAAATTATCGTAAACAGTGCTGAGCTACGAACAAAAACAATGATTTTCAGCATCAAAATTATCGTATTTCTGCGTATTTCAATCAATTTTGTATCGTCATTCCTTGGTGTTTAAGTACCTGGCGTATTTTCAGGACGTACATGATATAACGCAATGGACTTTGAAATGAAACTGTACACTTAAAATAGAACTTTTGCACATGGAGACAAGTCATATTACACATTTGAGAAAAAACAAAACTGTCGATTTCGTCGAACAGATTAAAAATTTATATTTGATTGACGATTTTTAAATCTATATTGTGTATGTACGAATAACGGAGTTTAATATCAATGTGATAGCAATGCAGTAAGATAATAACTTATAATATCTATTATTCTTTTAGTCATTGGCTTGTAAAACATTTTTAAAGAGTCATCTTTAGATAGCAAAATGATTACTTTGTAACTTGCGGACCTCATAATTATGGATAATTAAGTAATAAACTATCAATTACCAATAATCAATTGAATTCATTAGTGAATCTCCATAGAAGGTTTTCCATCAAGTAATAGGTAGGTAACATGAACCTTCAACCTTCATTTAACAATTTATTTATTCTAAGTAATGTGACGAAACAAGCATTGAATATCCACCCATAAACAATAAAACAGCAGCTATAAGCACTGACACAGAACTAAACAAACAATTGTGATATTCCTTTGTTTCGTGTTGGCGAGATGCGCCGACGCGTCCAGTCCATTTTATTTAAAATGATGTTAACACAACTTATGTTCGACAATGGTCTGGCAACAATTACAATGGCTTCTATGACGCCCAATCGTCACATAATGGTCTATGGTATATGCTTCTATGACCCATTAAGCCGGCGCACCTCTACTAGAGATGTCCTATTTACGCACCTTAGTGAATAAGCCCATACAAACTCAGTCACGCGTAGCGTACAACACTAATTTATCTGTCAGATCGTTCATTTGTCATACATTGTCGGTGACATTTCAATTTGAGTCTTTAAAGCGTATCGTAGCAAGTAATCTAAAGGAACTCAATGGAATTCATCGTTGGTTCAGAAATTTTAAAAATAGATAATTATTTGGAAGTAGCTGTCCATGATTGTGTTTGTCTATTATTTTAAATGACAGCGTGGCTGTCATTTATGTAATTTTGAAAAGTTTTTGTACAGGTCTTGGCAACAGCCAAGGTCTGCTAATGAAACCTTATATTGACCTTATGAACAATGACCGTCATTGTAATAACTGCGAGAATGATAAAATTCTTAATCTTAAGACTACAATACAGCAGATTCTTTTAAACGATATGCTTAGCTGATAAATGAATTAAGAACTAAAATAAAGTCTTGGTTTAAGTCGTTTTGATTACCTATACATATTGATTTACATCATGTATCTAAATAACTAGCATTTCATGTCTGAAGGTTACAATTCAATACAATAGCAATAAACTTAGATGAGTTATTCCCGGATTCTAGTATTTTTTTATTATAAAGCTACTAAAATTAAAGAAGAACAATGGTTCTATCACTAAGTCTATCTCAATTTTTGTAGTTGACTGGGAGAGAATGCCTAATTACAAATTCGTTACTTCACATTCAAATGAAGCATCATTATGATGTAAAAATAAAACTTGTAAGGCTTCCCTCATGCTGATTTGGGAGAGGAAAAAAATGGTTTATGACTTAAATTAATTTAATGACGTAGTAAGTGCCTGTCTGAACTTCGCCTTAAGTTTTCGGATAGCATTTTGGTTAGGTATAAACGAAAACTGTTAAAAGTAAGTAAAATTGTGTAGTTATTATACGCAATAGCCTATCTCAGAATTCTGCTGAACATGGGTCTCTCCCAAGAAAAGGCTTGTAAGGGTGTCCATTATTCATGTATGTTCAAAAACGGTCTTGTAAAATCTCACCAAATCTCATTTCAATGAAAATCTCACTTCAGCTTCTTAATTCAGAGTGATAATTTTTTTCTCCTATAAGTAATTAAAAACAATTTGTAGTACCTTGAAGATATCAGTATTGACGCTTAGGTATTTAGAAGTTATTTTTTGTTGCTTAGGTGTTTGGTTGTTGTTGAAGCATAATAAATGAATATTAAAAAATAAATTTATTTATTCAAAAAAATTTTGTTAAGTCTTAATTGGTTCCCACACTATCTTACCAAATCTCACCAAGGGGGAGGTGGGTCCAATAAAAAAATCACCGAACGTAATTAATGGATGCTCCCTAAGAAAAGAAAAGAAAGAGTATATTAAACATAATTATTATTATGTGTTATGTATCCTATTGGAATCTCAGCTTGATGCTGGAGGTTTGACGAACCAATCACGGGTTTACACCAAGTGGGATGGTTCGTTGCCTACTGATGTAGGTGTCTGTGTTGTGGATGTCAGGAATCGCCGAACTATGGAGCATGTGTCTATTATAACGGATTTCTGTAGTGGTATGTATATTGTTTTGTGTATGTCTAACTCTTTTAGTGACGTGTGTAGTGATTTGGGGATGAGTCCTGTAGATGAAATTATTATGGGTATTATTTTGACTGTATTTTGTTGCCACATTTGGCGTATTTCGTCTGCTAATGGAATGTATTTTTGTATCTTTTCTGTATATTTCTTCCTTAGATTTTCTGAATTAGGTACTGATATGTCGATAAGATATGTAATTTTTTGTTCTTTAAGAGTAAGTGTTATATCCGGTCTATTGTTTTGTGTAGTTTTATCTGTAATTATATCCCTATCCCAATATAATTTAGAATCCTTACTTGATTATCGGTCTTGTTCCAATACGGTAATTATAAACTTTAATTCAACAACGTAACACACGAATTTGGCCTGAAATATAATAGAAATCTCTACTCGTAACGTTTTATCTATCTATATATCTACTCAAGCGTAGTTGTGCCTACACTTATGTATGGTAGTGAAAGTTGGGTATGGCAGAAGAAACATGAAAGCAGAATAAATGCAGTAGAAATGAGAGCTTTGAGAAGTATGTGTGGTGTAACTTTGAGAGATAAAGTAAGGAATAACGCGATAAGGGAACGTTGTGGAGTGAAAGAACATGTAGTGACAAACATTGAGAAAGGTATGTTAAGCAGCGGCCAAGGACAAGAAGGCCGCCGCCGCCGCCGCTAAGAAGAAGCCCGCAGCCAAGAAAGCCGCCGCCGCGCCCGCGAAAGCGAAAGGTGGTGCCGCACCGAAGGCTAAGAAAACTGCGAAGCCGCCCACCAAAAAGCCAAAGGCGCCGAAACCTAAGAAGGCCGCCGCCACCACGGTGGACGCTTTTGTGAAAAGTTTGCGTGCGTGCTGCGAACATGCTACCCAATGGTGCAGTTCCCGTGCCTACCGCAAATACTGTTCACGCATTTGTGAAAAGTTGGCTAATTGTTCTCGGACTGCCCCTGAACATGTCACGAACCGAACACAATGAGTAGAGTACCTACAAACATGTGCGCAAGAATCACACGCATTGTTCCCAGTTCGCAAACGCGTCCACATTTGCTCGTAGAAAGTGCAGTATCTGTATTTCCGGGCACTAACAACCCTAACGCCTTTAAAGCTGGAGTGAATCGGCACCTAATAGGTTTGCTCGCTCCATCGTCGACCACATCTTGACAAAGCTGTCTAGATTGCGGTCAAGAGCAGATCTATATGTCATATCCCTACACGTGTGCAAGCTTGGACACTGTAGAAACAGCTTTACTTGATACAATATCTTTACTACATGTCCACTCAGATGGAGATAAGGTTATAATTCGATAAAAGGACTAGGTATAAAATGAATGACCTTTTAAAACGATATTACCTGGCTATTGGTCTATATCAGTTGGACGGTATCTTAAGCCAAAGGATTCGAACTGTTTGATAAGAGGCAAGATCAGGCTGATCCATATCGCGTTGGCAAATTAATGCAAATCAGCCTATCGCAGTCCTCTGCTTGACATATGCCTCTGTCAAGTTTGCCACAACACTCGGTTCTCTGCCTTCCGCATCCAGTCCCCCCAGCCATCTTGTTCAGGTCGTCGATCCACCTGGCTGGAGGGCGCCCTATGCTGCGTTTGCCGATTCTCGGTCTCCAGTCTCCAATCAAGGTCTCGTCTGCTCCAGCGGCCATCAGTCCGACATACATGGCCAGCCCACTGCCACTTCAGCTTACTGATCCTACAAGCTATGTCGGTCACTCCGGTTCTTCTTTCGGTTAGGCCATCAGGGATCATACAATCTTTTGGGTAGTTGTTGGCCTTCTCCACCACACTCTCTCTGTGGCACCACTCTGTTGGGGGCCTGTTGCTATGCCATTAGCACGTCTCGGCAAAACAGTGCTCTCCACCTTACAGCAGCACGCGACCTAACATACCTAGGTATAGGTACCTACTCGTTAGGAAGTATAGCTTTTGGGAGAAGGCAGACAGAACGAACGATTTAAAAGTTAAGCACTTTTTTTTGTTGACGAGGAGGAATCCTTCAAAAGTCTTATAGAGGACAGAGGCCGCGGAGGCCGGGGTGGCCGTGTCCGGCACAATAAGGGACTCCAGGAATGTATTATGACTCCAGAACCCTTCCTGTGCTACGCCTTGAAAGGCTCGTCTCAAGGTAGACCATTTGTCTCCCTGTAAACCTTTCCGATATGGTGTACACGGTGGCACATGGCCACTTCGTGCTGCCGCCATCCTTTAAGTCATTTTAGTGGGCACACAGAGCCCCCACTCTGAACGTCGTAAACTACCTACCGTACCTACCGACCTAGCGTACTTTATTAATTGTATGATTCACTGCACAATTTTATTGTTTTTGTTGTGACTGTAATTATTAAAAGTTATTGTAAGATGAAACGTCGTGATTTTATACAAGGTGTAATAAATAAAGCATTTAGGCTTATATTTAGAGACGTACCTAAGCGTGAATGAGTTCACACAACTTAGATTATTCCTTGAATATAAGACTGGCAGATAAAGGTTCTGTTGGATTCCTACATTGATCAAATTTTGATTTTAGATTTATGGAAATCAGATCAACTTTCCATACCAAAGCGATCAGCTTTGATCAGATTAATCATCATCATCATCCTAGCTTGGTATCAACCACTGCTGGGTTCCTATAGGTTTTCTTTCGTTTTTTGTTTTTTCCAATCTCTTCGATCTTGTACGGTCCTGTGGCTTTGGCGATATCATCAACCCATTGGTCAGGTTACCTACATATAATGATGGATTTAATCCTATTTCAAAATATTTGCAGGTATATCTTAAAGAAGGTATCTATCTTCGTTTCAACTACCTACATTAGGTATGTGCATAGAGGAAATGAATATAAATAGAGGGGAATTGTGGGCGGGATAGGCGCGCCGCGCTTTTGAGCAGACGCGCTAATGTAACCAAAATCCGCGTCACAGCTTAAACATTGCGGACAGGCTGTGACAGAGTACGTTGCTGTGCGAAAAAAAAAAAATATGCCGTTTTGCGCCATTATATCATGCCAAAAAAGAAGCGAGGTATGTAGTTTAACTAAAGGAGGGATTTCTTTTCATCGGTAAGTCTAAAAACCTTTAATTAGTTGTGATATTTGCAAATATTTTCATAGTATTATATTCATGACAAAAACGATGTTATCGCAAACTGATAAAAAAATATACATTGCTTATAAAACATGGATATCGATTTTCAATACGTGAGTAACCGCGTAATGTATTGCGTTTCTTTCGATGTCGCCTTCACCTTATTTGCCTGTCTGTCACCAAAATCCCCGCGTATCGATAGTGTAGTAACATATTGAATGCATTATCGATATAATTAATTCGGTGTATACTTTCTGTTTTAAAATAAATATTCCTCATTTTTATTATTTTAAATGCATAATAATTTTATTTTTAGGTAGATTCTTTGTCGAAATTATTTATTCGCAATTTCGAGTTTTGATATTTATCTATTATCATAAACATAAACCACATTAAAAACCGACTTAAAAAAGAATAAAATAATAAAATTTGTGTGAAACAGTTTATGGAGTAGGTTTGGTGGCCTTTGATTCGGATAGATTTAAGAAAAAACTTAAAAAAAAAATTGAAAAAATTAAGTCGTTTTTTTTTATTAGAATAGAATAGAATCTTTATTGGTGTGATTTTGGTACAGAAGATCTTAATTCTAATGTAGGTAGGTACACATACATATTTGATGATTCGATTGATTGATTTGATTTTTTGATTTGTTTTTTATTTTTTTATTAGTTTATTATTTTGAATGGAATTAACAATAGAAAGACAAGCGATTGCTGTAATCCCCGATAATTTGCTGTCATCCATTGAAGAGTTCCCTCTTTATCTTTTATGACCTTCATCAGATCTTCACCAAATGATTTTTTCGGAATGCAAATGCTTGACTTGTTGATGAATATACCAAAATCGCTATGTGTATGCCTATAATATTTGAGAAGTTACCTCAATTTCACATGGATCCCATCATCAAATCTGGATTTTGATGAAAATGGAACCAATCTGGAAGTATATCCTTTCAAATAAATATAATTTTCGAAATCGGTTTATAAATGACGGAGTTCTGAGGTAACAAACATACAAAAAAAAACATACAATTGAATTGAGAACCTCCTCCTTTTTTGAAGTCGGTTAAAAATCGGGTTTTAGGCTCGGTTTCCACCAAAACGCAGAGACGAGATGTGACGAGATGTGTCGCAAGCCACCAATAAGACTGCGATAGATATAGAATAGCTGGTTGACTGGGAGAGAAAGCCAAAGGCATTAAGTCCACCTATGTACAGTCAACAAATCGGAATCATGACCCACTCAGCTGATAATTCGTTTGAAATCGTCAAAACAATAAGGTTTTCTTCTATACTGCACCTAGGACATTTAAAATATTTTATTGGTAAACTGTCACTGTCACTTGCTAAAAAAATTGATAACAAGTATGTTGCTAAAAAAATTGATAACAAATATCTGTTTAAGCAAAATTCAACCTAATTGTATTAAATGTCTGTAGGATATTAAGCTTATCGTGGGTCATGATTCCGATTTGTTGACTGTACATGTATTGTATGAAGTTTAAATAAATAAATAATGTTGAAGCTAGGCGGTGAAATATGAAAATAACGCAATCCTATTGGTTGTTCGACATATATACTCTCCTCTTCGTTTTGGTGGTTAAATACCTTTGTTATGTATGGAGTATGGATTACACCCGGTTTTAACAAGTGCTTAAGGGGAATGTAGCAGCCAAGTGTTGCCTCCGACAGTAAAAAAAATATCACTCGCTGAATACATAATTTATCGAAAATTCGTTTTTAAAAGTTGAAGTACAGGTACTGTAGTTCAATCAGAAACTATTAACTCTGTAAAATATATTTCGCTGTAGTTGTAGATAGAAAAAATGCCAAAAGTGGCCGTTTTTCGCATTTTTTCTATGTACAATTACAGCGAACTATAATTTACACAGTTAATAGTTTCTGATTAAACTACAGTACCTGTACTTGTATTCAGCGAGTAATAATTTGATTACTGATGGGGGCGCCACTTGGCTGCTATATTCCCCTTAAACGTGGTCTAAACTTTCGTAATAAGGGGCATATTATTTTATTTATAGTTTTCAATACAATACAATACAAAAAACAAAAAGTTTACAAAAAACTAACAAATTTTGACGACTTTAGTATGTTGGGCAGTAATTATTTTATAAGTTAAGATTTAAAAAGAAAATCAATCCGTAAATATGCAGAATTGTATATCTTATTTACGCAAAACACCAAACCAGGTCTTATAACAAATTTAAAGTAGGTTAAAAATCGAAAAACTACTTTTTATTTTTCGCCATACCTCGCGCTACTTATTTTAAAACGTGTCAGACGTTATTTTCAATAATTAAGTATATCATGAAACAGTAACTTTCCAATTCCTTATGTAGGACAAATTATTTTTATTCCAAGACCATGTGCGAAAATCGTTGAAAATATCGATAACATTCATAAAATTGGTTTTTTTAGGGTTCCGAAGTCCTACAAGGAACCCTTATAGTTTCGTCATGTCCGTCCGTCTGTCCGTCTGTCCGTCTGTCCGTCTGTCCGTCTGTCCGTCTGTCCGTCTGTCCTAATCCTTTACAGCTTAATAACTTCTACAGTTATAAACATAAGTAAATGAAATTTTGTTAAAAAATAGTCTGCATATAGATCTCAATTTTAAAAGAATAAAAAAATAGTTTTTACGTTCTTTAGGGGTGGCGCCCATACATGTGAAATGGGGAAAAAATAAATTTTTTCGCTGCACCCCGTCGTGTGTATCATTGAATAGGTCTACTAAAATGAAGGTAATGTTTCATACACCACTTTTTTATCAGGTGTACCATCTGCGAAATATAGCCCGCCAAAGTGGCTTGCAATGTGTCCCCCCCCCTGCCATTTCTAAACTATGCAACGTAGAAACTTATAATCTTCCACATTGATAGACCTTTGTGAAAACTCTCTTTTAAAATTATTTCGAGTATAATGTGATTATAATTTTTTGAGTTATAGACAGAAAACCGAAAAATACTTAAAACGTCCTAGTTCAAAGGTCATTGACCTAAGAGAAAAATTATCATGGCAAATAATGCTCCTTTAGCTACTTTCTATTTGAAAAAATCACAAAAAGTAACTTTGACATCAACCAGACTTCTTAAATTTGGCTTCTTGAATTTATCGCTAGATGGCGCTACTAACAACACGCTCTGAGTCGCGAATGCTGCCGATTATTGCAAAAACTAAAATAGCCATGATTAATATTCGATTTGATTCGTTTGTACACCTAAAGGTTGTCTGGAAGATATCGCTTTTAGCGATAAGACCGCCCATGTACCCATAATTTGTACGTTGTTCCTGTTTACTACTATTTTCATGGTGTACAATAAAGTATATTCTATCTATCTATCTACTTAAGGAACCCTATAATACTGAGCATGGCCCGACATGCTCTTGGCCGGTTTTTGTACATGGACATCACTAACGACCTGTTCGAATGTAGTGGTGCGTTCGCACATGGTCGACGTTTATGTGTGACAGACGTGACAGCTAATAGTAGGGCCGCGTTCAGTGTAGTATTTCTTGCACGCGTATGCGTTTAGATATCTAGATACAAGCTAGATACAGTGCTTATGTAGTAGTGAGACGGATAGTGGGAGAGTTAGGCGACACGGGTTTCCGAAGAAACTGTGTACTATACCAATTCCATTCTTATTCAAGTATTCCGTGGGTATGTGTTAGGTACCTACTTAGATTATGATTACCACATAGGCGCTTATTTATTCAAATTATCGCTCAATTATTTTGGACTGACATACCTAACTTGATTAGAACATGACGTAATAGCTGGATGTCGTACCAAATGCACTTTTCAATGTAAGTAGTCTTCAAGGCTCTAGTTAATATTATTATTATTATTTTGGGAAAGAGGTGAGGTCTTTGCAAGCCCCTTATGTCACTGCGACCTAAAAGATCTATTGTAACGCCTCTAATAGTAGACTACAGCATCTCTCCAAGCCGTAGGCCAACCATAAAGTCGACTATTCCCTTGGGGTATAAGGATCTGATCCTATCAGCTGAGATTGTGTGGCCTCCAAGATGCTGAGTTCATAAAATTTTCACGTTAACAATCATAATTAGTAGAGATGCGCCGAATATTCATTTGGAATTCGGTATTCGGCGTATTCGGCATCTTTTCTACTATTTGTATTCGGCCGAATTATTCGGTTTTGTTGCCGAATATATTCGGTTCAAGCATTTCTATTTTCTTGGCTACATGACATGGTGTAGAACTATCAGGTATAGTGGTACATAAAATTAAATGCAATAATCCCTTGGCATTGGCTAATGCATTGGTAAAGAGCTAGCGATAGGTAGTGTGCTACAGGGGTGCTGGACCAGAAAACCTAGTCGTGTGTCTGATGTCTGATGACTACTGGTCCTTAATCTCGATATGTCTAGAAGGAACTCCGGTTTGTTGGCAACGACTCTTCTTTCGGGGGACCTTATTAACTGTGGCAAATATTCTGGCACGAGAGCGTGTCTCTGCATTTCCCTCTGATGTTAGCAGAGGGCACAGTGGAGCAGGGATGGGGCCGGCGTGCACTCACCCTACAACTTGACAGCAGCAGAGGGACTGTGTTCTTCCCTGCCCCTGTCGATCTCGTAACCCCAGTAAGCGTGCTGTAATTACAAGCTGTGGTTATGTTCTCACGGCTCTTATACCACGGTCTTAGACCAAGAGTCTTGGCTTCACCGCCTGGACCGCGAGAAAGAAAATCCATACAAAAATGACGGGAGGGTAAGGCCCGATCAGGGCCAGTAATGTTTGCTCGCAGTGTCCCACTCACACAACCATGGAAAGGAGGCCGAGGAGGGTACAGCCGACTTTAGGCCGCACGGGGAGAAGAGGCTCGCCTAATAGTAGCGAACCAGTCAAATTTCTATATCTAATAGGGCAAATCGTGGATAGATAGGTTATTAATTTTGGCTGTTAGAGGAACACCTTGGTGGCTTTAGTCGGTAAGAGTCCGACACCAGCTCTGCCTCCCCAGGCGGAGTGCACCCATGTGATTTTTTCTACGGAAAAACGGATACTACTGCTACTGATTTATCGAAAATTTTCTGAATCGAGGAGCGTGAGTTTGATAGTGAAATCTTACAGAATAGCCCCGGCTGCGCACGGTCAAATATGAATGTAATAATAATGTCCTCACGGCCGAATCTCGGTCAGGGCAGCCAATCTCAACGGAGACTAGCTATCTGCGCGGGACATTATTATAGTGCACAACTGTGTGCGCAAAGACAGGTGCACTCTCTATTACCTCACTCTCATAATTCGATGTGACTGCAATCCGACATGACCGGAGAGGGCGTAGGACCGACGGCTTAATGTGCTCTCAGAGACACGAAGGTGTCTTGACGACAATGAAACGGTCTCCCATCCAAGGACTGAACGCGGCTTGTAGCTTAACCTTGCAGATCTTACAATCCACGCGATTATTACTTAGCCACGAGCCCCTCAATATGAACGACTCGCCATACAAAGCTGATCGCTTGCGGTGCGCACCGATTTCACCACGTTTTATCATAGAACAATTTTTTTCTTTTTTTCTTTTGCTTTATGGAAGGCGCAGCGTGGGTAGGCCCCCCAAAGGTGGACCGACGACCTGGTGAAGGTCGCGGGAATCCGCTGGATGCGGAAAGTGCAGGACCGGTCGTTGTGGAGATCCTTGGGGGAGGCCTATGTCCAGCAGTGGACGTCTTTCTGCTGAAATGGATTCCAGGGTCGAGCAAAAAGTATTATTGGGGATTTGAAAAAAAAAAAAAAATCTCAATAGCAGCCCTGAGTCAGGATTTTGGCGGTGTTACACCCGGTGTCTCGGAGAGCACGTAAGGCCGTCGGTCCTGCGCCTGATCCCTCTCCGGTCGTGTCAGATTGCCGTCCCATCGGATTACAAAAGTGAGGGAATAGAGAGAGAATGCATCTGTTTGCGCACACATCAATTTGTACAGTATAATATGTTCCGTGTGGTGACGGACGTAAAGAATTGCACCACCCTATATCTTCTCATGGGTGTCGTAAAAGGGACTAAGGGATTCACCAGAGGATGGGCAACAGCGTTCTCTGAGTATTTGACCAACCAACTGCGATCGCCAACCTTCCTGCCAAACGTGGCGATTATGGCATATCCCCCCTTTGGGAAAGGCCTACGTCCAGCAGTGGACGTCTTTCGGCTGAAATGACGATGATGATGAATATGTTCCGCACAGATGGATAGTGTCCGTTGAAATCAGCCACCATGACCGATATTCGGCTGGGAAAACTTTTTAAAAAAATCTATTTTGTGTTTATCAACTAACTATAGTTTATTTTTCTTAGCAGAACGTGTTCTCCTTTAGTTTGGGTTCAGCAAACAACCGTCATGAATACTCCAACCTTATGAACAAAGTTCTGGACGGACTCCACAGTGTTGCCCGAGCTTACATGGATTTAAATAATTTGGATTTCTCATTGAGCAAACGAGAGTTTTACAGGTATTTTTTTTTTATCTAAGGCTTGCGTTTGACTGCCACCTCACCTGATTGAGACCGGATTTGAAGCCCACTAGCTCGTGTACTGGATAGCTCTAGCTCTCAAAGACGATGCTGTCGTCTGCAAACCCAAAGGTGCTCAAGCAGATCGTTTATATTCAGCAAGAACAACGTTGCGGTGAGTACTGATCCTTGAGGGATCAGTTGCACAGACCTGAGGGCAGACCCAATGAGGGAAGCTTGCTACTAAGGCTATCGTGCTAGACCCTGTCGAAGGCCTTCGAGATGTCGAGAGAAACGGCAATCGCTTCCCCGTGATTCTCGATGGCCTCACTCCAAATGTGGGTGGCGTTCGTAAGAAGATCCCCGGTGGACCGGTTTCGGCGGAAACCGTTTTGCCGGTAACTCAGGAGGTCGGTAGCTGCGAAGTTTGTCAGAAGCTTGTTATTAAGTACATGTTACGATACTCTTACGGAGTACCCATGGACGTTACTGAGATGGGCCTGTTACTAACAGGGTCAGCAGTCAGCACGGCTACCTTTTTTAGGCAGTTGTTTTTTTTTTTATAGTTTAGTATGACGAAACGAGCTAAAGGCCCACCTGATGTTAAGCGGTTACCTTTGCCCATGACAACCCGAAAACAGTACACTCGTTTTTTTGGGCAGATGTGTAACAATACACATCATCATCATCTGCTGAGCGTGAGGTCCTGGGTTCGATTCCCGGGTCGGGCAAAGTGTTATTGGATTTTTTCATTAGGAAATTCTCAGTAGCAGCCCGGAGTCTGGATTTGTGCCCGGTCAATGGCAATAGGCTCGCCCCCTATTACATGGGACTATAACATAACTGGCGAAATGTGACAGTCGACCGCACGTCAGTGGTAATAGTTTGACCTTGACAGCGTCTTTAATTCGTAAGCAGTAAGGGCGGTTTTCGTAATTCAAGTATTACCACTGACGTGCAGTCGACTGTACTTATTGCCTTTGCTGTGAAAGTGTGAGCCTATTATCTATGGTATGAGCCTTATAACTAGGTAATAGAACTGTGCTCTAATGCTCTGCATATTTTACCCTTAAGCAAGGGCGGATCCAGCCTTTGTGTCAGGGGGGGGTCGCGTACTTATATCCAGCCCATCTACATTTTTTAAGGAGGGTGCAGAGCCCGATTTGCCGGCTGTCCCGTCACATTATCCACAAAATATTCCTGGTATTTAACGCCATTGTACGCACGGTTTTTTAGTTCTACACTGTATTCTTTCTCACAAAATGATGCGGTTTTTGTCACAATCACAATTACTAATATTATTATCGTAAGTATAGTCCGCATCTTCATACTGCTAATAAACATTTTGATTTACCACAAGAGATATTGGCTTTAATGTTTTTTTTACTTTAATAGTCTGGTTTGCGGAGATAAACTATGTTTGATTAGTTTTATTGTTTTCTGAGTTCAAAGGAAAGGGTCTGCAAAAGAAAAAAAATCTACACGACTTATACACGCTGAAATTTTAACAAACTGAATAGATACAGCTTAAAATGTTTTTAAAAGAAGCCTATTTGGTGTATTTGGCTGTTGTCAGCGTTATAAGTGTTTGGAGGGGGCAATGTCTGTCCTTGTCTCGCGAAATGGACATTGTACTGAGTGGTGTGTACCTGTGACGACAGACTGTAGTAATACTGTCTCTGTCTCGTAAACAGAAACGCTTGTTTACGTCGTCGAGTAGCGTGAGAATGAGCGCCACTACCGCCACCGCGTACATCACGCAATCTCGGGACACCGACCACCAGTCTAGGTCCACCACCTGCGAATTAACCGTCACTTGTGAATCTATCGAACTAATCTTTAAATGCCTATAGGTGCGGCACGCTATGATGGCAAAATGTACAGTCTAACAAAGCAAAGTATCCAGGGTCACCAGATATAAGTGAAGTTTTCTCAGAAGATTATGGGTGTTTTCGAGTGAAACATCATTTTAATAACGGCTAATCAAACCGTTCTATAATAATTTCCTGAGAAATCTTCATCTGTATCTGCATGGCGACCCTGGATACTAATCTTACTTAATGCTTTGTTAGACTGTACCTGTGTAAGGTAATAAAGGCGTAGGTATTTGTTGAGAATATATTGCATTAGCGAAGTCTTGAGCTGTGCCTTACAAGATGTGTAATTAATTATACCTATAGGTAGCTAATAGCACTTTTTTTGCTTTCCTTAGTTGTTGTTCCTGCTTTATTACAGCTATTTTTAATGATTTTTTCAAAGTTATCGTACAATTCTTGCACTGGTTTGGTATAGTCGAGGTTATTTACGGTACTTTTTAGACAAGTTTGTAATTTTTCGATGTTAATTTTCTTCTGTGAGTTTTGACTGCTAAAATCCTTATATTTATGTAATATTTTGACTTACCTTTGATGATCTTCTATTCTCCAAGTTTTCTACTGCGTTTTCCATGTAGTATTCGTGGCTAGTAGTCTTGTGAGGCCCACTTTATACGTATAATTTTAATTAAATATGGGCCAATGGAGCCCCCGCGGGCCAAGCCAGCCCCCACTCCCGTGCACACACAGACAAACGGCGAGAACGGCCTCGACGATGAGGCCAACACCTCTAAGAGGAAGTGTAAGTTGAAAACCAACTCAAACATCTTTTATGACAAAAATTTACAGAATCTCCTGTTTGCTAAACCCAAACACATATTATTTTCCAATGATAGACAAAATGTAAGGATCAGCTGATATTTTTTTCACGATTTCACGGTTGGTCCCATAGTAAAAGTTGTTCGATAACATCCCCTGAATATGCTCTTCAAATATGACCACGCATTTCTGATACACGTTGTATATACAAGTTGTTTATCTATATAACCGTGCCATATTTCTAGAGCAAATGATAAATAATGTGCTTAGTCATCTAAAAATACTTGAAAAAAATAGCGGGGGTTTGAGAATAAATCCCGAGCGACTTTGAAAATAAGTCATCATGTCTTTGGCATTGTCAAAGGGTGGAACAAACCTGCAAATTGTTTTGGTGGTTTCGCACTTCTCGTTTTTGTGGGTGGTGGGACTGACGGCTCATGTAAGTGGTCGAAACTGATTTGAAGATTTCAAGTGGCGAATAGTGGCGACCTACATCACTAATGTACAACTCGACCAAGCTAAGTTTGCACCTCGCTGGAATGCGGCGCCCCGCCCGCTTCCCCGCTCACCTTCCCGCGATCGCCCTGTCGCGTCAGTACGGTTAGCATCTTTGTCGCCGACACGCGTCATACGAGTTTTCGTCCCCCTATCTGTTGAATTTTAAATTTTGAACTGTTCTTGTTAGTTTTTTTGTTGAAGTTTTGTTGTTACCACTGTTTTGTTATATGAGTGAGAGTGAGAGCGAAAGCGAAATATCGGACATCGAACCAATAAACAGTAGTGATTCTTCTTAATTATGGTTATCCCAATTTTTTGTGTATATTTTAATGTACCTATGTATAATATAATGTTAAAAACAATAAATGCAAAGTAAAATCAAACAAACATTTGTTTACTTTTTTAAAGTCATAGCGAATCCTTTTTTGCAGACCGTACCTAAGCGTCAGTGTGACGTAATCGGAAATGTACAGCTTGATGTCTAGCCGTGTGTACATCGCAAATCGCAAGCTCGCACCGACCGTCGCCGGCTAGCGCTGGCCGGCGCCGGCTCGCGATTTACCACAGAAATAGATAGAATGGTTGTAATCACAATTTTACTTGCGATTCATGCGTGGCTACTTTCCGAACAAACTACGCCTTACATTTTGACGTCATTATTTTTTTAGAATTAATTTTAATCAAATGTACTTTACAGCTTTTGTTTCTGCAGTTAGAAACAGCACAATAAGGCATTTTTGCGGGTTTTTGTTACAGTATTTATAGAAAAAATCATAAGGCGTGCTGAGAAAGGCTTTGAAATATCCTGCACTATGGTGCATGGTGCTGCTACGCGCGCCCTGCCCACATGGCCATTCTATCTATTTATGTGCGATTTACAGTCAGCTGCATTGGTTACCCCACTTACGAATAAACTCTCGAATAGAAAAAAATAGTCGCTCATCTTGACAAAAATCTACTGTCGCTGATCTCATTAGACCAGTGGATACACATCTTAACAAAGATCTACCGTTACTGATCTCATTTCCCAGCGTCGTGATTTTATTTTGTAGTATAGGATGACGAAACGAGAAAAAGGCCCCACGCGGCGTAGGTAATTTGACATCCCGTAAAGATGTTGCCAAACAGAGAATATACAAATAGCATGCGATCTCTTTCACCAGACGACATAACACGTTGGTTAACAAGAGACAAAGAATAGTTTCATTATTCAATAACGATTTAATAGATATTTGTATAAACTAGGTGGATATAGAAGAATGGGCCACTTCCATAGGTTTCTTATCCGTAGGTAATAATCTTTGCCAGTCCTATTTCAGAAGCTTCCGTGATGCTATATAGGCTCGTAAATAAAGGAATCAGGCTTACTTGCTATAAGGGTGTTTCTCGATTCAATGGATTTGCAACGACTTTTACTCATTCACTGACGTTGATTGACGTTAGCAGTGTTGCCAGGTCCGATTTTCAAAATCCGGGAGGCTTATTATGAAAAACCGGCCAAGAGCATGTCGGGCCATGCTCAGTATTATAGGGTTCCTTAAGTAGGTCTAATTACAAACGAATCAAATCGAATATTAATCATTGCTATTTTAGTTTTTGCAAACAGCGCCACCTAGCGTTAAATTTATGAAGCTAAATTTTAGAAGTGTGTTTCTTTTTGTGATATTTTTAAATAGAAAGTAACTAAAGGAGCATTATTTGCTACGATCATTTTTCTCTAAGGTCAATGACCTATGAACTAGACGTCTTAAGTATTTTTCAGTTTTCTCACTATAACTCAAAAATTTATAATCACATTATACTCAAAATAATTTTAAAAGAGAGTTTTTATAAAGGTCTATCAATGTTGAAGACTATAAGTTTCTACGTTGCATAGTTTAGAAATGGCAGGGGGGGGGACACATTGCAAGCCACTTTGGCGAACTGTGTTTCGCAGATGGTATACCTGATAAAAAAGTTGTGTATGAAACATTACCTTCATTTTAGTAGACCTATTCAACGATACCCCACACGAGGGGGTACAGCGAAAAAAATATTTTCATCCCCATTTCACATGTATGGGCGCCACCCTTAAAATACGTAATCAAGATTTTTTTATTCTTTTAAAATTGAGATCTATATCTATTCCATTTTTTGTCAAAATTTCATTTACTTATGTTTATAACTGTAGAAGTTATTAAGCGGTAAAGGATTAGGACAGACGGACAGACGGACAGACGGACAGACGGACAGACGGACAGACGGACGGACTTGACGAAACTATAAGGGTTCCTTGTAGGACTACGGAACCCTAAAAAGCGGGAGATGTATTGAGTAAAAATGGAAAAAATCGGGAGATGATGTTTTTCAACAAAAATGCAAGTTTTTGAAGTAATCACGGTATTATATTTTGCCACAATTCCAGCTGTGATATTAAAATCAAAGCAGTTTTATTTTTTAAAATTTTACTGCCCTGTGTAATAAAAAAAATTGAAGTTAAACTTTATCATTTTGTGATAGAGTCTATTTTACGCTAAGTGTTTAGTGAACATACGATACACTGGGAGTGACGGAAATATTCAGGGCAGCAACTTATCCGTCTGCTTCATTTTATGCAGTTTTTAGGGTTCCGAAGTCCTACAAGGAACCCTTATAGTTTCGTCATGTCCGTCCGTCTGTCCGTCTGTCCGTCTGTCCTAATCCTTTACAGCGTAATAACTTCTACAGTTATAAACATAAGTAAATGAAATTTTGTTAAAAAATAGTCTGCATATAGATCTCAATTTTAAAAGAATAAAAAAATAGTTTTTAAGTTCTTTAGGGGTGGCGCCCATACATGTGAAATGGGGAAAAAAAATTTTTTTCGCTGCACCCCATCGTGTGGGGTATCATTGAATAGGTCTACTAAAATGAAGGTAATGTTTCATACATCACTTTTTTGTAAAACGTCCTAGTTCAAAGGTCATTGATCTTAGAGAAAAATTATCATGGCAAATAATGCTCCTTTAGCTACTTTCTATTTGAAAAAATCACAAAAAGTAACTTTGACATCAATCAGACTTCTTAAATTAGGCTTCTTGAATTTATCGCTAGATGGCGCTACTAACAACACGCTCTGAGTCGCGAATGCTGCCGATTATTGCAAAAACTAAAATAGCCATGATTAATATTCGATTTGATTCGTTTGTACACCTACTTAAGGAACCCTATAATACTGAGCATGGCCCGACATGCTCTTGGCCGGTTTTTTTTTGCCAGATTTTGATCTTATTCCTATTATTAGGCTTTATACAGAGATTGTAAAAAGTCGGGAGGTTTTTGTTGAAAATCGGGAGAGATTTTGGTCGCAGGAGATCCGCCTTCATCATTTCAGCCGAAAGACGTCCACTGCTGGATACAGGTCCCCCCCGCCGCATAGGTCATAGGTCAATAGGTGGGTGGTAGGTAGTTAGGGGGAGAACCCACCTTTACATTATAAAATTTTAAACAGCTAACGAAAAGCGTTATTGTATTCTAATCACCGTCATAAAAAATACCGATTAATCAATAATCATTTAAAACGACACAAGTTGATGATATCACCCCGTATATTGAATTTACAAATTTTTATCAGCCATCGCTTCATTTATTAAACTGTCATTTTCGTATAAAAAGATGATTCAAGCCTTTGACGTCCATAAAAAAATATATGAATACAATATTTGGCAGCTAAATGAAATAAAATGCGAGGTTTACAGTTAGCCCATTACTGGTCCACTCCTGGGCAGGGGTCTCTTCGTCCACCATGCTGGCGTACTGCAGGTTGGCAGACTACGATGGTGTCATCGAGAACTTTGGATCACTCACAGGTGTGCAAGTTACACGCAAGTGATAATGAAATTCTGATCCGGACTTGTATTCGAAAAGTTAGTAACTTTATAAATTGACGCAACGATAATACTCTCAACAGTCCGCTCCTGTGCAATACTATAGCCAAACGGACCGCTGGACGACCTTGCGATAAAGATTATGTTTATATATCGCAAAGTATTAGCACATAGTCGAAATAAAGTCGAAAAAGCTGATTTAATCAAAATTTGGAAATGTTAACAATAAATACGGCGCGTGGCGCGATATTTGTTAACGGCAACAATTGTAGCCATGGACTGCAGAGAGGATCTGGCCCGTGGAACACTTAGCAGTCCTACTAAAAAGTCTAGCAAGTTAGGAACAACTGCACTTTGAATGCATCAACCGTGTAGAGTCCGCGACTTTTCAAAGATTGCCCACACCTGGTTTAGTCGTTTGGGAACCTGGTTCGTCGGTTACTCACTTCCATCCTGAGGTAGAGGACACGGGCTTGGGTCGGAATGCCCTGGCCAGGCGTGTGCATACTCGTCCGTACTGGCACTCCAGCGCCTCGCCCAGGCTGGCTATCATCTGCACCACCATCGCCTCGCCCTCTGGCGCCACACGTTCTTCGATAATAATATCACACACTTATCGACTTAAACATGAACTGCACCGGATGCAACGGTACTGTTGCACCTAACGCTGGGCAACTGATATGTCAACTATGTAATGGGAGATACCACTGCGAGTGCCTAAACATTACGCTGCATCAATATTTATCGTTTACGCAAGATTATAAGAACGGTTGGAAATGTCCTGCATGCAGTAATATCACACGTCGCACACGGTCCAATCTGACCCCTCCTGTTCCATCCGCGCATGTCTCAAACCTATAATATTGGGCAAACAATAAAACAATGTGTTTTATTACTGACTTTGACCTTAAGGTCAAGGTAATTTTTGTTGGTCAACATATGATTAATTGACCTTGATCCTAAGAGAAATTTCCGAATTTTCTCCGCCAGAAGAATCGCTTTGTCGCCTCTTTGCTTCCGTCGCACACTCGACCATAGTTACTGGTTTTACGCTTTTAAAAAACACTTCAGGGATGGGTCAGAGTCTGACCACATGCAGTCGGGGTGTGAGCCGAGTCTGTTTAACAAAGTTCTGGATTGGATACCGCGTACTGGAAGGCGCAGCGTGGGTGGTCTGGTGAAAGTCGCGGGAATCCGCTAAATGTGGAAAGCGCAGGACCGGTCGCTGAGACGATGCTTAGGGGAGGCCTATGTCCAGCAGTGAACGTCTTTCGGCTGAAATGATGATGGTTTCTGTAATTCTGATATGTTGTTAATTGCAAGCGTTAGGTATATTTTTAACACTACGGGGATAAAGACGAATCTACTGACACTTCGCACTTTAAAATCCGTCAAGCCGCTTAGGCTACAAAAGTACACAAAGAAACAAACATACATTCATCCGAAAATCATTACCCTTCTACTGGAGCTGTTGGGTAAAAATTACATCAACGCAACACACCACTACTACATCACCGCTTTCCGTTTTCTTGTTAGGAAGGAGAACCAGCGCAAAAGTTAGGAAAAGTGAGGAAAATCCTTATATATTTTGAAAAAAAAAATGGTTTGAAACCGTTGTCGCAATCCCAAAGTTATTTATTATCTTGCAGGAGATGCTGCTTCGTCACGATACAAGTTTAGAGTTATACATTCCACCGAATGAACAACTGGCCCCGCCGAGCTCGCTGGGAATCAGCGCAGCACCCTCGCACAAAAACCGGATGCAGCCCAGCATGAAAGCCAGCGAGAAATCCGGTGGAGCATACTCATTGAGACACTTCCTGAGTGATAAACTGAACAAACCCTTGGTTGTACGTTTCTTTCATTGATTTTGTCAAGAAATCGGGACAGTATATCAGGAATTAGAAATCCTAACGGGGTAAAAAAATTTGGAAAGAACATAATGGTACTACAATTTTTGGTTAGAATGAGTTTATCTCTTTTTAATCAGTCGTGAATCGTGACAGGTATTAGTTCGAACCTATTAACGAAGGTACTGCCGTCTGTTTTTAACCGACGAAAAAAGGAGGAGGTTCTCAATTCGACGCGTATATATATATTTTTTTTATGTATGACCACGCATAACTTTTTACAGATTGGTCCGATTTTGATAATTCTTTTTTTAATGGATAGGGTACCTATATCTCGAAACTGGTTCCATTTAAATTTCAAAATCAAAATCGACCCCTAAGGGTAGTAAAACAGGGGATGAGTGTTTGTTCACCCACTGAATTCTTACCTGTTAACCGATTCTGTTGAAACTTGACACACATAAATATAGTTCTAGACACTACGACATAATAGACCTGGAGTTAGATTTTAACCACAAAAAATTAAAAATTAACCTTTTTAACAAAAAATTCAACCGACGAAAACAGAAACTGAAAAGCGAAAAATAAATAATTATGAGTCGGCGCCAAACAACCAATCAACGAAGATCATTAAATTACTTTAAATAAATAATAAAACCGGCCAAGAGCATGTCGGGCCATGCTCAGTATTATAGGGTTCCTTAAGTAGGTGTAATTACAAACGAATCAAATCGAATATTAATCATGGCTATTTTAGTTTTTGCAATAATCGGCAGCATTCGCGACTCAGAGCGTGTTGTTAGTAGCGCCGTCTAGCGATAAATTCAAGAAGCCAAATTTAAGACGTTTGTCATTTCAAAGTTACTTTTTGTGATTTTTCCAAATAGAAAGTAGCTAAAGGAGCATTATTTGCTAAGATCATTTTTCTCTAAGGTCAATGACCTTTGAACTAGGACGTTTTACGTATTTTTCAGTTTTCTGTTTATAACTCAAAAAATTATAATCACATTATACTCGAAATAATTTTAAAAGAGAGTTTTCACAAAGGTCTATCAATGTGGAAGATTATAAGTTTCTACATTGCATAGTTTAGAAATGGCAGGGGGGGGGACACATTGCAAGCCACTTTGGCGGGCTATATTTCGCAGATGGTACACCTGATAAAAAAGTGGTGTATCAAACATTACCTTCATTTTAGTAGACCTATTCAATGATATCCCACACGAGGGGGTGCAGCGAAAAAAATTTTTTTTTCTCCATTTCACATGTATGGACACCACCCCTAAAATACGGAAAAACGATTCTTTTATTCTTTTAAAATTGAGATCTATATGTCGACTATTTTTTAACAAAATTTCATTTACTTATGTTTATAACTGTAGAAGTTATTAAGCTGTAAAGGATTAGGACAGACGGACAGACGGACAGACGGACAGACGGACAGACTGACAGACGGACAGACGGACAGACGGACAGACGGACGGACACGACGAAACTATAAGGGTTCCTTGTAGGACTTCGGAACCCTAAAAAACAACGTCACATCAAATACTACGTGAAATTTACAACGATAAACAATTTCTTTCCAAAAATGCGTTCTCCGCTCGGCCACTTGCAACTTGCACGCACTTTGCTTGTTAAAAGTTCGTTTGGCGCCGACTCATAATTATTTATTTTTCGCTTTTCAGTTTCTGTTTTCGTCGGTTCAATTTTTTGTTGAAAAGTTTTATTTTATTCGCCTCCCTAGTACCTAACAACTTTTTTACTCTTTTCCCGAAACCTCGTTCGCATCTTTTTGTGGGTTTCGGTGTCCCAAAAATTTGTTTCTTCTCATAAGAGTGTTCCAAGTTTCCAAGTGTTGTTGTGGCTTATTAGAAGGCACTTGTTCACCAATAGATGTTTATTGGCTAACATGATGATAGTGATCATCATCTCGAAACTTGGGCAGTTCTGGATGCTCTTCAGCGATGTCACATTGATGAGCGGTATATAGAGATGCTGAGATGCCTATACAACGCTGCTACCATGACTGTTCAGCTCCAGGACCAAAAGACGAAACCAATCCAACTGCGCAGAAGGGTGAGACAAGGGGATGTAATATCCCCAAAATTGAAATAAAAAAATTATAAATAAAATAAAAAAATTATAAAATAAAAAAAATAAAAAATTATAAATAATAAAATTATATTTAATTATTATTCCATTTATTCATTATTTTACATATTTTTTTACATTTTTAAACATTTTTACAAAAAACAAGAAATAAAAACATTTAAAAATATATAAAAACAGTAGCCCACCGGCATCAGGAACAGGGTCCAAGCTACCGGTGGTCAGGGCCTCAGAGAGAGGAACTTCCTAACGATACGTGCCGTGTCCAGAAGAACTGCTTTCTGAATCAAGCCCTTGACCCAGCTGCCTAATGAGAGCCTCTGTAGGTGTTGGTCGAGGCTCTTTGCCATTATGCCATTGGCCGTAACGACAATCGGCACGATGACTGCTGAGTCAACATCCCACATGTCGACAACCTCGTGTGCCAAGTCAAGATATTTTATTTCTTTATCTTTTTCGGCCTTCACGAGATTCCCGTCATGCGGGACGATGACATCAACAATCATCGTGCGGCGCTCCAATCGATCTATCATCACTATATCAGGCTTATTGTGTACAATAGTCCTATCAGTGATGATAGACCGATCCCAGTATAATGTGACATGACCATTTTCGAGAACTGGGTCGGGCACATACCTGTAGTATGGTACTTCTGTATCCACAAGGCTGTATTTCAAGGCAAGTTGCTGGTGTATAATCCTGGCCACCAGGTTGTGTCTGTGCAAATACTCGCCGTTAGCAAGACGAGAACAACCAGAAATAATATGTCGGATGGATTCCCCGGGACAGTGGCATGCCCGACATATGTCAACTGTGCCGTCCTTTACAATATATTTCCGGTAGTTGTTCGTCATGATAACTTCGTCCATAATCGCACAAACAAAGCCTTCGGTCTCTCCGAAGAGGTCACCGAAACGCAGCCAGGATACGGACGCTTTAAAATCTACATCGGGCCCATGAAGAGCCCGGTAGAAGCGTCCGTGAAGCTCCTTGCTCTGCCATACCTCCCTGCGGTCATTGGTATCCAGTACCACAGGTTTGCGCCAGTTCTCTTTAGCCAAAGAGAGCGGGGTAAGTCCCTTGTCCACTGCAACAACATCTCGGTGCATACCCACGTCCAAGTGAAGGAAATATTCCCTTAGACTGCACACCTCACGGTTGTGGAGGGTCTTTGCATTTAAAAAGCCACGACCCCCACACTTCCGCGAGATGTAGAGCCTCATCACCGATGACCGTGGGTGATGCATACGATATGCCGTCAGTAGCTTGCGGACTTTCCGATCCAGGGCGTCAAGACCCGTCTGAGTCCACTTGAGTATACCGAAGGAGTACATCAAGACCGGCATGACCCAACCGTTAAAGGCGCGCACCTTGTTTCCGCCTGATAAAAGACTATTGAGAACCTTTTTCAGGCGGCCAAAGAAGCGCTCCTGCAACGATTGCATCATGTTGGCCTGGTTGATGCCTAACGCCTCCGCCATACCCAAGTATTTGTAGGTTTCGGTTGGGGAGAGGGACCCAAGATGTGTAGAATCCGAGAGTTGAACACCCTCGGATTCCACAATCTCACCATGCTTTACATGCATGACTGCACATTTGTCCACACCGAATTCCATGCTAATAGAATTACTAAAGTTTTCAGTTACCCTTAGTAGCTCCATCAGTTGCAAGTCGGTGGGGGCAAACAATTTAAGGTCATCCATATAGAGCAGGTGAGATATTACTTGACCTCCTCTTCTCAACCGGTAGCCAAGCCCCGACTCCTCCAGCAAAGTACTAAGAGGATTCAGGGCCAAGCAAAACCACAGGGGACTCAGACTGTCACCCTGGAATATTCCCCGCTCGATCTTTATCGGTTCTCCATTACCTTGAGGCTGCCGACACGCTGGATAGCGAAGGACCGTTCTCCATTGCCCCATACATGACCTCAGGAAGGCGCGTAGAGTTGTGTTAACTTTGTACAACTCCAGCACCCTCATGAGCCATGTATGTGGCACTGAGTCGTAGGCCTTCTTGTAATCTATCCAACATGTCGACAGATCCCTTCGGGATCGACGAACCTGTTGGCTAATGGCCATGTCAATGAGAAGTAGCTCTTTGGTACCACGAGACCCGTTCTTACATCCATTTTGAGTAGCAGACATGATGGAATTACTTTTAATGTGGTGACTAAGTTTTGCCCTCAAAATGGACGTAAGAAGTTTATAGACCGTCGGCAAACACGTGATCGGTCTATAATTTTTGGGTTCCGTGGTACTACCTGATTTATAGAGCAGGTGGGTTACTCCTGTTGTTAAGAACTGTGGTAACGACCCAGACTCTAAAGATGACTGGAATTGTGAGGCCAAGCAGGCATGTGAGCTGCGCAACCATTTCAACCAGAAGTTGTGCAGTCCGTCCGGGCCCGGGGATTTCCAATTGGGTATTGGTCGGACTGCACTGGCTACGTCATGGGGAGTGATGATAATTATTATTATTATTATAATTATATTATTATTATTAATTAAACTGAAATTACACGCACTTTGCTTGTTAAAAGTTCGTTTGGCGCCGACTCATAATTAGTTATTTTTCGCTTTTCAGTTTCTGTTTTCGTCGGTTAAATTTTTTGTTAAAAAGTTTTTCATGTACTTTTCAGTCGTTACTCTTGTATTCATTCCATAAAGTTATTATACTCAGTATGGAAATGTCTTTGATTCATTCACGCACTGCAATTGTTTCTTTCCTTTAATTTCACCTTGTGCGCAATCTTCAATCTTAGCTATTTTATTTTGTCTATGTATACATAAACATACATACATAACACATAACATCACGCCTGTATTTCCCCGAAGGGGTAGGCAGAGGTGTAATAGTAAACCCACAATTCGCCAGTTATGTTATAGTCCCATGTAATAGGGGGCGAGCCTATTGCCATTGACTGGGCACAAATCCAGACTCCGGGCTGTATAGATGTCTTCAAGCTTGTGGCAGAATTGCATCCATCTGTGCCGCAAGTGAAGATGCAAGTCCTGTACTCTAGTTTGTCTCCCGTCTGCTGCACATAGTTGCAATAATTTCCTAAATCTAATGATGAACAGAATCTCTTAGTGCTGATGCCACCTGAAAATTCAATTGTTATTTTTATTAACAAGCTATTGATTTTCTTCAACCATCACCTATGATTACCCAGTTAACCATCATGTAAAATGTAAAAACTAAGGGCTAATATCAATGTTAAATTCAGTCCAGGTTATATATCAGCCTTTATTCGTTTTTTTTTGTTAGTTTTCAATGTGGACTGTAATAAACTCTGCTGCTGTTAAGTGCAGCTCGAGACACAATTAAGATTATACCAGGGTCCTCAATCTTACAACAAATAATCGGGTACAACAGCTTTTACAACGCTGCAAAAAAACGTAGTACTTCGAATACTTGTAGATAACAGGTAAGATGGTGGTTTTTAATTTAGTAGCATTATATTTGTTATTGTTATGGACTAAGGCTGACGTGCACCAAACACTACGTTATAGTATCTGTCAAAGTTAATTTTAACAGTAACATTAACAATGACCACAGAATTTAACTATTTTTGGTTGCACCGGCATGTCAAATGTAAAAGTTAAAGTTAAAGGGTGCATCACACAATTTGAAATGGTGTACCGTTGCGTGTACTAACCCTCATTCTCCCTCTCTTTCCGATTCATCTTATAGTGCAATACCCGTCTCACTCTAAATCTTTGCATGGTTCAGTTACTCTAAAATGAACTTTGATTCATTGACTTAAGATGTATTTTGATGTTTCTTGAGATGTTTTTTTGGTTTTTGGATGTTTTTTTTGTGCATTTGGGAAACATGTGATTTACTGATTGAATAGTGCTCATTGTGAAACATGTAAATCTTTTTACCTGACTGCAACGAAGCCCAAAATAAAGGTAAATGTCTACTAATTACTCCTGAGTTACACCTCTAGATTAAACGCGTGGGATTTGTTTACAAATAAGTTTATTGCTAACTTTCAAATAGAAATAGGATGGTATCTATCAACATTGCTTATATGATTAATTTATTAATAAGTTAATCGTGTTTTCAGAGAGAGAAGTGTTAATTTTAGTAGATAACAATAATGATGTTCCTTAATTACAAACCCATTGTAGAAAAACACAAGAATATTTTAACGGGTCGGGTATGTTATTGGGTTTTTTCATTAGGAAATTCTCAGTAGCAGCCCGGAGTTTGCATTTGTGCCCGGTTAATGGCAATAGGCTCGCCCCCTATTACATGGGACTTATAACATAACTGGCGAAATGTGGATGTACTATGCACCTCTGCCTACCCCTTCGGGGAAATACAGGCGTGATGTTATGTTATGTATTTTAATGTGCAAATAAACAGATGGAAAATAAGGAGGCCACAAGAGAGCGCCAGGAAATAAAACGTACAGAAGGAGGCCGACCTCCCATCACTCCCTCCAGGATCAAAAAATGTTAATGACTGGCTTAAATCCATGATGTTGACCTCAATAGATGGAATCGCATTATGATGATGATATTGTGATAACTCCAAATTCAGTTTGGCCAAATATCGCGGACTAAATTCATTATATTATATCGTTATATGATTTTTTTCACTAAAAACAGTATTTTATGTATTAAAATCATTTATATGTTTAAATTGCATAGCAGTTGACACACAACAAACTGCATTTTAACCGTAACTGTAGCCCTTAACCACCCGAAGTTGAGCGGTTAATGTTATCGTTAAATGTGACGTCATTTTAACCGTTGTTAAAATGGTGCAACCCGTATTTCGCTTAACCAGAGATTTGACAGCTGGTGCGGCGTTGGTTATCGTTATAGTTACTTGGTGCAACCCAGCCTAAAAGTAATAGATGGCGGATTTACCAAATTTAAGAAACGAGATACTGTAATAGTTTATTCAATATCGGATAGATGTCGCTACATGACATATTATTTGATAATTGTTCCAAAGAGATTATGATTTCATTTCACGAGATAATTTTACTGATTTCTCACGAAATATTATAATAATAAATAAGTATCTTTTTCAGAGCCTTTTTTGTTGATTCTTGAACATTAAAGTATTCTACTTTTACTGATTTTGACTGGTTGATTATAGTGCTAAAATTCGCAAGTCAGAAACTATCTTGCGGTCCGATTTATAAACGCAGGACGTACGTTCGATCCTCAAGAAATGATTCTCTTTTTGCATTTTTTATAAGTAAAATGGTTTTACTTACAGAACATAAGAAGACTAGACCCAATTAGGGCCAAACAAAAGCACATTTGATCGATAGTTTCGGAAGCTAAATTCGCCTCTCTTGATTCACACTTCAGCAACTGATGTAGCAACAATGCAGCTTTAAAATAGCTGATCTTCTTTCTCAGGGACTTTTTCCAAATTATGCTAGGGTCGGCTCGGCTCCAATCTCACCAAATGCGGCTGAACATCAGTATTATTACACGGAGCGAATGCCACCAGAGCCCCACAAACCAGTTACTACGGGTATACATTACATACATGAACATACAGGGTGTACATTCTATGGTTAGATCAGTTGTCAGATTTTCGGGCTTCTGACTACTCGTAACGACTGCCATAGATATTTGTATAGCAACCGGGACCGACAGCTTAACGCGCTCTCAGAGGCATGGGAGGGGTTCAACAAAACGGTCACCCATCCAGAGGCTGTCCGCGGCTAGTGCAGCTTAAATCATGCAATCTACGCGGTAATTACTTAACCACGAGCTACTCCGTAATATCGTTGATAGCCAATGCGAAAAGTACCATAACATGTATGGTTTGACTCTTACTTGTATTGTGGGAGGGGGGGGGGGGTTGATATTAAGGCTAAAGTCATACCTGTAATAGTTTATCGCCAGTCAAACTCTCATTTAGATACTGGCAGACAACCCTCACGGGTTCTGCTGGCAGCGGAGTCAGGAAGTCAGAAGCAAACGGATAGTTCACCATCGCCAGCGTAGAATACATGGACCCCAGGAATTCTAGGAGCACGTCTAGGTCTGCCGAGTTCTTCACAGGATCGCAGAGGTTGAATTGTTTGTGCAGGAATTCAGAGCCGTTGGCCGTCTTTGAATAGTTCCTGAAATAATGAATAGAGACTTGGTAAATATCGACGTTGCTGATAAGTCTGATGTTACGTATGGTCCATTAGACATTAGTATATGTATTCCTGGCCGAATTTCAGATAGGGCGGCTAATCTTAACGGAGACTAGCCATCTGCGCGGGACATATTATAGTGCACAAGTGTGTGCGCAAACACAGGTGCACTCTCTTTTCCCTCACTCACATAATCTGATGGGACGGCAATCTGACACGACTGGAGAGAGATCAGACATAGAAGAGTAAAGAGGCAATAGTTAACAGTATACTGACGTAGTATATACAAAGTCTTTGGGGAAGTCGAAAATTTAAAGTGTTGAAGCAACTAGGATTGTCAGTTTTTTTTTTCTCAGAAGTAAATAAGAGTTTTTGATATATCTTAACTATTTTTATTTAAATTTTTCCAGATCTTGGAACCAGCTTTTTCCTTAGGCCCGCAGCCCACACCTGAGATGGAGGCGATAGCTCGTGAAGTAGACGCGCTGGCTCGAGAGCGACTGGCGTTAGAGGCGGAACTCGCGGCCAAACAGAGGGACCTGACCATCAAGTCGGGGGAGGCAGACAGCTTGCAGGTAATAAAACATTCACCTTTACGTATAAGGCTCAGGTAAATAAAGGCTTATTAGCATGTGTTTTAGCTAAGCAGTATTCTACAGTGGTCCCAAATCTTGGGAAGGGTTCGCTTGTTTATTGCTGAGGTTTTGGGAATTCACATTTTTTTTGTCTGACTACCCATATTTCTAGGAAAAATTGTTCAGTTTCATTGGTAGAATCCACCTTTAAAATTTCTTGCATGTATTTGAATACACGTGTATGTATATTCTACAGTATTTCCGTCACTTTCGCGCAACTGTCGAACTACAAGTGCAAGAAAGAGGATCGGGAACCTGTCTTAGCCAAAGCACGTGCTAAGTCATATTTATTTAGCTCAGCCTGAGTTTCTGACTAGCCTATTCCAGTTCACTGCTGCCTGCCTATGAGTAAAAAGCGTATTTATGGAGCTACGTACCCTTTGTAGCGGTATGGTAGGCCTGGCTCACTTGGTCACGTGACCCGCGAAACATGTCTACGCGGCACGCACCCGTATTCGGCACTCGCAGTCAGTTGTTGACGTCATTCACTCGTTCAGTGGAATATAGGTTAGGTTTAAAGAAATATAACCTCATTATTTTATTATTTTAACGCATTTTACGCATGCGAAGCGAATTCTAAAGATATAAATTGTGGAAAGAAAAATAATAATAACTAGTAATAATAATAAAATATTATAATAAAACAAAGTTTAACCGGATTAAATCGCGTATATTATTTAAATTGGTTTCCTTTACAAGATGCAGGGGTCTACAAGATTGATTGTGATTGTGGGTTATCATACATAGGGCAAACAAAGCGTAGTATAGCCACTAGAATTAAAGAACATATAGCTGACGTCAAGAACAGACGCTCCACAAAGTCTGCAGTGTGTGAACATGACCTAGACAAACCCAACCATTTTCTTCGATTTGATAAACCACAAGTTCTGGCGAAGGAAAACCGATATGTACCTAGAATGCTCCGTGAGGCTATTGAAGTTAAAAAACATCCTAATTTTAATAGAGAAGATGGTTGGCAGCTTCCACCTGTTTGGAACCCAGTCCTAAAAATAATCAAGTCCCAAACAGCACGCAACACTGTAAAAGATAATGATATTGTGAGTGATTCCTGCGTGCATCGAAACGATTTTAATTAATAATATTGTAGCATTGTGTTTTGATATTCCACTACTGTCCCACTGCTGGGCATGGGCTTCTTCTCAGTACGAGAAGGTTGAGGCCTTAGTCCACCATGCTGGCCTAGGGCAGGTTGGCAGACTACACACACCATCAAGAACTGTATGGAGCACTCTCTGGTGTGCAGTTTTCCTCACGATGTTTTAATCCTTTACAGCTTAATAACTTCCACAGTTATAAACATAAGTAAATGAAATTTTGGTTAAAAATAGTCTGTATATAGATCTCAATTTTAAAAGAATAAAAAAATCATTTTTACGTATTTTAGGGGTGGCGTCCATACATGTGAAATGGGGATAAAAAAAGGGTTTTCGCTGCACCCCCTCGTGTGGGGTATCATTGAATAGGTCTACTAAAATGAAGGTAATGTTTCAGACATCACTTTTTTATCAGGTGTACCATCTGCGAAATATAGCCCGCCAAAGTGGCTTGCAATGTGTCCCCCCCCTGCCATTTCTAAACTATGCAACGTCGAAACTTATAATCTTCCACATTGATAGACCTTTGTGAAAACTCTCTTTTAAAATTATTTCGAGTATAATGTGAGTATAATTTTTTGAGTTATAGACAGAAAACTGAAAAATACTTAAAACGTCCTAGTTCAAAGGTCATTGACCTGAGAGAAAAATTATCATAGCAAATAATGCTCCTTTAGCTACTTTCTATTTGAAAAAATCACAAAAAGTAACTTTGACATGACAGACTTCTTAAATTTGGCTTTTTGAATTTATCGCTAGATGGCACTACTAACAACACGCTCTGAGTCGCGAATGCTGCCGATTATTGCAAAAACTAAAATAGCCATGATTAATATTCGATTTGTTTCGTTTGTAATTACACCTACTTAAGGAACCCTATAATACTGAGCATGGCCCGACATGCTCTTGGCCGGTTTCTCCATTGCCTACATTCAGAGAGTAGAAATCCAATCAATATTGATACAGAGTGTATTAATATGGCTCATAGCCAAGTTATTGCTAGATTTTCTTTATAATCTTGAAACTTCATGTCAACTTTAAAAGAAAACTATAATATAAATTTTGCAAATTAATTATAATAATAATTATGTTTATTGCGACTTCAGAAGAACATAACAACAGTGTAGCCCTGGACCCTGAACTAGGATAACCTGTATGACAGGGGCCAAGCCTCTCGGTTATATGGTACAGATTGAGAGACAAAAATTATCTAAATCTTGAAAAATTATGGTTAAGTTTTACAATATTCTATTGGCAGATATTAGGAGGGTAAGTCTTAGTGCACATGTGAGGGGACGGTTGGTGGGGGTGTGTGTGTGTGTGTGTGGGGGGATAGTGTTTGTGTTGGGGGAGTGTATTTGTATGTATGGGGACAAACAAAAAGTAATACCGTTAACGTGTTATTTTATTATTTCGGTAAAAAGGTAGAGTGCGAAGCTCTTCCTTGGTCACCAGGGTTGACGATAAGTTTTAATGTCTCAGGTATTTCATAATTTTTCGTTCATTTTATAAGTCATGATCTATACAACGTGTTACCTAAACCTGAAATCGCAAAAAAAACAGCTGGTCCTTACATATGTTCACATACATAAATCTTTGAAATCTTTGAAATCTTTGAGTACAATGACCCCATAAGAACACATAACATCACGCCTGTATTTCCCCGAAGGGGTAGGCAGAGGTGTATAGTACACCCACATTTCGCCAGTTATGTTATAGTCCCATGTACCTAATAGGGGGCGAGCCTATTGCCATTAACCGGGCACAAATCCATACTCCGGGCTGCTACTGAGAATTCCTTAATGAAAAAACCCAATAACACTTTGCCCGACCCGGGAATCGAACCCAGGACCCCACGCTCAGCAGTCGCGCTTGCGACCACTAGACCAACGAGGCAGTCATACCCCATAAGAGGTTTTTGGTTATTTCAATAACATGTTGTATGTCGCTACATTGGCATTTTTTTCGAGTGAAGTAAACTTAATTTTATAAAAGAAAGTTAAAAATAACCGATAAATATTTCCAAAATTATCAGATATTTATTCCACAATATAAGAAACGGTAATTTTCCTAAAAGCAACATAACCAGCCCATTACTGTCCCACTGCTGGGCACGGGCCTCTTCTCAGTATGAGAGGGCTAAGGCCTTAGTCCACCACGCTGGCCTAGTGCGGGTTGGCGGACTAACAAATTTAATAGCTAAATAATTTTAGTTTGCGTGGTTGTGACGCATCTCTTCCCAAGCTTTTTGTTTTTTTTATTCTTCCTAGGCTTTCGGCTGATGATATAATTCTTCTTTTTGTTTTAGTCTTGTTATTTTTCTGCGACACCTTCTTGGCGCAAATAAATACTTTTTGTTCCTTCCTTTTCTTTATTTCTGTACTTACTAAAATGTTAAAAGTTTATTTTAATGATATTTTAATTTTATTTACCTATTAAAGAACCTTTTGCGAACTAAAAGGTCTTCGCCAACCCTGAGAGGTTGGCACGATATCGTTAAAAGCAATCCGGAAAATTGGTTTATTTACTTAATCGCTCTCAATTTCCATACCGGGAAAATAGTTCAGGTAAGTGCCTACTTATAGAAATGAGAATATAAGATTATGAAACAAAACTGGGTCACTCTTGTTTGGCCTTTTTAGAAATAACCTGCAAACAGAAGCCTATCAATAGACAAACACACAAAAGGACGTTCATGTACAGTCAACAAATCGGAATCATGACCCACTCAGCCGAGAATTCGTATGATATTGTCAAAACAATAAAATTTTCTTCTTATTAGCATCGTGCTGCACTTAGGACATTTTGAATATTAAGGAAACTGCGTTAATACGGGTCAGAGGTCTATGCAATTTTGAGCTTTGTTATTAAATGCAATAGATTAATAATTGGATAAAAAGTTACGTTTTTGACAAAGCTAGAATAATGTTTTGAATTTAGAATTAACTGTCGTTCCGCATAGTTTACCTATAAAAAAGAACTAATTTTTTTTAAATTCAAAATCCTATACGAACTCTTTTAATTCCAGAAGAATATCAATCAAATTAGAAGAAACTAACTGTCACTGTACAATAAAATTGATAACAAGTTTGTTGCCATGGAAATATCTTTGAGCGAAACTCGAACTAATTGTATTAGAATGTTTGTAGAAAATTAAGCTTATGGTGGGTCATGATTCCGTTTGGTTGACTGTACGTACAGTCCGACACAAAAAATAAGGCACGTCGTCGATCTTCGTTCACGCGTATCGACGAAAACACCCGAAGTATTAAAACAATATAATCAACCTTAAGCAATGCCAATAAGATGTTAAAATTGATTGCCGTGACGTCTTTTTCTATTTCGCTCGAACGCTTCCGTACTCTAGCGGCAGACTTGTTTATCAAAGTCGTAGTTTACAATAACTAATACAGTACAATAACTAAACGGAATAAAGAACTTAATGTGACTGACTAATTTTCACTTAACGAAGTTAAATTATGTTTAAGTCAATAAAATTATTAATAAAAATCATTTTAAAAAAACCATCTCGTTTTGGTATATTTTCAAATATACAATTACTTAAAATAACTCAATATAATTTAGTCGACTTTATACTGAATAAAAGCAAACACTCAATGTCTCTAGCTCTCAATTCAACCAAAACAGACTTTTGTAAAATGTAAATGTAAAAACATAAGCCAAACGTATTTAAAGATAAAATTACTTTTTCGTATTAAAAAAACTATTCCAGAAAAAAAAACGGTATTTTTCATGTATTTTTTTTTTGGGTTTTTTTTTTCAACTCGGAAAAAACTGTTATCTTACAACTCTAGCTACGCCCGCGCGTGGTAAATCCCGAGACAATAGAATCGAGTCTTGTCTAGTTGAAAATTGGCGGGCATCAATCACACGCAGGTATCAAGTGGGCAGAATAAACAGACTGTCGCATCTGTGCGCATGGATGGGCGTGTTTATGTTCTATGAGAACATTAACACGGCCTGCTTGCCCCGCGTTTGCCCCGCGGTGAGCAAACTGCGCGATATTTTTTCTTTGTGATGTCGTCTCTAGTTTATAATTCCTCAGTGTTCTGGCCCTACCTTATTCCTCAAATAATAATAAGTAAAGGCTTTTGGTAACCTAAGTTCACAAGAATAGGTAAAGAGAATCCATACCATCACCGGCATCACCATCCAACCATTCTCAATAGATTATACCTATCACTAAAAACCGGCCAAGAGCATGTCGGGCCCACAGACATACACAGACATAGTAAAAAATATAGACTAAGTGCGGCGAACAACCATAGTGAAGCCAACAAAAACCGTGCTCCTTCATATACAACCAGTGCTCACGTACACACCATGCACCTGAAGGATATTTGTTTTCGCGATGCTTACTGGAAGATGCCGCGACATGGGAACTGAGAGGGGTGAGCACGGTTTAAGGTGCATGTGTGTTCGTGAGCACTGATTGTATATGAAGGAGCACGGTTTTTGTTGTCTTCACTATGGTTGTTTGCAGCACTGTCTATATTTTTTACTATGTCTGTGGTCGGGCCATGCTCAGTATTATAGGGTTCCTTAAGTAGGTGTAATTACAAACGAATCAAATCGAATATTAATCATGGCTATTTTAGTTTTTGCAATAATCGGCAGCATTCACGACTCAGAGCGTGTTGTTAGTAGCGCCATCTAGCGATAAATTCAAGAAGCCAAATTTAAGAAGTCTGTCATGTCAAAGTTACTTTTTGTGATTTTTTCAAATAGAAAGTAGCTAAAGGAGCATTATTTGCTATGATAATTTTTCTCTCAGGTCAATGACCTTTGAACTAGGACGTTTTAAGTATTTTTCAGTTTTCTGTCAGTAGCGCCATCTAGGGATAAATTCAAGAAGCCAAATTTAAAAAGTTTGTCATGTCAAAGTTACTTTTAGTGATTTTTTCAAATAGAAAGTAGCTATAGGAGCATTATTTGCTAAGATCATTTTTCTCTAAGGTCAATGACCTTTGAACTAGGACGTTTTAAGTATTTTTCAGTTTTCTCTCTATAACTCAAAAAATTATAATCACATTATACTCGAAATAATTTTAAAAGAGAGTTTTCACAAAGGTCTATCAATGTGGAAGATTATAACTTTCTACGTTGCATAGTTTAGAAATGGCAGGGGGGGGGACACGTTGCAAGCCACTTTGGCGGGCTATATTTCGCAGATGGTACACCTGATAAAAAAGTGGTGTATGAAACATTTCCTTCATTTTAGTAGACCTATTCAATGATACCCCACAGGAGGGGATGCAGCGAAAAAATAATTTTCATCCCTATTTCACATGTATGGACGCCACCCCTAAAATACGTAAAAAATATTTTTTTATTCTTTTAAAATTGAGATCTATATGTAGACTATTTTTTAACAAAATTTCATTTACTTATGTTTATAACTGTAGAAGTTATTAAGCTGTAAAGGATTATGACAGACGGACAGACGGACAGACGGACGGACATGACGAAACTATAAGGGTTCCTTGTAGGACTACGGAACCCTAAAAACTGATGTTGATTCAAATTTAGAACACATGCGCCTGCTCAACGCAACATGTACCTTTATGTAAAACATTCTGCAGTATCTATGCAGTCCCAAGGCTATCTATAGTACCTTGAATTTCTGGGGAATACCAATTAAATATATCATCCGATATCTTATAAGTTCGCAATAAATAGCCGAGCCTAACGTGACTCAAGATTGAGGGGTTTTGTGAGTAAGATTAAGATAATTTAATTATTTTTTTTATAACATAGGAGGGCAAACGAGCATGCGGGTCACCTGATGGTAAGCAATCTCCGCCGCCCATGGACATCCGCAACACCAGGGGAGTCGCCGATGCGTCGCCGACCTTCTAAAAAGACGTATGCTCTTTTCTTGAAGGCTCCCATGTTGGCGAATATTTTGAATGTAGGTAGAGACTGTATGCCGGCGAGGTCAGCGACCTTGGGGTTCTGAGCCGCGTCCACAGCAAGCGCTCTGACTTTGCTGCCCTCCTTCAGCTTGGTGGCGAGCTGGCTGAACGCTGGCTTCACAGTCATGCAGTGACCGCACCCTGGCCAAACAAACATTCCAAATCGATGATTTAGTAGGGAACAGCTGATATTTTTTTCACGATTTCATGGTTGGTCCCATAGTTTAAGTTGTTCTATGCTATGCCTTGAATGAGCTCTTCAAATATGACCACGCATTTCTGATACACGTTGTATAAGAAAAACCTTCCCGGGCGGTGAACCCAAGAGTATTTCTCCATATAAATAAAAAAATTAATTAACAAAAACAAAAAACCCGACTGCGTCTAAAAATAACAGAAAAGATATAAACAAGACTTATCAACACGCAGTCGGAGGCTACGTATGTTTTTGGTCATGAATTACTTACATAATAGTTCATAGGTAGCCTCCGCCTGCGTGTTGATAAGTCTTGTTTATATCTTTTCTGTTATTTTTAGACGCAGTCGGGTTTTTTGTTTTTGTTAATTAATTTTTTTATTTGTTTTTTTTTTGTTTTGTCATGTTTTATTTATCATACTATTAAGGTTTTTTTTGAAAAGACAAATTAATTTTTAACGTTGAATATTTTGTTGTTTTTTAGCATTTCTCATTCCAAATTACATTTCAACATATAAGTTGTATATATTTTCCTAAACCATTTATAAAACCCTTTATTTTGATACCCCACTCGATAGGTTCTGAGCAAAAATAATAATTTGAAGTCACATAAAATGGCTCCAAAAAGCGGCCATTTTGATTTTTACAATTTTGATATACCCAGTGTCACTCTCACAATTAAGACGAATCCAACGACACCTCTCAATCTAAGATCTATCAAGCCGTTTAGGCTACAGAGCGTGCTAAAGAAATATACATACATACATACATACATACACTCGAAAAACATTACCCTCCTTGTGTCGCAGTCGGGTAAAAAGGATATTGTGAGCCCCTCATGCGCTAATACGCTGCGCTGTGTAACTATATTAAAAAAATGTAAGCCTTACTAAGGGCTAGTGATACTTTAAGTCCTTAAGCATAGTGTAAAAACAAGCTTCAGCAGTACAGTGAAATGAAAAGTGTAAACACATCTTGTCAGATTTGGTGTAAGTCACGGCCAGCTTTACTTGCCTTGACACTTCACACGTAATTGTAGATCCACACACTCACACATTACATACGGTAGGAATGTCTGTGTAAATATTACATTTCTTTGTTATTTGAAAGTGTTAATTGTTTCATTTATATTAATTAATCTAGCCTATAAATAAACTTAGACTTAAGTGGCAGTGGGCGGGGCGGTGCTCGCAAAACGGATGGCCGATGGTGCCGCAAAGTTCTGGAGTGAAGACCGCGTACTAGAAGGCGCAGTGTGGGTAGGCCCCACAAGGTGGACCGACGACCTGGTGAAGGTCGTAGGAATCCGCTGGATGCGGAAAGCGCAGGACCGGTCGTTGTGATGATGCTTGGAGGAGGCCTATGTGCAGCAGTGGACGTCTTTCGACTGAAATGATGATAATAAATAAATAAATAACCCACCTATGCCCACGGCTACTCTCCCATGGTATGTCGATAAAAAGTATTCCGACATTGTAGTCTTAATGTAGAGCATAGTCTATCTTTAGCTGTTTCGGCATGATTTAAGGACAAATAAACAAACAAACATCCATATATTGTATACAAAAACAATGAATGTATAACATCTCAATATAATATGATAATTAATCATAATATAAGGTTATTTTATAAAATAAAGCCACTTAAAAATTAACTTACGTTACAAAATAAGATTAAACAACATAATTATTTGTTCCCGATGCAAAAAATAGTTATATTATTAATTAAAAAAATCTATAACATTCTAAACGGAATGATTGATTATTATCTAAATTCTCTTTGCAAATTGTCCCATCCTAGTTCTGTACAAACTTACACAGAATAACCTTTTTGTTTTAAGCTATCAACAAATGTCAGGCATAACACACAGATTCGTGTACGTATTTTTGAGAAAAAAAAGTTGTTCGGTTTTTAACATTTCAATTTTCGAAATGCGGTCTGGTAGGGATGTCAACACGACGGTAAATAATCTTATATTTGCTTTCAATGTACAAAAGTTTTCATCACTCAGATACTTAAATGCACATAACGTTTATAGATTACCTTTTTTAAGATTAAATGCTAAAAATACGTCGAAAATTATGCACAGAGAAACAAAAGTGAAGACATGCTATCGACTACTTTAAAATTTTGAATATAAAAATTTCGTTTTATTTTTTTCCTTTTTGTGAGAGAGCATTCGACATCTCGCCGTTGAGGATATGTATTTGTTTTTGGATAATGACTTCGAATATCACTTGTATATAATAAATTGTTTTGTTTCGGTCTGAGAAGGATATAATAGTTAATATAATAGTAATGTCGAAATGTCGAGTACAATCTCATGTACTTCTATTTTGCACATCACTTGTGGTCTCCGAAGAAAAATGTACGACATTAAATTTTAACTTGTATATAATATAATCATGTATATTTTAATTACATACATAATACAAAGACTTCTTAATTTCCATGAGGCGCACATGTACACATAACTTACAATAAGTATCGTATGATAATTTTATATCCAAATAGTTTTTACCTAAATTTAATTTTGGGAGAGCGTATACATTTTTCATCTCGTACTTCCATAATATATTTTTGATTGAACACCAAAAAATTTCACAAACTTGAAGATATCAATTTTTTTTGAGGATTTTTGGGCTAATTATAATTTTTAAAGTCGACAAGAATATAATAATGATTATCCACATTTTTGTATAGTCGATAAAACATTTAAAACTTGGACCATGAAAAATAAGAATATTATCTTCTTAAGATACAATAATAGTACATAAAATATATAAGTTCACTAATGATTGACACCGAACGTCACGGAAATAAAATGTGAATAATTTTATGAAAAATATACTTTTTAAACTCGTTTTAGAAACGAAAGCGAGTTAATATTTCATTGCCATTCAGTTTTGAGCTATACATATGGTTTCAAGTCCCTAGATTATCAGGAAATCAGATTTAAAATAGATAGCAAAATTTGCACCGAACATACAGACAAGAAGAAAAGCGAGTCAATAAAAAATTGTGTTTGGGGAGGATATTACGACCCGACGTCCCTCTAACTGAATCTGTCAGTCGTGTCGTCGCAACTCGCGAAGCCTCGAAAAGCCAAGCCCCGCCTCTTCGACCACAGAATTGTTCTGTGGGGCCGCCACGGCGGCGGCGCGGCTGCGCCACCGCGCCGCGGCTGCGCCTCGAATCAAATCTGACAGCGTCATTTTTTTAATTCTATTCATTTTGATACTATTTAAAGTGTTTTGTGATTATAGTGTAGTTTAATGTTAAGCAATGACGATGGCAGTAGCGATTCCGGAAGCGCCAGTCAACCCTTAACATCGCTGGATGTCCTGGTGCGCTGTCCTCATTGTTCCCAGGCACGTTTTTTCAAAGGTAAGCGGGGTCTGAGTGTGCATTTTGGGAAGGTTCATAAACCCAAAAATGTACTCTCCAACCAGATTCCAACACCAATCTCACCATCATCGACACCTATTATTTATCCGTTTTGGCAGTCTATTTCAAAATTAAAAAACACAGTTCCAGTTCTGAAGCGGGTTCCCCGCGGCGCTAGACCCTCTGTAGCACATAATTTAGCGGGATGTGTCCGTCTTGCCGTCCGGGAGAACTCGCAACGTGCTTGGGAACAACTACTCACCTTCCCTTATAGGATTTTACATGTTCAAAAAAATTTGGCAAATAGAAAAACCATAACGGCTCAAATTAAAGATAACTGCAATATTTCGGCACAACATTTCGAATCAAAATTCATGGAACAGGTCCGTTCCTCATCTAGAAGTATATGTGAACATGTAGAATCCAAGTTAAGTGAAGGTGACATTAGAGGAGCGGCCAGATTACTCTTCAGTAGTGATGTGGTCGCACCGTGCTCCCCAGACACACTTGCTGCTCTGGAGAGCAAACACCCTACTCCAGCAGATGACCTCTCCTTTCCCGACCCCCCTGATCCGGACTCTAATACTCTTTCGGTTACAGCTAGACAAGTCATCGCCGCCGTGTGCTCCTTCCGAAGCGGCTCCGCTGGTGGTCTCGACGGCCTGACGCCGCAACACCTAAAAGACCTAATTTGCCCAAGTGCCGGGCAAGCTGGTGAGACGCTTCTGAAGGAGCTTACGGCTCTGATCAACCTAATGCTCTCCGGCAATGTGCACGAGGCCGTCATCGACGTTTTGTACGGGGCCAATCTATGTGCCCTGCGCAAAAGGGATGGCGGCATTCGTCCCATTGCCGTGGGAAGTACCTACCGTCGTATGGCAGCTAAAATTTGCTGTAAATATTACAATGAAACCATTTCGGAAAAATTCCAGCCCCTGCAGCTAGGTTTTGGCTCAAAAGGGGGCTGTGAAGCTGCCGTACACGCCCTATCAACCTACCTAAATTGTGGGAAAGGTGAGGTTATCTTAAAGGTTGACATTAAAAACGCCTTCAATTCTGTAAACAGGGACACTTTGTTGGCAGAAGCTAAAAAAGAAATACCGAAAATTTATAGTTACCTTTGGCAATGTTATAGATATCCGACAAAATTACTCTACAAGGACAACCTATTAGAATCTGCAGTTGGTTGCCAACAAGGTGACCCCCTCGGGCCGGTGATTTTTAGTTTAGCTATTCATCCAATTATTAGACAACTAAATTCCAAATTTAATGTTTGGTATCTTGATGACGGAACTCTAGGAGGCGATGTAAATACTGTTTTACAGGATCTTAAATTTTTAAAAGAGCAATTTCATACCATAGGCCTAGATCTCAACTCATCTAAATGCGAAATTTTCATATCCGACAACATTGACTCACAACTTACATTTCAACAATTCAATACAATAGCCCCAGATATCAGTATAACGGAAAAAAGTTCTCTACGCCTCCTGGGGTCCCCGATTTTAGAGGATTCTTTTTCATCTTTTATAGAGGAAAAAATTCAAAATTTCAGTGACATTTCGGAACGACTTCTCAAAATTAACATGCATTCGGCCATGACTATTATCCGTTACTGCTGTTTTGGCCCAAAATTCACGTATATTTTACGCTCTTCCCATCTATGGAAGCATACCCAACTTTTGGATAAAATTGACAAAATTATCCGAAATACCCTAACTTCCATTTTAAATGTGGCCTTGGACGACCGATCATGGGCTCAGGCTACCTTGCCCATCCGATTTGGTGGCCTCGGCGTCCGCAAAATTACTAGTATAAGTCTACCGGCATTTTTGTCCTCGGTCCACAGTACTGAGAAATTAACCAGGAAAATACTAGCCTCCACACTGGTTAATTTTGAGGTACCGTGCCTGACCGAGGCTGTGAATGCTTGGAAAATTGCTTGCCCGAATACAGATATGCCCGCAAACACATTTTCCCAGAGACAGTGGGATGGGCCGCTCTGCGTTGCGATACGGAATGAACTCATAAATACGTCAATCACAACCGCTGAGCGCGCTCGCCTGCTGGCTGTGGGAGAATGGGAGTCGGGCTTATGGCTTCAGGCGCTTCCGTCACCCAACATTGGCACCATGTTGGATAATACCACGTTCAGAGTCGCTACATGCCTTCGTTTGGGGGCTCCCTGCTGTGCTCCGCATCGCTGTCACTGTGGTGAAGCTGTCGATAGCCTCGGTCACCACGGTCTGTCTTGCAGCAGGAGTGCAGGTCGTACGGCACGGCACGCTAATATAAATGACATAATCCGTCGTGCTCTTGTCACCGCTGGCGTTCCAGCTGTTTTAGAACCAAATGGCTTGGTACGTGACGATGGCAAGAGACCAGATGGTATGACTCTATTGCCATGGAAAGTGGGCAGGCCTTTGGTGTGGGACGCAACGTGCGTCGATACCCTTGCGCCCTCCCATCTTCCTAGGTCGGCGGGCTGTGCTGGCGCTGCCGCTGCGGCTGCTGAGACCCTCAAGCGGCGAAAATATGATAACATAATAAGTAATCATATTTTCGAGCCGTTTGGGGTTGAAACACTCGGATCGTGGGGTCCGAGTGCTCGTCTCTTATTCAAAGCCATCTCCAGGCGGTTGGTCGACACTTCACGTAACCAGAATGCTGGCCTTTTCTTTGGTCAAAGAATAAGCATTGCCATACAACGTGGCAATGCTGCCAGTATTCTGGGCACGCTTCCGGTAGAAAGCGATGCGGGGGATTTTTTGGATTTTTTGTAGCTTTTAGTTTTGTTTTATTTATTTTGTTTATTCTTAAGTAAGTTGTGTATATAGTTGTGTATATGGTAACTAAGTTCACTAGATGTATTTAATGTACACACGGCTACACATCAAGCTGTACAAAACCAGTAAAAGCTGACCTCGCGTTTTAAGGAAAACCTATACAATGCGAGGTCAGCTTATACTGGAAATGTACAGCGTGATGTGTAGCCGTGTGTACGTACGTGTACATAATGATGGGGCCCGGCGGTCCCCGCAGGTCATCAAATCGTGATCAAACCGCACTCGTAATACCTAAATATCACATTCAGTAATATGGAAATCCACGTGTTAGCTTGGACACAGTTAAAATTACTATTTTATACAAAATAATCAGGCGAAGCTCGCCTGACCGTTGAGACGCAGCCCTGCCTACAACTAGTGCCCTGCCTCCGTCACTAAGACGCGACCAACAATACCACAACCGCACTACCCGCCAATAGCGCTAATAATTTCATTCAATATATTACCTATCTAATTATAAAAACACCGCACAAAATCTGCAATAGTTCACTTAAAAATCGATAACATTTACACTCATAGCTAGCTTTATAATTAATTTGTTACATTGTTTTTTTTAATTACTTAAAAAATATTTTAAATAGTTAATTTTATAACGTTAACTTTTGGTTGACTTTTACTTAAAAACAAGGTCGGTCCGCAAAAATACTAACAACCAATCACATCGCATGACCGGAGATTTGACAGTCGATTAGTTAATTTTTGTGTTGATCAGCCTTTCGGAAAGTGGGAGTTAATCTCATTCATTCTTTCATACACTAATTCGTCACAAACGGATGTAGTACCGTTTGTGACGAATTTGTATACTAAAATTTCATATCAAAATAAAAAATGTCAAATGGTATTCTTGGTCACTAATCATAATATTATTAAATTAATTGGGCATTTAAAAATTATTCTATTGAATAATAACATTTTTCAAGTAATAATTGTTTCATACGTTTTTTAAACTGTACCACTGAACTGTACTGTACTGTTTGTGTTTATATCAAAATAAAACCAAATTAAAACCCAATTCATGCACTTAAAACTGTTTTGGTATTGGACAGTGTTTTTCTCTGCTCTTGTAACATATTTATGAAAAATAATACACTGTTTCTTTTAAATAAATTAAATTTAAGATTTTTTGAAACAAAAAATAACAAAGTTTGTTTTTAGTTTTTTATTTTTTTTAAAACAAGCCTATTCCAAATCATACTTCAAAATGTAATTAATATGTTTCATTTAAGTTTTTTTTTGGTATTATGAACGTATGTGTGTATTTCTAGGGAACGCTACTGTCCCCGGAGCATAAACTTGAGTAAACCCGTAAGATATAACCACAGTATAAAGGGATGATATATAGATAAAACTTAGTATAACTAGTGATTCTTAATCAGTAATAAATTGTATCAACATTCACAAATAACTCTTATTTAAATATTCTGAGAGCCCACTGGCCATTCACTAGCAATTTAGAAAAGTTAATTCCTAGCGTCCGGCCTCTAGATTTCTGTTAGGTGGCCGGAGACTAGGCCTAAGGTGGTCAGGCACTGGATTGGGGCGGCCGAACACTGGAGAAAAAGTACTTTTTCGAAAATTTATTTTTCGTATGAAATCTAGCAACCTAAGTATTTTAAATCAGTTTTAAATGTATTTTTAAGTATATTTATGATTTAATGAAAATATACTTATACACTGATTCCACTGGAGAGCTTAGTTATAAGTGCAATAAGTCAGCTGGCTTCTTAAGAGGCCGGGTACTGGGCATGTTACCCTATTTATTTATATAGATGAAATATCAATGCATTCAATAATATTATACATTCATTAATAAAATAAAATAAATATGTTTTTGGACATTTTACACATCACCATCTAGTCCCAAACTAAGCAGAACTTGTGCTATGGGTACTAGACAATGGATATAACACTTAAATACTTTTTTTTTGTAAATACATACTAATAATACATAAGAAACAACAACCAGACCAACACAAACACTCATGTTCATCACACAAATATTTGTGTCCTGTGGGAGTCGACCCCACGACCTCGTGATCAGCAGTCCGACACTCGAACCACTAGACCACAGACGTCATCAATTAATGTACTTATTTTATTACTGATATATTTGTATTTCGGCTAACAAAAACCAATGATATTTAAAAGTAACAAAAACCAAAATTGAACATCTGAACTATCAAAACTGTTCATATATTTCCACAAATAACAAATCCATGATCAATACCCCATCCCGGTAAAGGTAAACATTCCAATCGATGTTAACATTTTGTTTAAGCCAATCAAATGTGGGTGTTAGATAAACATGTTAGGTGTTTGAAACAAAAAATATGGTCGCAGGAGACCTGGCTTAAAACATACAAGTACCTACTAAAACTGTGATATTCTCTGACATGTACCTAATTAACTCGTAACATTATAATTTTAAAGTCTAAAATCAGTTCTTATCTCTATTTCATAATACACTACTGGAAACTCTTCTAATTCAGAAAGCCCTTTTCATGTCCAAATTATATTTAAAGCGACGCTATTCAAATTCCAGCATTATTGCTTTAGGTTCCAGTTCCCATAAGCACGTCCAGCAACTATAAGCATTTCGCTATAACTCTTCGCCGATACTCAGAATGCCGGAACTGCTAAATCCAAAGTACCGCGGCTGTATGCGCAAGAGCACGTACAGTTACGCGCGGGTCGGGGGTCAACGCCCGGCTGGGGGTCGCTACTTGGCTGCTACATGCGCCTTAAGAAATCCTAATTGAAGATATAAAATTATGGGAAGAAAAAACCGTTTTTGAGCGATGTTTTCTTTCCACAATTTATATCTTTAGATTTCGCTTCTGTTGTCTGTCCAGTCAGTTTTAAGAATTTTATTCGGCACAAATCCATACTCCGGGCTGCTAATGAGAATTTCCTAATGAAAAAACCCAATAACACTTTGCTCGACCCGGGAATCGAACCCAGGACCCCACGCTCAGCAGTCGCGCTTGCGACCACTAGACCAACGAGGCAGTCATTAATTTTTAAAAATTAACTTTAATCAAATGTACTTTACAGCTTTTGTTTCTGCAATTAGAAACAGCACAATAAGGCATTTCTGCGGGTTTTTGTTACAGTATTTACAGAAACAAGTCATAAGGCGTACTGAGAAAGGCTTTCAAATGCACTGCACTATGGTGCAGAGTGTTGGCACGCGCGCCCCGCCCACTTTTCCATTCTATCTATTTCTGTGCTCTCGAACTTATAACAAGTAGCATTTTTATGTGTGTAATAAACGATAATAATACAAAAATAACACACCATTCAGAAACCACATAAGGATATGCAAAAAAACCTTTTATTTCTTTAAAAAAACACAGTACAACAGTACAAGCCTTATTATGAACAATGTAATATGATACAATATAAATAATCGCACCTTTCGCGTTCACACCTTTGACCTTAACAAAATGAGGTCGAAGTTATGATTACAAAAAAAAAAAAAATTGTATTTTTCTTGTCTCAAGTTGTTTAAAATTCACACAATAATCGTTATCACTTGACTACTGAATGTTGTTTACGCTTTTATTAACAAAACTGTGTAAATTTTGTGGCCTTAAAGAGGTTATGCTGACTTCAGTGTAGGGCTGTCAAGTATAAATAACCTTCCCTGGTCCACTTGGAAGTCACTCAACCGACTTCGAACCCAGGTTGGAAGATGTAATTATAATCTTGAAAAGTGGGGTTACATCAACAAAACAGTGATAGGGTGTGGTTGTAAATATGACCCTCAAACTATGCCTCACCTCTTATCCTGTCCCCAACAGCTGCCCTTTAAGTGTCCTCTGCGCCGCCACTGATAACGCAGTAGAGGTTGCAAGTTTTGGGCTTGCCAAGTCTGACTAAAGATCAGTCGTACTACTGACACGAAGAAAAGGGTATAAATTTGTACAGCAGCTGGACTCAACAGAAACCAATGTAGTTGTAAAACTAATGAAGCTCTTTGAAGGATCTTCATTTTCAGCAATTGTTATTTGAAAAGAGCATCTTCTCATTATGAAAAGAAATCCGTGCCCAGCAGTGGGACAGTTTCTACTGTAAATTTTAGGGCAGTCAACAGTTTGTTTTTTAATGCTTTGTTGTAAGAGAAAACAAACTTCAGTAGGCTTTGAAGACATAAAAAAAAAAAATTGTGGACATAAATTAAACATTTTTATTATTTATTATTACTATAATCCTTTAAATAAAAGAATAGGATTGACGCTCCCCACCGCGGCTTGCGAATACTTTGGGCGGAATAGCAATAACATTTCAGGTTCATGTGTGTGTGTGTGAGTGTGTGTGCACATGCACCTGAAACTTTTTTTTTTTGCGATGCTTACTGGTCAATGCCGCGACATGTGTACTGAGAAGAGTGAGCACGGTTTGTTGTGCATGTGTGTACGTGAGTGCTGGTTTGTACACGGAGTAGCACGGTTTTATTGGCTTCACTATGATTGTTCGCAGCACTTTGTTTATACTTTTTAATATGTCTATGGTTTTAACGTAGAACTCGTCTATTCAAGCCAGTTAAGCAGCGACACGTTTCTACTAGAGAATTGCGCATTCAAGAACTATTTTACACATAACTGTATATTGGAAGCCAAGGTTGAATTCTCTAGTCATATACTCTATGGTGTAAATAAAATCGTCTGTATGTATGTCTTGTACGTTTTTGTGAGCAAACACAACTGTCTCAGCATCATTTTGCTGTAATTTCACTTCGCAGTTGAATAGTTTGACTGTATCTTTGTCCTTCAGTCCGAGCCATGCGAGACATCGGTTGCAATGATACACTTTTCTTTTAGAATTGAACTTGTTAGTTTTATCCGATAAAATACTATTGTTGACGACGAAAAACGTCAGTCTATACAGGAAATCAGTATTGTTTGGCTTCAATATTCCGTCAGACGGTGGTGGTGGCGGGCAGTCTCCATGACTGTGGCCGTGCCCATGGCAAAACCATTCAGAAATATCCAAATTCGCTGTTGGTAACTCTAGTAACCGGTCGAATTTCACACAATTGCCAGAAACCACATTGGAACAATTTGCACAAGTTAATTTTAGTTCTTCACCCACAATCACGTTTAATTTTAAAACATTTCCTTTGGTAGAATTATCAAAATGATTAGTTGATAACAATTCTTTATAAAAATTGCCACCATTCTTAGGTTCAGTGAGTACCCTGAATGATATTGTACTCTTGTCTATTTTGAGACATGACATAGAATTTGGTATGATCTGACAATATTGTCGGACAAGAATCACGCAGCTATCTTCGAATTCATCTTCCGAATAGCAATCGGAGAGACTCTCGATCGAAGAGAGACTGTCTCTTCTCTTATACTTATCATAATCGTCTTTATAATAATTTAAGACAATACAATTAGCTTGTATACTTATTTTCAAATTACAATTCTTGGTAAAATCGATTCCGGTTGTAATAAAAACGTTGCAGCTCCTCAATCGCGTGCGCAGCTCAATGAAAATGCTTTTGATCAACATTTTCGTTTTTATACAAATTACACTTAAAAATAATTATAAAAATTACTTATCAATAAGTTCAATATTCTCTATATTGGGCTTAATTCTCTGGACATGTCCATTGGTTTCATAGATGTTGAATATGTTGTCCATTTCTCGAATGGTGAAGGGTAGAGTTGCTTTTTTGTAGTAGTGTCCGATCATTTCGAGGTTATCGATGACCGTATCGAGTAGATGTGACTTCTCGGCATAGATGCCGGGCGCCTCGTGGCGTAGGTACGTGAAGTGTACGTGCAGATGGTAGAAAGAAGGCTGGTAGTGTAAGTACACCCGCAGCTGGGACGCTGGAACGTTGTACTTCTCGAATATCTTTTTCTGTAACGGAGAACAGGAAGAGTATTATTATACTGGATTTATAGATGGTAAGTAAAGAAACGCCTTCCCTATATCTCGGGTGCCATTATGGATAGGGAGTAAAATCCGACCGACCGGGAATAGAAGCCTGACTGACGCTTTGGCGCTTGCTATCACTAGACCAACGAGGCAGTCAAAAGCGAGGCTAGTTACATATAAAGCTATTAAGAGGCTGACAACAGCGAAATACCCCAAATAGGCTTCTTTTAAAAACATTTTTAGCTGTATCTATTCAGTTTGTGGCAGTGAAAAAAAAATATGTTCTAATTCTAATTTTGACAAAAGGCAAGTACGGAATCACCTTTATTTTCTTTACGACCTTATAGTGTAACCTTGCGATGTGGAATAGGTCCCCGTAGGTGTGTAAATGTGCATTGTGCACAATAGATTTAAACAAGAATTTCTATTGTGCACACTGATCTGTTACGTGTCACGCTATTGAAAATATCGCACACTTGAAATTTATTGATTAGAATTCTCTGTACGCGAGTTTCTCGTATCGTGAAGTGATATTTAACGGGAACTATTGTAAAGTGTCTGCTTAGTTTTTACCCGACTGCGCCAGAAGGAGGGTTATGTTTTTAGTAAAAAAGTGTTTTGTAGACTTATGCGGATAGCGGAAAACTAGATGTTGTGGCGCAACTTCAGAGACATATGTTTAGCATGTAACGTTGTAAACACGTTTTTATTATTTTTAAAGCTTAAAGACTAGTTAACCCTTCCAACAACACACATCAATAATATACCATACGCACACTACGACGTGTGCGAGCGCAATTCCGGCCTCCGGTGACACCGCCCGCACGTGATTGCTAAACTGATCTCACGGGAGGCGCACGTTCACGCGCTGTTCGGACGTAATCCTAACCAAGCGCGTGTCGTCTTACGTGACGCCTTTTTTATCAGTAACTACATATATTCGTGTTTTTGTTAAACTATAAAATCAGTGTCTAACCCCGTATTTGGGGTCCAAAGTCCGGGCACTTATCCTGGAGTGCCCAGTGTTTATGCTGCCACCACCACCAGTTCACCTTCATCCTCGCGGGTTATTCAACACCTTGCGCCACATCCTCGGCATCGGCATCATCGCAGAATCAGCTCCGGAAGCCAGGAGAGTACATAGTGCGCCTACCTCCATAGTGTAGATTAATTAATGACGGGTCCATCAACCTACGACCCAATAAATTATTGTTGAAAGTGTTGAGTGAGTTTTATTTGGTAGTGAATAAGAACCACACTCTCAAACGTTTCAAGCAGTGGCAAGTTATATAAGTGCATTTGAACTACAAGCTAGCTACAAAATGGCAATTTGAATGCGCTTTTAGCGCATTTGATTTAACTGCATCGAAACTGTCGACCCTAACTTAGGGTCAGCGCAGACCTAACGGAGCGCAGAGCAGAGGATTTTCTGCAATAACAAAATTGACACTATTACAAAATTCAAAAAAACAAATTCTGCTATTTCGCAACTAACTTGCAGTTCAATAGCCGTCTGAAAAGACCCTCAATCAATATACAACATGTTGATCTGTATCCGTGCCATATTTAAGGTGTGATTGTCACTGATACTCAACACGAATCAATAAAAAAATCAATACCATTTTTTTTACTTTTTTTTACATACCTATTTGTAAACAAACAAATTGCCCCCGTGTGAAGCGTGCGACACAAAAACGATGCGTGCGAAACCACCAAAAAATTGGCAGAATTTTCCGCACTTTGAAAATGCCGCCAGTGACTTATTTTCAGAGTCGTTCGGGATTTATTCTCAAACTCTCGCTATGTTTCTAAGTGAAAATTTGGTTATTAAATAACAGTAGAATTGGTTTAGTATTTTTAGATGTCTAAGCACATTATTTATCATTTGCTCTAGAAATTTGGTACGATTACAGATCATAAACTTGTATAATGTGTGTCATATCCCTCAATATTTTTAGCACTGCAAATAAAACGGGAAAGTTATAATAATAATTAATTCAAACATTGTCTTCAAGATCCGTCTTCTCTCCCCCCGGGAAATTATTGCGCTCACAGCTACAACCATTTACATCTGACAAATGAATATGCACCAGAGGATTGCACTTATGAAAGTATGCGGAACTGAAAGGGGTCTCCTAAAAGCCGCAAGATGATGACAGGGGGCAAGTCCGCAAGTGTAATAGTCCTCAGGCCTGCTATAAATAAGGTGGTTTTTCTTTGTGTTAGACTGAGTCAGGCTGGCTACAATCTTCCATTATGAGGCCCCAGTACATTCACAGAGTAAGTTAGTAGGTAGTTCCATAATATCCCGATAAAATAAAAGCAAAAGATCTGATTAACATGTCTACAAACTATATAGAGTTGCTATCGCACATGTCTTACGATTTCAACGAACTTGTCTGTCCAACTACTGCAAAAGGCAAAGAACGCTCAAATCAAGATATTGTGAATATCATTGAATACCTCAAGACACCCGGAAGATGCAGTGAAATTTTTCGAAAGGTTTTATTGAAAAAAAAAAGCTACAAATACAGTTGAAACGGCATTGGGGATGTTAATATCATCAAATTGACCAAGCCTGGATTGGAATGCTGCTGAAATAATGTGAACCGGCCATAAAATTCAGATTCTGATTCCAATGGGTTACTTTGACTGATCAATCTGTGATTTTGATGAGTATTTTAGATGAATGATACCTAAGTACTCCTTTTTAGCGTACGTAATCTTTAAGCGTGAAGGAGGTCTCAGATAATTTCTCTTTTGCTCACTATTTCAAAGTTACGACCATTATTTTTATGCGACTGCCCACAATAGAAGGTTCAAGACGTATCTCAGGGTCTACTCAACTAATTGAGATAAAACACCTCCAAAAATTGATGGTTTTTGTTATTTTTCTCATTTTTATCCCCCCTAGCCGGGTTTCACGAAAATAAAACTCAATAACAACATCTAGTTCAACTAGATAACTAGACTAGTTGTATTTTTAGGAAACTGCAACCAACCAACAATCATACCCTCTACTTCGTATGAAACTTCATACAATAGACAGGTCAAGCTGTATTCCAGGATTTACCTAACAGATTGAGATAAATCGCATCTGAATTTGTAGATTAAGCTAATACATATGTAAGTACAACGTTTCTTTATGATCTGTTCAGCCATTGTTACGTGATGAGGTATGAACACACAGGAATACATACATTATAAAAATTGTTGATTTGTGTTATATTTCAAATTTTTCATCCCTCTAGCTGATTTTAATGAAAACAAAACTCGATAACAATAAGTATCTAGTTCAACTAGATAACTGGACTAGTTGTATATTTAGGAAACCGTAACCAACCAACAATCCGCGCGTGCGCCGTTAACTGAGACAATAAACCATTTTTCTTTCTTTCTTTTCTTTCAATCATGCCTTTTACAATATATATATATATATATGTCACTTCATACAATAGAGGGGTCAAGCTGTATTCCAGGATTTACCACATACCTCAATTTTTCTACACAACAAAGTGGAATATGATTCTTGAGTCGTAGACATTATCTCCAACTTGTCATAATGACCGCAACCGAAAATGCATTGAGCATTTCAGAACCTATGTCCAACATAAATCTACCATCCAATCGATAGAAAAAGTGCGAAATTAATGTGAAAATTTACCGTCACCCTCAATTCCAGGTTGTTCCCGCTTCCACGAGCGCATGAAGAAGGCCATATCCCCGGGAGGTACTCTTGGAAATAACAAATCCTCTACTGCAAACAAGATGGTTTGTACCTGTCTATTAATATATATGATACAGTCGGACGCGCAAATAATAGATTTTCTACCGTGTCTTGGGGAAGACAGCAGCACGTGGTGGTCGCGTGCTAGTCGACCGGACGTCAGTAGTTACACCTGTATTACGAAAACCTTACTGTTTCGAAATAAAGATGCTGTCAAGGTCAAACTGTTACCAGTGACGTGCGGTCGACTGTACTATTATTTATCGAAGTTAAATTCTAATGATTATACTTACAAACTGGTGTGTGTTTTATGAAAAAAAAAGTTTCCTGTGGGATAGATACACTGAAGAACCATGGTAGCGAAGCCGGGGACATATGCCAGTAACTAAATTAAGTAACATATTGGATGTTTTCTATCGAAATGCCATGGGAGTAAAGCTGCGGGCGACAGCTAGTATTTAATAAACCTAACGCCACAACCTTTTATCTTTGGACCCGATCAACCCATTTTAAAACATCGACGACACTAGATAAGCCTTGTAGACGAATACAAATCATTTTTACGGCGCCTCTGACTCCCTTGTCTACGCGACAGGCTTTCACGCCCGTGTACAGTCTTCTTTATGCTTCACTAAACTTGCTATACAATTCCCGATATTCTATATACACCCTTATGATGTAAAGAATAGAGGTTCTTTTCGCGTCTATTATTTTTGTGTGTTGGGTGAACATTTACCCTGAAATTCCTAAACATGATGGTCTATAATATCGTATGCATTTGCTTGTGTATGGTGTGACTTATCGATTTATATAATATTTTTTCATTAACAAAGGTCGTGCTATTGACAATTATTTGAAGTAGCACCTAAATACATACCTAGTTAAATGCAATGAGAACAACCATGTAATTGCAAAAAAAAAATGCTTTATATGTTTTATTTATGTGATATTTATTTTATGCGATTTTAAGGTTGACCCTGTAGTATTTTTTTTTTTCATTTACCCTATTATTGTTCAGTAATAAAATTTGTAACCTCAATAAATTCTACTGATGTTCAATAGCCAATATTAATCTAATGCTCCCAAGAGTAGTCTAGTTTCCGAAACCTAAATTGCAAGGAGCCATGTTACTATTCAATTATCTAAAGATCGTATCTATCGGAACGACTGGCCCGTGCCGCAGTCGCCAGCGCGCACCAGCTCATTCTTGTTCACAGAGTGCAAAACCAATCTATCGGAACGACTGGCCCGTGCCGCAGTCGCCAGCGCGCACCAGCTCATTCTTGTTCACAGAGTGCAAAACCAATCTATCGGAACGACTGGCCCGTGCCGCAGTCGCCAGCGCGCACCAGCTCATTCTTGTTCACAGAGTGCAAAACCAATCTATCGGAACGACTGGCCCGTGCCGCAGTCGCCAGCGCGCACCAGCTCATTCTTGTTCACAGAGTGCAAAACCAATCTATCGGAACGACTGGCCCGTGCCGCAGTCGCCAGCGCGCAGCAGCTCATTCTTGTTCACAGAGTGCAAAACCAATCTATCGGAACGACTGGCCCGTGCCGCAGTCGCCAGCGCGCAGCAGCTCATTCTTGTTCACAGAGTGCAAAACCAATCTATCGGAACGACTGGCCCGTGCCGCAGTCGCCAGCGCGCAGCAGCTCATTCTTGTTCACAGAGTGCAAAACCAATCTATCGGAACGACTGGCCCGTGCCGCAGTCGCCAGCGCGCAGCAGCTCATTCTTGTTCACAGAGTGCAAAACCACTGTTTGATTTGCGTTAGTATTAGATGAATCAACATGAATTAGAGAATTATGCTTTTTGTAGCACTGACGGCACGGTCCAAACTTACAAGTTTCCAAAGTATGTCCTGAGCGTAAAGGATTCTAATTCTAATTGTCTTATTGCAGGCCTTAGCCTTCTCGTACTGAGAAGAGGCCCGTGCCCAGCAGTAAGACAGTTATGGGCTGGTTATGTTATGTTATTGTAGGTAATTATAATAATTTGATATGGGTGTATGTGTATAATTCAAACTTACGCCTTGCCTGAAATAAAAATATTTATATTATTTTTCATTACACTATTGAACAGGTTTTTTTCAGGATTTTGTTGTTGTCGTATATTAAAAGTTATTCTATGCTATGTCTTGAATGAGCTCTTGAAATACATATGCCACGCATTTTTGATACATTTTATATAAAAAAATTGTAAGTACATAATTATAAAATACTCGTAACTTTGATTGCGTTACGCTTACATTATTGTTGTTAAATTATTTATTTTTAATGAATTTCTAGTGAATTTGTAATCAATTATTTTAGCAAATTAATCAGTAAAAATCTATTTATAATGAAATCTCAACTGTAACAATCAATTTAATGTAATTTTAAATAGTAATTATTGTATGTTTTATTTTTCTTTAATTTAAATATTTTTACAAAATGTGACTCAACATCTATTCAATGTTTGCAGTGCCCTAACAGGGTTCATGTACTCCAATATAATATAATTGTAATATGTAATGGTTATAATATTATTATGTTCAATTGTACATGTTGGCAAATAAATAAATAAATAAATAAATAAATAAATAAATAAATTATGTAATACTTAATAAAATAATTTATGGATTATTTATGAATTTGCTACTATTATACTATTAAGCCTTTATTGTTATTGTTTTAATTACTTTTGTTATAAACGTTGTTATTTTTCTGGTTCATTTATACTTTTTCCTGTGTTCTGAAACTGCCTCACGTGCCGATCCAGAACCGGGACTTCGATCCCGGATTGCTGAGTCCCGGAGCGTCCCAGGAGGAAAGTAATCACAGATCCGTTATTTTTGAGCCCTTTCGCATCCGATCTACAACTTTTATTTTTGTAAAAGGCCCAAATTAAAAAGTTCGATTTCAAGTTACGTAATTCTCGGCGAGATTATTGTACAACATTCCGGCATTCCAAACATTCCTTCCACGAGTGCGCAATCTTTTAGCGGCTGTGGATTTCATTCACTTCTCAACAACAACTTTAGGTGGATTTTGTGTCGGAACCGTTAACCCAAAAACCTCTATAACATCAAATCGAGGCTTGACCATCCTTGGACTATCGAATTACAAAAAAATTTAGTCAGGATTATCGTCACCGAACCCCCGGGGACCCGCATTTCGATCTATCAGGCTCTAGTTGAATGGTTCCAAATTGTGGGTCCTATGGAGAAGAACCGGCAAGAAAGTCCAAGGCCGGGTAGGGTCGTTTCGCTGGTTTTCGGCCATTTAGTGGAGTTGTCAACTTAAAGGCACCAGAAAAAAATATTGCCATTGTGCTAGCCTAGTACACACGGCTACACATCAAGCTGTACATTTCCAGTATAAGCTGACCTCGCATTGTATAGGTTTACCTTACAACGCGAGGTCAGCCTTTACTGGTTTTATACAGCTTGATGTGTAGCCGTGTGTACTATCAATGTTAATGTATAGCCTACATGGTGTAGTTTAAATTTTTATAATAATTTGGTGCTTTAACATAATACTCTTTTTTATAATAATTTTTAATGTAAAAAATGGGCATTTCGCTAGTTTTCGGCCACAAATTTCAGATTTCGGCCAACATGAATTTTAGTTTTCGGCCACTGCTTTAGATGGAATAGAAGGTGGTACAAATGAAATATTTATAGTGAATTTATAATAAAATGTATTTTATAAATTGAAAATAATTATTATCAATCAGGTACCATCATAAGTTTTTAATTAATCTTACCAAATCACTTAGTTTCATACATTAACTTAATATCTTTCTAACTAGTCTTTATTTTTATTTAGATTTATGGGTTGACTAGATGCCCGAAATAAATAATTTTGAATTTAATTTAATTTATTAATTAAAATACAAATCATCTGATTTAGTATTTGCAGGATATTTTCACTGTAAATGTACTTTTCAATCGCAGTCTCCATACAATTATTGCTATTTAAAAAATAAGGTATTAAACAATAACTTCGAATATCATAATCAGTCATTTATCATAAAAATTAAGGTCATCATCATTTCAGCCGAAAGTCTAAGACATCCACTGCTGGACATAGGCCTCCCCAAGCATCGCCACAACGACCGTTTCTGCGCTTTCCTTATCTCCACTGCCCTTTGGGTGACTGAGCCTTCTTATCAGACCCATTACCATTACCAGACCATGTTTCAGTGTCGTAAAACGGTTTGCTAGCACACTCTGGTCAAAGACTTTCGTCTTGAATCTAAGGAGAATTGAAGGAGCTATTGCCTAGCTTCCTGTACGCTGCCTAAACGAGTCGGACTCGACGATTAACCTCTTTCTGGAAGTCGGACCTACCTAACTGGACAGTTTGTCCTAGGTATAAAAAATCGTCAACAACATCGAGTGCAGTCTCCGATATTTACGGGAATGGGTACTAACCTAACAAACCTAACATAACACAACCACCAACATACAGATAATCATAACCTTACAACAACACACACATAACCAGTAACGGCAGTAACCATATAACATAACCTACACACATGACTTTAACACACAACCTTTGAACGTAAGCTTTGTTTATGATGTTTATTTCTTTCTACTGAGGTCATTGAGCATTGTTCTGTGGTCCTCCATAGTCTCAGCCATGACTACTATGTCGTCGGCAAACTGAAGATGAGTAATGTACTCGCCGTTCATGTAAATGCCTAGCCCTTTCCAGTCCAGAACCTTGAACACATCTTCCAATGCCACAGTTAAACGTTTTGGAGAGATCACATCTCCCTGCCTCACACCTCTCTGCAGAAGGATAGGTTTCGAGGCTTGGTCCTGTCGTCTGACTGACACAGTGGCGCTTCAGCACTTCAATGTACCTATAGTCAATCTGGCACCGTTGAAGAGACTGTAGTACAGCCCAATTCTCGATCGAATCGAAGGCTTTCTCGCAGTCCACAAACGCTAAACAGAGAGGCAGGTTCTTCGGTCTGCTGTTTGCCGCAGCGTATGTATCTGGTTTACGGTGCTAAAGCTTTTTCGGAATCCGGCTTGTTCGGGAGGCTGGAAGTCGTCAAATATACGCGCGAGACGTTTCGTAATGACCCTCGAAAACAGCTTGTAAACATGGCTCAGAAATGAGATAGGCCTATAGTTCTTCAGTAGAACATTATAGCCCTTTTTGAAGAAGACCACCACACGTCTGCTCCGTGCCGGTGGCGTTCTTCCCTCGAGTATGGCGGAATCAAACCACTTCTGAAGGGCCTTAAATATTGGTTTTCCACCGCCTTCAAGAGTTCGCCCGTTCACCCAGCTCCTTGTTGATTTTGAGCTGTTTCAGAGCCATCCTAATCTCGTACAGGCTGACGGACGTCCGATATGTCTTCGGAATAGTGTCGGATCAATCGAGCTCTTGGGTCTTTCGCCCAATTTGCAGCGGGATTTATTATTGACGTGTATAGCTGTCCATAGAATTTCTCGACCTCTCTCAAGAGCTCTGATTTGGAGGATACAACTGCCATCCTTGGTCCTCAGTTTTGCTAGCTGGTTCTGCTCAATAGGCAGGTCTATTGCGACGATTTTTGAGCCCTCGTTCTTCTCTATCGCGTCTTTAATACGTTCAGTATTAAATCGGCGTAGGTCGCTTTTCAAGGACTTTGAGATCTTTTATTGCGCCGCCGGTGCTTAGACGCATCATCTGAAGACAGCAGAATCATCTCGCGTCTTTCCGCCATGAGCTCGAGAGTATAGTCAGAGAGCTTTTTGGTTCTATTTGTACGACGGGTCTTAAAGATCCTTGTTGTATCTTGAGTACCTATATGGTGCATTTTTTTTCTTTATTTCCTCAGGCTTTGAAGGAATCATCTGAAATATATTTGAACATCTTCTTCCAAAAACTGTTCGTGAATGACTAATTATTTACTGAAATGGTCGAAAACCAAAGCAGCACTCCGTTTTCGGCCACTCTCACCTTTCATACAATTTTGTGTTGGCCGAAAACTGAATCATAATTATAGACTTATTCTAGTTTTCGGCCACTACCGAAATGGGTATTTTAGTTTCATCGTTAATCTTATAAATTGCAGTATTTTGGTGGCCGAAAACTGAAAGCTAGTGTCTTCGCAAGCATATAATTCATTATAAATGAAGAGAAGACTAAAAGCGTGTAACTAAATAAATTAAAGAGACAAAAGTATCTAGGCTGAACGCGTGCTAGTTTTCGGCCGCACGGCCGAAAACCAAACATTTGGAGAATTTTCCAAGTTACTTTCCGGCCACCTAAATTATTAACTTTGAAATCAAAATATTACACTTATCAATGTACAAATAAAGTAATAAATTATATAAGCAGTGGAATATATGCACATTATTAGATAATCCTAGTAAATACAACAAAAAACTTGCTTTTGAGTGGATCGCGCGCCACTATTTTTTTCGCTCTTTCCCACACTTGTTGACAACTCCAGTGCTGGGGTCGAACTAAGCAATTTATTATAATTCACGTGTTGTGGTTACTTGATCAAGTTATGTTAAAAGATATAATGCAACTATTTGCGGTTATATTAAACTTCATTTCGTGTGATAAAATGCATTAAAATCGTTATTAAATCAAATTTACTGATTCACCCTAGCCAAAAGGCCGAAAACCAGAGGCGGCCGGCTAACCGGCACAACGACCCTATACTCTTTTTAAAATACGTTATTGTTTTTTACATCAAATTCATTAAAAAATGTGAGTATAATTGGTATAATGTAGTTTGATTAATATAAACGGTTTCACTCACGTTATATCATCGGGTGTGCCCGACCGGTTTCGAGCTCGACGCCGCCGCGTAACCAGCTCATGATTAAGGGCTCCGTTCGAGCTCGAAACCGGTCGGGCACACCCGATGATATAACGTGAGTGAAACCGTTTATATTAATCATTATGAATTTAACTCACGATAGTTATTATATAATGTACTTTAATGTCAGAAGTAACAAGAGTTTAAAAGTGAGAATATTGCCTTTAGAAATAAACCTAAAAAGAGTTGCCATTGAATGTAGGAGCTTACTAGTCCAGACAGATGGCACCCATTCACAATCATAATGAGTACAATGACCCCTTTTCAGGTTTATGGTATAGAAAAACGAATGTTGCATAGAGAATATCAATAGAGTTAATACATTTTTATAAAAATAAACGACAATTGGGCGTTACTTGCAGACTGAAGGTCGGAGATTACAACCTACTCATTTGAGCTATTATTGAGCCGAACCGAACCCACACTCTTAGTTGAATATGATCAGTTATATTAGATGTCGTTATAAAAACTTTAACCCCGAAATAGCTCTTTAAGATAACATTTTCATTTTTAATAGACTCTTCAAAAAGCTTTTCTTCTTCGAATTCATCATTGTTGGTGTAAGAAACGAAACCAAAATATTTTCTGTGAAATAAAACTTTTAAAAACACTAAACATACCTTTGCCTTGATTGCTTTGTGCGATAAGACCGCCTATTGTACGTGGGACACTCAGAAAGTTTTGCGAAACTAAAAAAAATTGTTCTATACGTACATATATTTTTATCAAATCTTTTCAAAGTACTTTCCACCAGCCTCTATACAAAGATTCATGCGCCTAAACCAGTTTTCAAAACACTTTTTCCAGTCCGCCGCAGACACCTCGTTTACAGCCTGCTCGAACGCAGCCAGCGCATCTTCCGGCGACGAAAATTGTATCCCTTTGAGCTGATTTTTTTATTTTTGGGAATAAAAAGAAGTCACACGGTGCTAGATCAGGGCTGTAAGGAGGGTGACCCAGGAGTTTGACTGGCGTGCTGTCCAGGAAGTCCCTCGTTTTGAGTGCGGTGTGCGCAGGTGCATTGTCGTGGTGGAGCAGTAGCCCGCGGAGCCCTGTGTTTGGTCGCTTGTTGCTTATAACAGAGAAAACTTCTGGCAAACATTTGGTAGTATACCATTCGGCATTAATGCTTCTTTGATCCCGTAAGGGAATTGATACCAAGTGGCCAGTCAAATTAAAAAAGCTAGCGATCAAAATCTTACCCCCGCTTCTAGATCGCTTCACTTTGGTAGGCGTTGGCTCATTTTGAAACACCCAAACAGTCGACTGGCGCTTGGTTTCTGGGTCGTATTGATAAATCCAGGACTCATCACCTGTAACGATGTCGTAAACACGCCGAGACGAGCCTGCTTCAAATTTGTTAAGCATATCACGGCACCATTCCACCCGGGCCTGCTTCTGAGCATCGGTGAGGTTGTGCGGCACCCAGCGTGATACTATCCTCCTCACGCGAAGATGGCTGTGTAGAATCTCGTGAACGCTTCCCGATCCAATCTTCAATATGTGTTGAATCTCCTGATATGTAATTCGCCTATTGTCTTGGATTAAATTTTTCACTGCTAGCACGTTTTCTTCGGTAACAGCCGTCAAAGGGCGACCGCTTCTTTCGTCATCCCCCAAAGTTGGTCGACCGCGCTTGAATTCGTTATACCAACGATACACGGTTGCCTTGGAAGGGCCTTCATCCATGAATGCCATTTGAAGTCTATCGTACGATTCATCCGGTTTCAGGCGACACTTGAAATCGTATAAAATCATAGCTCTAAAATGTTCTCGGCGCAGATCCATATTTCAGTGAGACACAATACTTTGAATTAACTCGCAAAAAATGTGGAGGGAAATTTTGAAATTGGAACTTACTTATTTTTACTTATAAATAATCATATTTTCGAAAAACATTATAACTGGCCAGTCTCCCATATATAAAAACTTTTTTTCGCAATACTTTCTGAGGGGCCTGGTACTTACTTAATCTTTCTGTAAACTATTGTCTTTGTTTTCGTTTGGTGTAATGTCGCCGTCCCCGGAGAATAACATGATAATCGCTATTGTCTTAGTTTTCATGTTATGCCATATTTGAGATCCGTAGGTCTTAATACAGCTTTACAATTTTTTTCATAATTTTTTTGCTGTTATTTATGGAGTTATAAAATTATGTAATAGTTTTCAAAGTTTTTTCTACTTTATATTGTTACGCGAATAAAATTGCCAGACAGTGTTAATAAAAAAAATTTGGAATTATAAATATGGTAAAATCTATAGCAATCATGTTCTTGTTCCAACTATTTGGTAAAAAAAAACGCTATGTATGTTGTCATTTTATTCACGTAAAAATATTCCCCATTGCGTTGACTAACGTAGCCTTGATAAAAAGTTTCTGTGTAGGCTGGCCATGTCATTCGAAGAACCGATGGCCACTGGAGCAGATGAGTCCTTGAGTGGAGACCAAGAATCGGCAAACGAAGCGTAGCCCCCCCCCCAGCCAGATGGACCGATGACCTAAAGACAGTGGCTGGACATGACTGGATGCGGAAGGCAGAGGACGCGAGTGTTGTGGCGCAACTTGGGAGAGGCCTATTTCCAGCAGTGGATTGCGATAGGCTGAGTTGATGATGATTGAAAGGCGAGAAAAACGCGCGTTCACAAAAAAAAACGAATAAGAAAACAGCTTGCTTAAGAATAACTACCTATTGCTTTTGCTCTCCCCCCCTCGGGGTGCGCCCGCTTGCGCGCGGTATTGATACCGCGCGTATTTAGTTTATAAGTTAGGGAAATAACTTTCGGCGAATGGAGTCCCACATGGGACTCTCCGCCAACTAAGTCCGGTTAAGCAGAAATGGGACTTCGGTCCCACCTGCGAGAGCCCATTCGAAAAAAAAAAAAAAAAAAAAAAAAAAAAAAGCTTTTGCTCTAAAGAAAGGCGTCACATAACACATAATATCTGAATTTGTTACATCAAATCCACAGAACCGAAGAGCAGGAGGACTATGCAAATGACTATAGGATGAAGAAGCCATGCTTTGACCATCTCTTGAAAATGGTTTCACCACACTTGTCAAAACAAGATACCTGCGTCCTGCATGCGAGAGTAGCATAACCCCTACAGAAAAATTGGCTGCTGCATTTATCTCGCGACTGGCAGAACTATATCAATGTGCTCATGAACGTCCTGCATAATCAGCCTATCACAGTCCACTGCTGGACATAGGCCTCTCTAAATAGCACGCCACCGACTTCTATCATCGGTTACTATCATCCAGTTTTCACTAGCCACCTTGCGTCGATCGCCACTCCACCTAGGTTTAGGGCTTCCTACGCTACATTTTCCGAATCGCAGTCTCCACTCTAGAACACGTCTACCCCAACGGTCATCGGTCCTTCGGCTAATATGGCCAGCCCACTGCCACTTCAGCTTGCTTATCCTGTGAGCTATGTCGACAACTTTGGTTCTCTGTCGGATCACCTCGTTTTGGATCCGATCCCTCAGATAAACTCCGAGCATAGCCCTTTCCATAGCACGCTGAGCTATTTAAAATTTATGAACCAGCCGTATCGTGAGTGTCTACGTTTCGGCTCCGTAAGTCAGCGTCCTTTCGGAAAAGTTATCCATTTGTTTCTTAATAACTAACTAAGCCAATTACTGTACGTAGTGTTTTGTGAAAGTGACGACTTTACGACAAGTTATGTAAACTATTTCAGAGAATATAAACAAAGGACTGCAAGAATTACTGCTATAATAAGAGATTGACGTGGCTGGCGAGGACTCAGATTCAGCCTACTACAGTCATGGTGTGTACTAAGTTTTACTTAGTTACAAAAATGTAGGAAAATCCCAAAAATACAAGGTACAAGGTGTATTCAACAATTGAACATGAATGAAGGGTTGTATATACTCCCAATCAGATGTACGTCATAATAATAGATGTTACAGAGTGAGGTCTATGACATCAAGCTTAATAAACAACAGGAATTGGATCCAAGATTAAGCTGGTCAGAAAATATCGCAGTCCAAAGTTATAGAAGTGAATTTTTCTCATTTGCAGCGGCATATTCTACGATATAAATATGATTTTGATGTGGAGTATTCCCAAATGGATACCCAACCTCAACAAAGGGTACCAGCAAGAAGGAAACGGGGTGCTATGCGGACTGCATCAAACACACCGAACTCTGCCACTGAACATGAGTGGAAAGCAGCATATGCCAACTCTCTGCCACTACCCAAGGCTCTACATGCTGATTTGATGAGTCTTTGTAAGGCCAAAGCAATCCCATCCTATTATCATGGGTTTTATGAGGTCCCTAACCTTTGTCGGGAATTCTGAGAGTCATGCACAAGAAAATGACAAGCGAGATGAGGAATAATAATTTTTTGTTCTAAGTTTATTGTATTAATTTTAAATTAAACAATCGTTGATTACTATAACTTAGTTTCATTGACAAAACAAGAATAACAGTTCAAAGTGTGATTACCATACAAAACATATTCAATATTAACCAGAATAAAATGATAAGTTACCATAGAATAAAATTATAAGACAATGTTGCAATATTAAGCCTCGCTTGAAAGAACCGAGAATAAAATGACAAAGGACAATACAAACTGTTGACGCAATATTTTTTTTACTAATATCTTATATTGCTAATATCTTTTTATTAATTAAAGTTATTAATTATATACTACATTTACGGAAATACAAAATAAATTAGCTTTCATTTGAGCCTTCTTGCTTCTGTTAAAGTCCAGTGATTGGCGAGCAATCAACAAAAAACCGTTTTTTATTTTTCCTGAAAAGTTAAGTTTTTGCAATTGTCATTTTATTCCCCGGGGACGGCGATGTACAATAATGAATATAATAAATAAATAAATGATACCGTTCATGGTAATGTTTTATTTTGGTTTTATAATATAGTATCCGACGCTTCATGCCAATTTATGAATAGTATTCAATGTCATCATCATCTCAGCTTATAGCAGTCTACTAAACCTCTCCCAAGTTTGGCCACAACCATAGAAATCTAAATAAGAAGGTAATAGAAGTCGTATATGTGCGTGAACTATTCGCCGCGTGCAGGCCTAGGTGTCTCCTAAGACACCAGTGCACGAACCGTTTGCTTGATCTTTAGTGCAGTGCACTAAAATTGTATTTTTTAGGCTTAATTTATTTTGCATTGAATGCTAGAAACATGGTGGGCCTATTTCCGTATTTATCTTATGGTAGCGGCGCCTACCTAGATGATCTAGTAATAGTTTCGTATTTCTGTGAATTATCAACTAAAAAGTATGAAATAAAAACTTTTTAACAAAAAATAAAACCGACTTCAAAAACCTTAACTAAAAAGTAAAAAATTATCCTTGTATGTATTTCAAAATCTTAACATAAACCAAAATTTTGAAGGCGGTGCGTGATTTTCATGTATGTTCGCATAAACTGTTTTTTTACTATAGATAAACGCTCGACAGTACATTTATATTTACATGATGCAAAGGGACAGTCACGCGCCGCCTTCAAAATTTTGGTTTATGTTAAGATTTTGAAATACATACAAAGATTATTTTTTACTTTTTAGTTAAGGTTTTTGAAGTCGGTTTTATTTTTTGTTAATTCTTACGTAGGTACCACCACATATGTCTATGTTTGCCCTATTTTTAGTATTTGTTGCTAAAATACATAGCATGCACTATAATCAGACCAAGTTTGACGTTTACATACAGGTCGACCTAATAATAGCGTGTTAATAAAATACGTCTTCGTGCTATTTTAATTTAAAATAAGCAGAATTTGAAACTAGAGTGAAACCCTCCCAGTAAAACAAACTCCTTGCATACAGGTCCTCCCGTCGACAATTTTAAACCAGAGCAGAATTGTAAAGCAGGTGATGTATTTTGTATTCCCTGTTCTATTCTAGTCACAGCATTAAAAAGATAAAGAAGGAGAAGTCTAGTTCGAAGATGAATAGACGAAGATCAGAAGACCCTAGATAGGTATATGAGTATTTTACAAAAGCCCAGGTGTGAAAAAAAATATCTTCTATCTGACGGAACAAAAAAAAGTTCTATCTCTACACTGAAAAAAAAACTTGATAACATTAATAAAAAAAATGTTTGCAGCTATCAAGGAACTTGTTTATATACGAGCACATAAAGTAATATGATTATGGCAATAAAGTTATGTTGATTGTGCAACAGACAAGTTTTCTTAATAAAATCAAACAAAGTAATTGTCAATGCAATCAAGTTTGGTTATCATGCCAATGACTTCTGTTGATTGATGTTATAACGAACTTGGTAATGGTTATCAAGTATTTTAGTAGTTTCAGTAATATCTACGCTTAATTTTATAAGGTGATTGTATTCTGCAATCAAAGGACCTGATTACTGGAATCGGTAACTTGATTCATTTGATTCGGTTCGATACTAGAATCAAATATTGATTGTGTAGAAATAGGGTTCCAGGCCCTAACAGAGGAATCATCCCTTTGATATCGTCATCGGTAAGCGCAGAAAGCGCCTGCAGATTAATTTCATATTCTGCGAAACAATCGTCGATTAATTGATGTGAAACACAGACATATTAAAAAATATAGACTAAGTGCTACGAACAACCATAGTGAAGCCAACAAAAACCGTTTTCCTTCATGTACAACCACTGCTCACGTACACACCATGCACCTGAAGGATATTTGTTTTCGCGATGCTTACTGGAAGATGCCGCAACATGTGAACTGAGAGGGGTGAGCACGGTTTAAGGTGCATGTGTGTGCGTGAGCACTAGTTGAACATGAAGGAGCACGGTTTTTGTTGGCTTCACTATGGTTGTTCGCAGCACTTAGTCTATATTTTTACTATGTCTGTGATGTGAAACAACATATTATCATCTTTGCTAAACGGTTAGTTTAGGTACTTACTGATAAAATTGGCACGTAATTTGGGCAGCCTCCAAGCCTGGAGAATTTCACACACTTCTTCCATCACAAACAGGAGTATAAAACCACTACGACGGCTACTGAGATTCACTCACAGCACGATTCACTGAGTTCATTGGATACTTGGGGTGTTAATAATGATCAGTGGGTTTTGCTATTGGGTGTAACCGTGCAATAACTTGAAATTAACCAATTAACTAAATAATTTACTCCGCGTAACAAAAGCGTGCCATGCTTAGGCTCACGAACGAACGGAATGAACAAGTCTAGACCTGAAACACCGACGACTCCGACCGACAACAAAGGGCGTGTTTACATTGATCAGTGGGTTTTGCTATTGGGTGTAACCGTGCAATAACTTGAAATTAACCAATTAACTAAATAATTTACTCCGCGTAACAAAAGCGTGCCATGCTTAGGCTCACGAACGAACGGAATGAACAAGTCTAGACCTGAAACACCGACGACTCCGACCGACAACAAAGGGCGTGTTTACATTGATCATCTGACTTGATTAAATCTGTGATGTGCCATGTTTAGACTATCTTAATCATGCTATCTTTATTCCTTGTATGAAGTGAATGATAGAGAAGAGTTGATCATTTTAACTTTATTGTGACAACAAACCGTGATTAATAATTTTTTATAAGTTTTTGATTGCTTCATTCATTTTTTTTTCTATCAAGCAAAATGTCATGCTTGATTGACCCGATTTTTTTCAGTGTAGGAAAACTTTTGAATCAAATACAAATAAATAGTGATGTCTACATATAGTTCCTTTGACCTAGTTTCGGTATTGTATCTAAAATTTCATATTTCGGGTACGCGTTGCGGTTTCTGTATCCGGGTGTGTCTTCTGATTAGGCAATCTCACCAGAATTGAAATGTAAGTACAAATTGTAACAGTAACAGATTAAGTTTCAATCAGAAACAATAATTTATTACTGACTTAGCCAGCAAGATGTATGGAAGGAAGGCGGACATGCTGCACCGACCCCAAATAAATTCTCGGACGATACTAAAATAGTAACGATTGATTTTAAAAGAACGATTACCAAGTTATAGAAGGGCCAATAAACTTTTTTTGTAACTATGTTTTAATACTGTAAACATGAGTTTATCTTACAATTAACTCTTCATGAAAATTGATCAGTCGTCATACCCACATAACATGAAGAATTCTATGAAAGAAGTCAGCAAAAAATGTGGTTATATAGTGGACAATTAAACCACTATTTTCATACATTATTTATTTATTTATTTATTTATTTATTTAATTTGTATGGAAGACTTACAGCTAAAGAAAACAGAATAAGAACAATGTGCTAGACTGACAGCCAATTAAAAGTCTCCACGTATAAAAATAGAGTAAAACAAAAATGGTCTGTGAACAAAGTACTGCCGACAAGAATATGGAGAACATCAAAGGGGAAAAGAATACAAACAAAATTATCTATTACTAATATACTATGACTAACTATGACTAAAACGGTTGTACAAAAACATGGAATGTCTATATATATATATTTTTTTTTTAATTATCCTATTAATTAAAAAAGTTAAGGCTTAAGCACTTTCTAGCCGCGGTCACACTTGTATTAAAAATTTCAAAATCATGCTGTTTACACAGCTTATTGAAGTTACTGCTTGCACGCACAATAAATGAATTTTTTCTGTAATTTGTTGAAGCAAATGGCACACATAACGGTGGATTAAACCGTTTTGACTTGCACGGGACGTTGAAGTAAAATGTTGATAAAATTTCAGAGCTGTTTGTGTAATTGTTGAGGGTCTTTAATATAAAAACGCAGTCGGAAATCTCGCGACGACTTATTAATGGTAATATATGATATTTCTTACACAGGCTAAGGTAATTTTCAGACTGATACGGCACTTTTTGATGAAAACATAAGTATTTTATAAATCTTTTTTGAATTCTTTCAATACGGTCAATATATTTATGGTAGCATGGATTCCATATTTCAGATGCATACTCCAAGTGGCTTCTAACAAAAGTACAGTATAGAATTTTTAAAGTTTTGGCTTGAGTGAAGCACTTGGATAGTCGCATTATGAAACCCAGTGATTTAGATGCTTTAGCGACAATTGCCTCAACATGCGTTTCAAAACTGGGTTTGGTATCGTGGTGCACCCCTAGATCACGGATGGAATTGCATCTAGGTAGAACTTGATTACCAAGGATGTAAGTTGTGGCTATGATTGAGCGCTTTCGAGAATATGTAATAACCGAGCATTTAGCGGGATTAAGATCAAGTTTACTTTTTAGACATTATTATAGAGGTTATTATCCTAGGGACATCGATGTCCCCTAAGACAAAAAGCCGCGATTACACAACAAATCTCGTGTGACGGTAGTCATTGTCGTAGTGTCACAAATAAAATAACAATGTTAATCTGGTGTGCTGTCGGAATTATAGTGGGTTTTGGAAAATATTAAGTGCTTCCATCTTTTCTTAGCGAGATTCCGTCCGCCTTTTTTATTTGTCCCAGATAAACCTACACTAAATAAAAAAGTAATCATCATCATCATCATCATCATCATTTCAGCCGAAAGACGTCCACTGCTGGACATAGGCCTCCCCCAAACATCGCCACAACGACCGGTCCTGTGCCTTCCCCTACTAGAGATAGAAATTTGACATATTTTGTATGGAGCTTATGTCAAATTGCTATCTCTAATAGGGCAAATTGTGGATAGATTAGATATGAATTTTGGCCGTTAAAGGTCAAATGCCAATAATCTCGATCCAGCTTATCTTGTAAGAGGGATAAAATCAACGCAGATCAAATAATCTTTGTCTTTTTTTGTGGCTTTGTCTTTTGCCCGAAATCTAGAACAATACTCAAGCATCATAATTTAAGTACCTATTCCTATTTGGTACCTTTGTATGGCAACATGTTTGAAAGGACAGTTCTTGAATCTTAAACTGTTTTTGTTGTAGCCTATCGCGCAAATACTTACAACGAAACAATTTGCATGGAGTCAACTTTTACGACTTCCGCACCCAGATAAACAGATCAGCGTGCAAGTAGTTTATTCTCGTAAGAATTAAATCTAAAAAATTTACATTATAAAAATTGCAAGTGATAATTTTTTTTTTTATTACCATCGGAGAACAATAAGCAAATTAATTTTATATAGGTACAGTTCTACGACTGTACACTGATTTGCTTATCTACTTGTTAAAATATTATAACAATTTCTTACATTTATTGGTTTAATACTAATATCGCCCCTTAGACCAAGAGAATAAGATAGACGGAGCATGTAGAACTAGCGACTGAAGCCAGAAAAAGGAATACAAAATGGCAAAGGGCAGTAGGTAGGTACATATGTCGTACGTTTAGTACAGCATTTTCGCAAAAAATTACAATATTAGCACTGAGGTACTATATTAGTGATTTGGCGAATTTACAGGAGTTACTATAAAATCACGAAAAAATCTATGTAACAATTTTTACAGATATATAACTTGCGCTCGCATTCTGAAGACTCGAAAACGTCCTTATTAGGACATTTTTCTATTAATCTATGTTAATTAAGGTGCTGAGCGTGACCGGAGACAAAAAATTTACTTAAATGCCTTCGTGTGTGTACAGAAAGTGTTCGCGAAAATAACTTGAAGTAACTAACTTACTTAGGTACTTTGTACGAGTATGTATGTGTACTGCCGCTGCATACGGGTATTTTTTTTCGTTTGTTTTGTTAGGGTATAACATATCTATACTTTTAAATATCGTTGGCGATATGTCATTTTCCATATTGACACAGGATAGGTAGTAGTTACTACGTAAATATTGATTCTAATAAGAATATTGGACACACAATAACATTTAAGTGAAAGAAATTACATCGCACGAATAAAAAATGCTATTAGTTATTTAAATATTTCATTAGAACGTTACAGTACTAAAGTATCTTCTCAAAGCATAAAATTTAAGTAACAGTTAACCCTATAAATTCATTGACTGTTCGAACGTGAAACAGATAGATATTATCATAAGTAATGGCTAACGGTGCTCAATAGAAAATGATATATATTGTAATTGGCTCTTCAGTTAGGTATTATTAGGGTCATCTTCTATCGTGTCGATATGAGCTACATAATGATAATAGCTCATGTCGTGGGAAATAGATTAGCCAGTCAGCAGGTTGGTAGCATACATAAAGTACATAGGCTACTCATGAGTTATTGATTGGAATAATAAAATAGATACGATACTGAACTATCGATTTTTAATTAGATGTGAAACTTAAATTAAAAAAGCATACCTATCTAGTAAAAAAGCCAAATGCGAGTCGGACTCGCACTCTAAGGCCCCGTTGTTTGATCAGTAGTCAAGTATACCTAATTGAAGTTTGTTTGACATGTCTTACGTTTTCACTCGCATTTACATAAGAGTGGCATCACGTATATTTGCATATATCTTTGTAATGTCATTAGATAAAAAATCTGCCGCATTAATGTTGGCAAAATTGTACGTCCCTAGTAACAACTGTCTGAACATTTTTAGTTGTACTGTTGTACACATTCGTAACGAATATGCAGCGTATAAGCCATTCTTCTGACCTTTTTAGGGTTACAAGGAACCCTTATAGTTTCGTCATGTCCGTCCGTCTGTCCGTCTGTCCGTCTGTCCGTCTGTCCTAATCCTTTACAGCTTAATAACTTCTACAGTTATAAACATAAGTAAATGAAATTTTGTTAAAAAATAGTCGACATATAGATCTCAATTTTAAAAGAATAAAAGAATCGTTTTTCCGTATTTTAGGGGTGGTGTCCATACATGTGAAATGGAGAAAAAAAAATTTTTTTCGCTGCACCCCCTCGTGTGGGATATCATTGAATAGGTCTACTAAAATGAAGGTAATGTTTGATACACCACTTTTTTATCAGGTGTACCATCTGCGAAATATAGCCCGCCAAAGTGGCTTGCAATGTGTCCCCCCCCCCTGCCATTTCTAAACTATGCAATGTAGAAACTTATAATCTTCCACATTGATAGACCTTTGTGAAAACTCTCTTTTAAAATTATTTCGAGTATAATGTGATTATAATTTTTTGAGTTATAGACAGAAAACTGAAAATACTTAAAACGTCCTAGTTCAAAGGTCATTGACCTTAGAGAAAAATTATCATAGCAAATAATGCTCCTTTAGCTACTTTCTATTTGAAAAAATCACAAAAAGTTACTTTGAAATGACAAACGTCTTAAATTTGGCTTCTTGAATTTATCGCTAGATGGCGCTACTAACAACACGCTCTGAGTCGCGAATGCTGCCGATTATTGCAAAAACTAAAATAGCCATGATTAATATTCGATTTGATTCGTTTGTAATTACACCTACTTAAGGAACCCTATAATACTGAGCATGGCCCGACATGCTCTTGGCCGGTTTTTTATATTTCTAAAATGTCAAAACGTTGCTTTTTCTGACGCCTAAGATTATACAGTATGTAATAATAACCCTGTTGTTCCTGTGAGCTACGTTATCAGAATCGATATTCAGACGTAAGGACACAACTCTTTTGGAAATACTATTCAATAAAAATAATCAAATTAAATAATAAATCATTATTAATTGTAAATTGAAAGTGATATAATAATAATTATTTATTTGATAATATATATTTTTTTAAATCTTTGTTTATTTAGAGGACTTTTATCCCGTGGATATGCCAGTCCTATTGTTACAAATAACACACTTATAAATTATGTTCCTACTTGCTTACACATCTCATAAACATGTTTAGCTGCTTCCGAGTTGGAATATGGCATATCCCCCCCTTAATTGGGGGAGGCCTATGTCCAGTAGTGGACGTCTTTCGGCTGTAATGATGATGACATCCCAAGTTGCTCACTATTTTATAAATTTCTTTCTATTTTTTAATTATTTTCGATGAGAAATACCTATTTTGCAGCGGTTCGGCACATTCAGTTCAGCATTTTTATTAGGATTCCGTACCCAAAGGGCGCCAAACGGGACCCTATTACTTCGACTTTCATTAGGCTTGTATTTTTTTATTTTATTGTTATAGATCTGCTCGTAACCGCAATCTAAACAGCTTTGTCAAGATGTGGTCGACGATGGAGCGAGCAAACCTATTAGGTGCCGCATTATCGTGATATATTAATCGTTAATGCGTCGCTTGTCAATGTATTCGTAATGAAAAGCCGGTATACATGCGGTGGGGGTCGCGACTCCGCCAACAAACAAAATATGAAATATTGTTCATGTTATTTGCATAATGTGTAAATAGCAGTTTGTGCGACGATGGTCCACATGACGTATTATGAAGGCCCAATTTATTATGTAGGCCTAGTTATTATTGATCTCAGTTTGGCGAACCGACTTGCAATACTTACCATAAAATATAAGCAACAGCCTAGGTGGTATTACCGTTGTTATGGGCATAGGTATCCGCTTAACATCAACTGGGCTTAGAAGCTCGTTTTTAAAATGTAATATAGACCGACGAACGCTCTCAAATACGTGTCCCATCACTATGCTACATAGAGGGTAAGTAACTACCTACTTAAAATATTGAAAATGGGAAATTCTACTTTAACTCATTTTTAAAAGCAAGTATTATTGCATTCAAGGATTATTCAAGCGTCTTCCTTGAGCCGAGAATCGAACCTTCAAGTATGCCAAAATTTCATCCTTATGCCACAATCGAATCGATAGAGTCGATAATAAGGATAAGGCTTAATTTCACCAACGATAATTATCTGGTTAAACGACCGTTTACCCACAATTCCAATATAGTTTCCCTGCATGAAACATAGCGATGGGACACCTGTATGTACAACGCTTCATGACACAGTAGGTAATCACCCGGTTTATTATCGACGCCAGCCACCAGGTAGTGCACGGTCTCCTCCATCTTGCGCAGCCGCTTCTCCATGTGGTCTGCGCGGTAGACCAGCTTCTCGATGGCGCTCAGCAAGTACAGGTCGGCAGGCCGTAGCGGAAGTAGCGGTCGCTGTATACGACGGTGGCGAGCTCGCCGCGCGCGCCCTGCAGCAGGTTGTAGACGGTGGCGGGGCGCGCGCGGCGCGGGCTCGTAGGGCTCGCTGTAGAGGCGGCGCGGCGGCGCGGCGCGGCTCGCGTGGCGCAGGCGGCGCGGGCGCGCGCGTCAGTCGGCCAGCGGCAGCGCGCGGCGCGCCGCCTGCAGCTCGTGCAGCACCTCCAGCACCACGGCGGAGCTCCAGGCCTGCGAGCGGCACGCGTCGGCGCAGCGCGCGCCGCCCGCGTCGCTGAGCTCGGGCAGGCCGAGGTGCGGATCTCGGCCAGCAGCGGCGCCAGCGCGGCGTAGCACGCGGCCACGGTGCGCGCGTGGCGCCCGCACTCGTGCGCGAAGGCGAGGCGCGCGCGTAGGTAGCAGCCGAGGGGCCACAGCCACTCGGGCCCCTGGTGGTAGTTGAAGCCATACTTATAATACATAAGCAACACCACAATCAATCCGCACTATTTCTATTCAGCTACGAATGTTACGAAGTATTGTATTTGTCAAAATTATCAAAGGAAAATAACACAACAGTAACTAGTTTGTAGCCTTGACATTCATGATTTAACAAAAAAAAATATTTTCATTCATGAAATCGTCGCCTTGGGGGTCAATTAAGCTAAGCTACATAATTTTAAAACCATAATGTTTTGACATGATTTATTTGAAGCATTCAATGGTATGGTCATTTATTTTTCAATACATGGAGTGAAAATTTTAACTCTCTAAAACATAACGCTGATTTATATTGATATGTGCAAAATAATCACATAACCAATGAAAGGCCTACAGATTGAAGCAATGTATACGGTGTATGTATGTAGGTTAGAAGACATTCTAAAAACTGTATCCTAAATTCCTTATTTAGGTACTACTAAAAATAAAGTTTTCCTTTAGTTGACTAACGGCCTACAAGCTCTAATCAGTAATATTCATCTCCATATTTACTTACTCAAGTAATCTACAAAGATCAGCAAAAAAACTTCAACACATGAAAACACGCCACAAAGTATGAAACCAAACCCAAATAAAATAAAAATCCATTCTTCAACTAAAAATATAAAACATAATTTAAATTTCTTTCATAACACCGCGTTGCAACCGCGTATATAAAATTGTTATCAAGAAATACTGTTCTTTAAAGGTGAAGACACATCTGCGAGATGCGGTCCCGCAACGAAAGTGTATAACGCAAATATAAATGCATTGTGCGACGCAACGCTACAATATGCAAGTTCTTATTTATTTATTTATGTACACACTATAACATATGAAAGGAGACAGCATTAAAAGTATCCTCCTTAGTAGCGTAGTCCCTACGACACGACTGTGGCATGATGATGAACTCCGCTTATTACACGACTCTCACATATATCTCACTACCCATCACTTCACCACACAAATTTTTCACATTCTTACAGTACACACACTCGCACTACCAATATTAACTAGATATTGTATAAATGACCAAGAGGCTCTCTGCATGGGTTTGTGATTTTAATTCCTCTGCCTTCCCGGGGAAATACAGGCGTGATGTTATGTTATGTTATGTAGCAGCTCCGCGTATATCCAGACTCTCGCCAAGCAATTGCATACACCGTGCCTGGGTAATAAACGCGAGATCAATTTAATCACACCGGTCCCAGGGAATAAGACAGAAAAGCGTGACTGGAATGAAGAAAAATACAGAAAATTGCATTTTTATGTTCATATGCATAGTGACGTCACAATTTTCTACTGTCTCTCCAGCTAAAACTTTACACATTTCTGTTGTCCCTACAGCATCTAACTCGCAAAGAAACAATTTAAACTTCTATGCTATCTACTGCGTTCTGTCATAGTTTAAGTTTTCCTAATAAATTAGTAGTACTTTATCTTAAGTGTTGTTAGAGCGAAGCGTTCGGGCGAACTTCCGAACTTAGTGAAGTCTAAAACAGGTGAAACCGGAGTTATGCTTATCCATCTATTTTGTAGGCGGAACTTCGGGAATTGATGTAAATTCACGCTTCTTATCATTGGAAGTGAGTGGAATTATTAATATGCACGAGTAGAAGCAAATTTGGCAATATCTAGAATGCTTGTAAAGTAAATAATTGTATACTTTTGTCAATAAATATATATTGATATATATATATATTGGTTTATTAATATATATTGATTATATTACTAGTGTTCCCTGTGGTGCCAGACGTAAAGAATTGCACCACTCTATATTTTCTCATAGGTGTCGTAAAAGGCGACTAAGGGATTCACCAGATGGGCAGCAGCGTTCTCTGAGTATTTATTCAACCAACTGCGATCGCCAACCCACCTGCCAAGCGTGGTGATTATGGCATATCCCCCCAACATATGCTTGGGGGAGGTATATGTCCAGCAGTGGACGTCTTTTGGCTGAAATGATGATGATGATGATTACTAGCGGTCTTCCTGCCCGAAAAAGCAGCGCCACATATAATTAAAATCGACCCTGCCGTTTAGGAGAAGATCAATGACATACCAACAGCAGCGCTACCTACCGGATCTAATTGTGTTTTCAAACTATCCAGGAACCCAGTGAAATATACACTCAAAATTTCATCCAAATCGGTCCAGCCGTCTAAAAGAAGTTAGGTGACAAACACACGTACAGAAGAATTATAAATATTAAAATATTAGAAAGAAGTAAGAGAAAATAAGCGTGTTAAAAAGAACAAGAAGTAAGGAATTCTTCTTGTTCTTTTTAATACGCTTATTTATATGCTACATGGAGGGAAAGTACCTTCAATATTGTAGATGGAACATTTTACTGAAAGAAGACATTATTTGAATTAAAAAAATAATTTAAACTGCATTCATAGATATTTAAATAATTACATGGTTGAACCGGAAATCGAACCCGTTACATGAGAATAATAATCACTCTGTAACTTTATCATCGATTGAAAGGCTACATCATAAGTATTATTTTTTGCTAAATAACATAGTGTCACAAATAAAAGAAAGACCATGAATTTTAACATTTTTAATACAAAATTAATCAATTTCAGGCTCAGTGCAAGCAGTGATAGCCTAGCGGTTGAACGCTTGCCTTCCAAGCAGGAGGGTGTGAGTTCGATCCCGGCCCGCACCTCTGACTTTTCGAATTCATGTGCGGATTTATATTCGATTATCACTTGCTTTAACGGTGAAGGAAAACATCGTGAGGAAACCTGCACACCAGAAAGTGCTCCATACAGTTCAAGTTCAATGGTGTGAGTAGTCCGCCAACCCACGCTAGGCCAGCGTGGTGGACTAAGGCCTTAGCCTTCTCGTACTGAGAAGAGGTCCCATGCCCAGCAGTGGGGCAGTAATGGGCTGGTTATGTTATGTAAGAGGCTCAGTACTCGTCAATCTGGTTGCCCATCTCGTCTCCTGGATCTCCTTTGAAGGAGAAACTAACTGCTGAATTGTTTAATTACTGGCGATCACAATCACGTTGATTTCAATGTTTATTGCTCACAACTTGATGACTCATCTTACCGGCAACTACGTGCCACGCAATTATGTTGCTGTAATGTCAAAATGAGAATTATTATCATTATAAGTGCTTTACTCATAGCGAAGCAACGACTGCGCGGACTGTACGATCTGCAAAGTTAACCTGCACTTGCCGTGGTCAGTCTGTGGATGGGTGACCGTTTATCGAGACCCCTCCGTGCCTCGGAGAGCACGTTAAGCTGTCGGTCCCGGTTGTCATACGAATATCTATGGCAGTCGTTACGGGTAGTCAGAAGCCTGAAAGTCTGAAAACTAGTCTAACCTCCGAATGTCAGCATTACCCAGTAACTGGGTTGCGTGGGTCTGGTGGCAGTCGCTCCGTGTAAAATACTGATGTGCAGCCGCATCTGGCTAGACTGGAAGCCGACCCCAATATAATTGGTAAAAGGCTAGGAGGGTGATGATGAAAGAAAGAAGAAAAGAAAGAAAGAAAAATTATTTATTGCCACAACAAGACGACATGCGGTAGGTGCACATAAAAAATACTTAATTAGGTACATTTCTTGAATCATGAAAAAATCATTTCTTGATGAGTGCTTTACTCAATTACCCCACTGGTCTTGACCATGAATTTCATCATCATCATCATTTCAGCCGAAAGACGTCCACTGCTGGACATGATAGGCCTCCCCAAGCATCGCCACGACGAATTTTAACGTCGAAATTTTAGGCTAAGTAATATTTGTATAGCTATCATGATTGTTAATGTCTATTATGTTTCTGAAATAGTTAATCAAACATTGCCAAATTACAATTTAGGTACTTTAATTACGCAAATGAAGTTACACTTCTATTTGCAAATTAATTAAATAGACATTTTAGAAAGAAAGAAAGAAAAAGAAAGAAAAATTATTTATTGCCACAACAAGACGACATGCGGTAGGTGCACATAAAAAATACTTAATTAGGTACATTTCTTGAATCATTTTATCAATGTATGATACCTACTTTGCATGTCGTAGCTGCGGCAAACTGGTCAACACTCAGCATGATGCTGTGTAATTAAACTGTTTTCTTTTTTTTTCTGTTTTTAATTAAACTTGTTTGATCAAACACAGTAAACAACTAGAATTGGTACTCAATAATCTTTTCAATCGCTGCTTTGTGCGTCCAAAAAGTGACTTGATTGCTGTTACTGGAGTTTGTATGGTCACGATACTTCGCGATGGTACATTTTATGGTGATGGTACCTACTGTAATAATAAAGACTCACTATTTAGATCACAGAAATAGATAGAATGGTTGTAATCACAATTTTACTTGCGATTCATGCGTGGCAACTTTCCGAACAAACTACGCCTTACATTTTGACGTTTTTTTTTTTTTTTAGTTAATTTTAATCAAAGATACTTTAAAGCTTTTGTTTCTGCAGTTATAAACAGCACAATAAGGCATTTTTGCGGGTTTTTGTTTTTATATCCGCGCAAAACGGCTATCACTTAACATTTTCTTGTGCCCCCTATGCCTGCTGTGTTTATCAGCTGTTAATGCTTATTAAAACACCACTAGTAGGTTACATCGTCGAGTACTTGAATTATTAACTTTCTTTATCGGTCTGGAAATAGGTACCTAGAGTAAGGCCTACTTAAGTTATAGGATGGTGAAACGAGCAAAAGGCCCACCTAATGTTAAGCGGTTACCTTTGCCCATAACAACTGCAATACCACTTAGGCTGTTGCCTAAATGTTATTGCGAGTCGGTTCGCAAATGAGATATGTAACTTTAGTTTCGAGCGACTACTTCTCTAACCAGGTCACGATACGTCCATTTTTAAATGGGCAGCAGTTACTTTAGATAAGGTTTAATATGATCACGCAGCAAGTAGCAATGTCTCTTGCTTAAATTTAAGAACAACTACGGCTGCTTCCTATAACCTTACAACCCAAGTAACACAAAACCATTTAAAGAATAATATAAATAAATAAATTATTTTGCACAGGTAATTTAATTTTTCTGCTAGTACAAGAAATCTTCAAAACATAATTTATTATTAAATAATATTTATTTTTTAATTTTTTGGAAAACTTTGTTTTTCGAATGATTTTTTTTTTTAGTTTTATATTTATCCTCTGACAAAACATACGCTTTTGTAAAAAAATTGACCCCTTATATAACAATAGTTTGGCAGTTTCATCGCACAGAAACTTTGTCTTTGTCATCTAGATCGTATTTGTGACACTACAACAATGGCTACTACGACTACTTTTTCCTCGATTTGTTCTTCACTAACGGCCAAATTAATATCCAATCTATCCACGATTTACCCTACTAGCGATAGAAATTTGACATATTTTGTATGGAGCTTATGTCAAATTTCTATCTCTAGTAGGGCAAATCGTGGATAGATTGAATATTAATTTTGGCCGTAAATCTATTTCTTGTATCCTTTCTTTTGTATGTGTCTCAATTGTGCCAAATAAATATCTTTACCGTCAAACTAGATTTTTCGCGTAATCGCGGCTTTTTGGCATACTATGGCTCGGATTTTATCCTTCAAAGAAACTCCAAGCATAGCTCGCTGAGTGACTTTGAATATGTGGACTAGCCCAACTGTCAGTGTCCACGTCTCGGTACCGTAAGTCATGACAGGCAGGACGCACTGGTTGAAGACCTTCGTCTTCAAACTTTGCGGTATAGGTGACGAGAAGATTCGGCGAAATTTGCCAAATGCTGCCTAGCCCAACTGGATCCTTCTGTCGGCTTCTTTCCCGAAGTTGTGTCTACCAAGCCGAATGACCTGCCCTAGGTAGATGTATTCCGTTTCAACATCGAGTGCCGACCCTTCGACGAATGTTGTAGGTATAATCCCTATTAATTTAGAAAACTTAAAAAGTCTCGTTCCTAGTGGACGCGCGTCAAGTGCGAGTGTGGCCCTGACCGTGACGCGTGGAGCGTTCGTAACTAGAGATATAATAATGAAAACATCAGTTCTATACTCATATGCAGTGCGGCGGGGGCGGGGGCGCGGGCGCGGGGCACAAGGCGGAGTGGAGCACAAACCTCTCCTCGATGTTGGCGGGGATGCCCAGGTCGCCCGAGCGCAGCTTGCGCGACACCTCCTCGATCTGCAGCTGGTGTGCATGCCCGAATTAGTAGTAGGTTGAATGTTTGACTATATTAATTATATTTTCAAGGCTTGTATTTTCTTGGCCAAACTTAAGCCCGATGATTATGATTGATGATACGCGGATTGGCAGTTGTTTGCATTCGTAAGAATCCTTTTTCGATAGAGAATTATAATACGTGTTATTATTTAGGTATACAGTCAAAGCTCTTTATTCGCAGTTTTTTTTGTGAATTATAAGTAATGTGATTTTATTAATATGCCTTCATTAGAAATATATCATGATAATGTGATAGGATAGGAGTCTTGTTTCATATAATTTCTACAATAGTCATTTATCCGATTTAAATAACTTTATTTTATTCTTCAGGTAAACTGTCATAAAATGACTCGATATTACAAAAGAACATCAAACAAATCGTCTTACACTAAAGAAAATTAGCTAGACGCTATGCGAGCAGTCCGGAGTTGGGAATTAAGTGAATATAAGGCTGCTCATATTTATAACTTACCAAGAATAACGATCATGGATCATTTGAATAATAAAAGATGGAAATCAAACACTCTTGAGAGGCTACCGGCCATTTCAAAATAGACAAACGGCCGGTTTCTGATTTGAGAAAACTCAGTTAAGTGGTACTTAAGTGTGGTTTGAGTATGGGTTTAACGAAATTCTGTTTCTGATCTGAGTATTTCTCAAAGTTAAGCATTCAAGGATAAGTTTTCTCAAATTCCCATTAAATTTTGACATTACGTCCGCTTAACTAGAAAATTGCGTTTCACATCACCTACTTACGGAGTACTTAGGTATCATTTGAGTATGGTTTTAAGGAAAAATCTGAGCATTTCTCAAAGATAAGCATTCAACCGTCAGTATTTTTAAAATTTTAAATTTCGTTCGCTTAAATCAAAATTTGCATTTCACAACACGTTACCTACGCTCAAATACATACTTAAATCTGATTTGAGCGGAAGAAATTTAAGTATCCGAATTTGGCTACTTAAACTCCACTCAATACGACATGCAAAGTAGGTATCATACATTGATAAAATGATTCAAGAAATGTACCTAATTAAGTATTTTTTATGTGCACCTACCGCATGTCGTCTTGTTGTGGCAATAAATAATTTTTCTTTCTTTCTTTTCTTTCAATATATTTTGGAGGCAAATAATAGGGGTTTTTTCGTTTCCCTGCAATTTTATTATGGTTATCATCTAGCACATTCTACGACCTTCCCTATATATTCGATCCATCTTTGATGCCATACTGCGTTCAGTTTCCTAATGGAAATCGTTTCAGGTCTACTTGCTAATTTTATTCTTAAACGAAGATGATGAACTTATCATCTTTACTCCCAAAGTTTACCCACTGAGCAAACCCCTAACTGAAAAGCTATTCTTTCCATAGCTCCTTGAGTAACTCAAGCTCTTTTATGAGGAAACCCTAGAGAACCTAAAGAACCCAAGTCTTTCACCTCAGCCTCCTTAAATTGCAATCAGGGCAGGAGAAAGATGATGATAATGAATAAAAAACACACATTCTGTGAAAGATTGTCTTTATTTTTATTTCCACAAAATCACTGTCTTAAATGTACATACTTGTGTTATTCTAAATAAAACATAGGACAATATATCACCAAATAAATATAATATATTACTTAATATTAATTTATAATTATGTAATATTAATAATAATGTTTTATGTTAGTGTTTATTTATTATATGTCGAAAATTTAAGGGCATGACTTTGCTACAACATTGCACAATAGAAGACAGCACAAAACAAATCTTTTGTTCATTTTATTGCTCGCAAACATGAGGTTTATATCAAAGGGGTATTATATAGGAGATAGGGGCCAAAAAGTTTTGCATTGAAATACCTTTATATTGTCCTGCAAAAGATTAAACTTGGAGAGGAAAGGTAAGTTCTTTTGTGACCCAGTTTGATGTGCTAACAAAAGGATTAAGTTTTGAATGTGTACCATATGCGTCAAGGCCTGTTCAAAAGAGGAAAACTCTGTATGTCATTCAGTCTAAGTTTTCTCTCAATTTTGTCTTTTAGTTTAAGAAGGAAACGTTGCGCCCTCACGCTGGGATTTTTCCTATGTACGTCCCATTGATCACCCCAATTGATCGACAAATATTGTGTGTTATTGAACGTATTATATAGGAGATAGGGGCCAAAAAGTTTTGCATTGAAATACCTTTATATTGTCCTGCAAAAGATTAAACTTGGAGAGGAAAGGTAAGTTCTTTTGTGACCCAGTTTGATGTGCTAACAAAAGGATTAAGTTTTGAATGTGTACCATATGCGTCAAGGCCTGTTCAAAAGAGGAAAACTCTGTATGTCATTCAGTCTAAGTTTTCTCTCAATTTTGTCTTTTAGTTTAAGAAGGAAACGTTGCGCCTGGGATTTTTCCTATGTACGTCCCATTGATCACCCCAATTGATCGACAAATATTGTGTCCATTTTGTCCACGACGTATTTTACGATAGAAAACCTGTTATTTTTTACACAAAAATCCATGTCGAATAAATCAGATTGGAGTGGTTTTTAAAAGGTTAAAAAACTCTCAGTCATTTCAAGTTTTCTCTCGATTTTTTCTTTTATTAAAACGTTGCGCCCCTACGCTAGGATTTATCCTGTATCGTAGGTGCGTCCCCTTGATTGCCCCAATCGATCAACAAATATGATGTCCATGTTGCCCACGACGTATTTTATGACAGAAAACCTGTTATTTTTTACAAAAAAATCAAGAATCGACTGATTTTTAAAAGTTAAAAATAAATTTAAACGCATGCTGAAACACCAAAAACAGCAATCTGGTGTCCATATTAATATTGCTTTCGTGCGAAAAATAGAACCTGTGAGAAGCGAATCGCAAATGATTTTCAATATTGACATTCGGATGCCGATGACATCATCCGCATTTTGTTTTCTTTACACGGCACCATCTAGTCTTTAACTAAGCAGAGCTTATGCATTTTTTTTGGTTATGGAAAGTATTACCTACTAAAGAAAGAAAAAATCATCATTTCAGCCGAAAGACGTCCACTACTGGACATAGGCCTCCCCCAATTAAGGGGGGGATATGCCATAATCGCCACGCTTGGCAGGCGGGTTGGCGATCGCAGTTGGTTGGTTAAATACTCAGAGAACGCTGCTGCCCATCCGCTGGTGAATCCCTTAGTCGCCTTTTACGACACCCATGAGAAGAGATAAGGGTGGTGCTATTCTTTAAGTCCGGCACCACACGGACTACAACAAAAAACATAATTCTCTCAAATTATGTAGTTTTATTTCAAAAAGACTAATTACAGCCACTTATGGAAGGTTGCCTCTAATTGCGCGGTTTCAAATGGTGTTACTATGGAGATGAACCGGTAAGAAACTCCATGTATATATTCTTAAAAATATAACTGATCAATACAATAAAATGCATTCATCATCATCATCATCATTTCAGCCGAAAGACGTCCACTGCTGAACATAGGCCTCCCCTAAGCATTGCCACATCGACCGGTCCTGCGCCTTCCGCATGCATGCAAATTCAAATAATTTAACGGTGCTGATTAACCTGAGTATTCTCTTGTACCAGAAAATCGAGCATTCACCATTTTTAAATGTTATCGAGCTTAACAGTGACCCAATTTGACAGTAATGTAACATTCGCTAATAAATATATATTTAGTAGCGAATGTTACATTACTATGAAATATAAATGGTTATAAAACTTTTCATAAACCAACATTTTGAAGGCGGCGACCTCCTCCTTTTTTTGAAGTCGGTTAAAAATGCGTTAATTTAACAGACATGTGAGGTGGCAAGATGCCTTTAGTGCTCGAGCCCGAGACATACTAGGCCATTTTTATACTACAAGGCATAATCTTAAAAGTAGCTAGGTACTTTGCTAGGTATTTTACAACCACTTGCAGCAAGCCTGAGTGTATTGCACTAAAATACAGGAAATAAGACCAACTAAGACAGATCACGAGACCGTCGCTAAGCCTAATCAACTTATTTTCTGAGCCACATGCAGACTATATACAACTATACTAACGCCAACAAAACACAAACATAAATTATAATAAAACAAAGTTTAACCAGATTAAATCGCGTATATTATTTAAATTGGTTTTCCTGACGTTTCGAAAGCTTTGCAGCTTTGTTTTATTATAATGTGTAGTGATCGCGAAAACCTAAGAAGTTATTTTGTAATAATTTCTTAGGTTTTCGCGATCGCCTGATGTGTAGCCGTGTGTACAACGCAGCAATGGTACAAAAGGTAAAATAAAATAAATGAATATTTTTGGGGCATTTTTACACAGCACCATCTAGTCCCAACCTAAGCAGAGCTTGTACTATGGGTACTAGACAATGGATATAATACTTATATAGTTTTTTTTGTAAATACATACTTAATATATATGTAAGTAAGTAAGATGTAGGTAATGTAAGTATTTTCATTTATTAGTTGGCCGATGTCATTTTTAGGGTTCCGGACCTCAAAAGGAAAAAACGGAACCCTATTAAAACCTAAATCCAGACGGTACTACATAATAGAGAAGATACCTCGAATCGATTGTTTGTAACATGCTTTAGAGCTCCTGCACTCTCACTCACGTATACCTACCCGCTCGCGCTGCGCGTGCTCCATGGCCAGCAAGCAGCAGCATTTTTTTTGCTTGTTTCTACTCTAGTATGCAGTACATATTACCTCAGTGGATCCACCTCAAATTGTTCATAAGTACTACATGCACTTAATTTCCACAGTTCTAGGCATATCAGGCAATGAAGATGGTTCCATCACCGCTACAAAGGAACTGTGCTACTATGTGGAGACCTGTAAGACTAAGAACAGGTTCTGGCTGCCTTACACCAGCCTGCATCTGGCTGAGAGGTCCAGGCCCTTCTATGGACCTGCGAATAAAGCACCTAAGGTCTCACTGTCTAAGACCCCTACAGTTCCCAGAAAGGTAATTTACCAACATGTTGTATTATTAATTCCTAATAAATTCAATAAAGCAAAAAATGAAAGGTAAACAAAGGACTACACACTTTTACAAATAATTTAATTGATTCAGCTGCGCGTGTTTGTTTGTGTTTGTTTTGACAATCCGTCATATCAGTAACCACTTAGTCTAACTAGTCTAACGTACCATGCAATGAATATTGTTGAATATGTCAATGTGAATGCATTACACAATTACCCCACTGTTTCATAAAACCTACCATTTTTTTTCAAGTAAACAACTACGACTAGGTTTGCCAGTTTTTTTGACCCTGCAAGGGAAGTTTTTTTACCTGGGACCAAAAAAAGTGTGCAGTCAGGGACCCCTGTCGGGAATGAAGTTCCTCAACACAATAGAAAGAGGAAGATAGAGAGAGTGCACAGTGTACATATATAATATACATAACATAACCAGCCCATTACTGTCCCACTGCTGGGCATGGGCCTCTTCTCAGTAAGAGAAGGCTAAGGCCTTAGTCCACCACGCTGGCCTAGTGCGGGTTGGCAGACTACACACACCATTGAGAACTGTATGGAGCTCTCAGGTGTGCAGGTTTCCTCACGATGTTTTCCTTCACCATATTGCATGAGCACACATATTCGTGTGCGTATATGCCTGCCTGTTCATAATTCAAAAATCTTATGTGACATTACATTTTCTCTTGAATCACACCTACCACAAGCCGCGTTAAGGAACTTCGTTTTTTTTTTTTCAAGTAAACAATCTACGTATAGACATTCTGTCTCACTAAGGCAGATGTTGTTACCTATATCAAGAGATATATATGGACAGACAAGACAAAACTCCTTGATTCCAAGGCTCTAAGAAGAAATAAGGGTCAAAATGCAATGATCCACCTGTCTTCGTGAGATAGAGTGTCTGTACTACCCTAGTTTGTTTACCTTATGATTTTTGCTTCCTTGACTGCAATATGGATTCAAAAATCAGCTTTTTTATGATTACACTATTACTCATTTCTCTTCCAGACTGATCCTACATGGTGTTGGGATCAGCCTTTCTTTTATCTTGTTGCCAGTCAGATTTCCTTCTAAAGTTTATTTCTAAAATACAAAAGTATTATTTTCCAGAGAAAAATAAAAGAAGACCTCATAGTACCTATGAATGTCAAATTTAATATGCTCAAGGAGCCAGACCTCAATGTAACATATGACGTAATACACACACCCATAAAAAAGGGCAGATACGAAAATGCCTTCAAAGAATTCATTCGTAGATGCAAAGAAACTCTTTTTGACCAGTACTATGAATATTTGCAACGTGATATAGACACTAACAAAGAGTGTCTGGACTATTTGATGAACATTGTTGCGAGTACGGAAGATAAATTTGAGATGGTCATCAAAAGAATAGTTACAGAGAAAGAAATGGAAAATTATTTGCATCAGTGCTGGAGATACAACTTCGTTCATAAACAGACTGATAGTAGTAAGGATCCGTCTGATAGTTCTGTAAGTATAAACATTTCTTAGTAGTTATGCTCGGAGTTTCTCTGAGGGATAAGATCCAAAACGGGGTGATCCGACACAGAACCAAAATTGTTGACATAGCCCACAGTATAAGTAAGCTGAAGTGGCAGTGGGCTGACCATATTAGCCGAAGAACCGATGACTGTTGGGGTAGACGTTTAGAGTGGAGACCGCCAATCGGAAAACGTAGTGTAGGACACCCTCAGGCTAGGTTGAGTGATGGTCTATGCAAGGTGGCTGGTAGAAGCTGGATTAGTGACCGAGGATCGAAGTCAGTGGCATGCTGTTGGAGAGGCCTGCCTACCAGTGGACTATGATAGGCTGATGATGATGATGAAACATTTCCTATAAACTTGGTGTGGAACAGAAAATGTATTGTGTCTCATTAGCTGTTCTTAGATAAATTAATCTAGGTCACAGAGCACATAATAGTCCTACTCCGTATAATAGAATGTCCACTAGATTTCAATACACACCTCATTTGCTCAATACTACTTACTATAGTACGCACCAAACTTTATGGCAGCCGTAAAAACTAGTTGTATGCCTGAGCAGTAGGCATGGAACATTTCATGAATAGCATGTGAAATAACATATGATATGAGATTTCACATATCGCACGCGCTACCTTCCTTCATGTAGTCTGTGAAAATCGCAAAATGTGAAATCAATCACAGATCGCTCAAATATCATTGTATAGCACATTGACATCGACGCAGGTAGACAGCGAGCGAGTAGGGACGGAAATGCTTCAATGGTGTGTTAAAAAAGGGCAAGTTATTTATGACGTTGCCGCATTGTTTTGTCGCTGTCCGAACATTACCATGACCTTGACCAGTTTATGAGAGTATTTCAAAAGTAAACTTTAAACTGAGCAACGTAAAGTATTTATTTCCTTGTGGTAATTTGTAGCACATATCAAAATCACATAATTAATAATAAATAATAATAATAAAATGTTTATTTTCATAAAATATCTTTACAGAAAAAAAAGGTAACGGTAATTGTTTGCGAAATCGCGTTTGTTTAAGAAATAATTTTCGAAGATGAAATGAAATTTGACATTTCGCTCGCCAATCTTTTGGTGCGATACATGTGCTGTGTTGTGAATAAAATTGTTATAGTTTGCGACGTATGCTTGTATTACTATTATAGTTTTGTTCTTGTAAATGGGCTGGATTAGTTTTTAGTGTATAAGTAAAAAGGGGGTAAGTTGTTGTTTCGTTTAAATTTATATAGGTACAAACGTACAATGAGTGCGTAGGGATACGGATTACTATTTAAAAGTCCCAGGCAACATTGTGGCACAATGTATGTTATGTAAAAAAGACTATTCGTGTATTCATTATTTTTACATTGTCAGTTCAAAGCCTGTTCAAGTATGAGGGAAAATTGATTGATTGTTTTTTTTTTCTTTTTTTTTTAAATAATTAAGTGTGAAATTTCTCATGTGAAATCATTGTGATCAAAGTAAATAATTTCATCGAATGAAAATGAATTATAAATAGCAATCATTTCCATGCCTACTGAGCAGTAGCAAAATTTAGAATGCGCGGATAGGTAGGTGTTAACTCTACTCTGTACATCCCAAAATCTTCCAATAGTTAATATTGGCCTCAAATATGGTTTGGGACTGTATGAAGAACACTCAATCACAATGCTAATAATCGGTACATAGGAATATGACTTACTTCTTTTTTGACATCAATAACATGGTTTTCCACAAAACAAACCAAAAACATTATAGTGAAATTATTTACAACAAAGCGAACTAGGTACTTAATTACATTGTTTTAATAAAAATAAACATTAATTTATTTTGTAAAACGAATCCTTCGACCTTGACATTCATTACTTCAAAATGCGTATTGTTGTTGCTTTGAATTACGTACAAAATGTTTCAAAACTTATTCGATTCATCTTTTTTCTAGATAACGAAACGTAATAATATGGTAGGATTTGGTAGAATTTGTACGGCACTAGCTACGTTCTCGTTGCTATGGAAAAAGATCTGTCACGCACGTTGTCTACGTAGAAACTCGAGTCGACGGGTCGCCTCATGCTCGAGAAGAAGAGATATCTTGACGTATAGAAAGAGCTTTGTCTACTCTTGGAAGAATAGACATAGAATTGGTCATGCTACGCCTACTGCAGAGGGATCTGGGATATTGGATGTCGAGAGGAGATAGCAATTCCGGATACAATTGCGGGAGGTACGGAGGGAGGTAAACCTCTAGCAGCAAGCAAGCTGCAGACAAGTGTGAGTACTTTGAGATTTTATCTGCCAAGCAAAAGTGAGCCTTAAATTCGAAGCAAAATAAACTTATAAAATTAAATCAAAAGTGAAAAATTTAGTCAAAAGTGAACTTTATTGCCTAGGAGAATTTAACTTTAACTTTGTTAGAATAATTTAGTGCATGTTTAGACTTAGTTAAATTTAAGCGAATTGTGTTCAAACGGGGAACCTATGCCCGATTTCGAATAGAAAGTTGCCGTCAAACACTTAGAAAAAATTGTTGTTTACATTGACTTAGAAAATTTTCAGAACTTGTAAAAAAATTCGAGAAGTATTTTGTACTTGTATTATTTTTAGACTTAACAAAATTTCTTTGTTTACATCAACTTAAAAAAAAAATCACAACTTTTTTAGACTTGTAATTTTTTGGACTTAGAAAAATTTCTTTGTTTACATCGACTTGTTAAATTTTTAGAACTTATATTTTTTTTGTAAATTGTAAATTTTTTGAAAAATGTCTTTGCAATCGCAAGTTAAGGTACAGGGAGATATTCTCGCTCGATTGACAAGGGCTAAAAGTAATTTAAAGAAATCACCTAAGGATAGGATTACCAAACAATACTTAGACACCAGTAGGCGTAGCATGACCAATTCTATGTCTATTCTTCCAAGAGTAGACAAAGCTCTTTCTATACGTCAAGATATCTCTTCTTCTCGAGCATGAGGCGACCCGTCGACTCGGGTTTCTACGTAGACAAAGTGACAGATCTTTTTCCATAGCAACGAGAACGTAGCTAGTGCCGTACAAATTCTACCAAATCCTACCATATTATTACGTTTCGTTATCTAGAAAAAAGGTGAATCGAATAAGTTTTGAAACATTTTGTACGTAATTCAAAGCAACAACAATACGCATTTTGTAGTCATGAATGTCAAGGTCGAAGGATGCGTTTTACAAAGTAGTGATGCGACTCGAGTCCGATTTTACCACTGGTGTCATTCGAGTCATTTTACAATTTTACTCGAGTACTACTCGAGTGATCGAGACGTCGAGTCACTCGAGTGGTTCACGAGTCACTCGATCACTCGCCTCTAACGAGTCACCTGTCATAATACTTGAATTAATTATTTTTTTCATTTTGTCAATAAGTTGAGGCTAAATAAAACGACAAGTTTGAAGTTTTATTTCAATACATCGCCAGTCTTACAAAAATCAACACTTACCTATATATCGAAATTAATATTATATGCTTATAAAAATGAGCAAATATGGTCTGTTCATAAAACCAAATAACATTACGTTATTTGGTGAGTGATTGGCAAGTGAATCGAGTCCGAGTGAACTCGAGTCGATATTTTTTTCACTCGAGTACGTTTTTTTTCGATATCACTCGAGTAAAAGTGGACTCGAGTTGCATCACTATTACAAAGTAAATTAATATTTTTATGGTGTGCCAAAGACATTAAATATGTGGTGTGCAAACAATAAAGTATACTCTATCTACTTTTTGTACCGAGAAAATAAACAGTTCCCGAGGGATGCGCGATAAGACTTTCTGTGATAAGCCGAAGAAGCCGCGGGCATTCAGCAAATTTTCTTACATGTAGGTAATCCTACTAATATTATAAATGCAAAAGTATGGATGTTTGTTTGTTTGTCCTTCAATCATGTTCAAACGGATTTGGATGAAGATTAGCACGTAGACCATAGGGTGTGCATTAACATAAAGGAAACCTTTTTATCCCGGGAAGACACAGTTACCGAAGGATGCACGATAGTCATTCGATACTTATTACGAATTACACGCGGGCAAAGGCTAGTTTTTGATAATAACTAAGGAGATAGCGACGATAGGAACCCGACATGTTATTATTGTTGTTCAAAAACTCCAATGAAAATAATTTAACAAGAATCTAGTCCTAATAAAACTAAAGAATACTTTTGTCTAGGTCTCATGAGATGTAGACTAATTTCTTCTATTTGAAGAGACACATGTCTACCCCTAACTGTCAAAAGTAGAGAAAATATGTTCGTCATGCTCGACGTTGTAGATATGTGTCGATCGAAGTATAGAAACATTTCTTTTCTTCATTATTGACATCGGCATGCTACGGACGGAAGAAATCTTTCTACAATACGTCATTTTGTCTATTCTTCCGTCGACATAAGCTTTGTCATGCTGCGGTCATGCTACGCCTGCAGGTTAGAAAATGTTGAAGTCTTGTGGGCACAATTTAGTTTAACACATACACAAATTGTTAAGGATTTTGAAACTAAAGAATTGTTATCTTCACCCTACACTGTAAACGAAGTCTATTTTCAATTTTCTTCGTTCAGGAGAACCAAGTCTACTTCCAATATTTAGGCCCATATTACAGAACGACACTCAAGCGTAGATCTCTGTTTAAAACTAGTTTTAAGTTGAGCTTTAGTTAGTTTTTAGTTTTTTGTTTTGTTTTGAGTGTTGAGTTTACTGCCTCGTTGGTCTAGTGGTTGCAAGCGCGACTGCCGAGAGTGGGGTCCTGGGTTCGATTCCCGGGTCGGGTAAAGTGTTATTGGGTTTTTTCATTAGGAAATTCTCAGTAGCAGCCCGGAGTCTGGATTTGTGCCCGGTCAATGGCAATAGGCTCGCCCCTTATTACATGGGACTATAACATAACTGGCGAAATGTGGGTGTACTATTACACCTCTGCCTACCCCTTCGGGGAAATACAGGCGTGATGTTATTTTATGTTATGTTATGTTAAGTTGAGCTTTGATTTTAGAACGTTCCTCAAGCATAGATTAATTGATCAAGAAGATAACGGTGTTGTTATGACGAATACATTTACCTCTTCAAAGAAACTCGGCTAATAATGTTACAGCTTATATAAGAAATGAAATCCATTTTCAAGCCAGATTGTTTAACACAACAAATAAATTTGACTAATCGCGTTCTCGAAACATACCGAAGTACAATCGTAGATACGGTAAATCGGAAGCGTTACTTCATCAGCTTTCAGGAAAGTGTCAATCAAGTGCCCAAAATAGGATAAATTTTTCACAATTGGCATTTTTCCATCCGAAGTCGGAAAATAACAAAAATTAAAAAATCTTAAAACTGTAAATACGATCGTAGGCAGCGCGCAGGCGCGCCAGGGCGTCCGGCCATGAGCCGACGCCGGGCCGCGCGCCGCGCCACCACACCGCCGCGTCGCCGGTGAACAACATGGGGAGGCCCCGTAACGCATGCTCGTCGGTCACGTCGGCGCACTCCTTGTTTACCTCTACCGCATCAATGAACGCCTCTAGTACCTCAGCGTCGCGTGTCTGCCCGTCGAATCTCGCGGTACACTTCGAGAAGTTACCGCCGGATGTCGCGGACGCGTTCGCCCTGGGCGATGCCGCTGGTGTCGACACGACTGGGTCCCACGTTACCAGGATGGTGTAGGGATCGAAGGGTTTCCATCAGCGTGCGGTTGGTCTCCGCCTGCGTTTTGGCGAATGACTCCATCATGGTGGTCAGGAGCCTTTCGGTGTTGAGAGCATCGGTGGGTGCTCCGGTGTGGGCCCCGCCGGGCATGTAGTCAAGAGCGGCGCCCCCCTGGGCGCGCGGGTAGTCGGGAGCGGCGCCCTCCTGGGCGTGCGTCTCCTCGGAAGCGGTGCCCCCACGGGCACGCGTCTTCTCGGCCGCGTCGGTCGCAGCACAGGCGCGCTGCTCCACCACTGAGTCGCAGTCGTCGTCAGAATAACCGTCACTTCCTTGGTCCTCCGGCTTGCGGGCGACTGCCGCCTTGGTTGCTCGCGTCGTCCGTGGCATTCTAACGTCTATAGTCACTGAATACTACTAACTTTGTTTGGGTTCGTTCGCGCTTTTTTTTACACAAAAAATGGCCACGAGTTGGGCGTCACTATAGTAGTTGGGTTTGATAATCCGTTCAGTGAGTGAAATAAAACGTTGCTCTATGCACAGAATCAGTGTAATCATTAGTTTGACACTAGGTATAAACGACAATAGGTTAAAACTAAACTTTACTAAACAAGTTCGATACGATGAGACAATTTGGGTACACTATTACGGAGCGAGCGAGAGCCGCGGAGGATGACAGTATGACGCGTTACTCGAGACAGCGTCCGCGCGCGACTGCCGGCTACGGCCGAGCGGAGCCCGAGGTGGCGCGAGAATCGCCGCGCATGCGCGGCTTCCAACGGCTTCTAGGTACTTAACCGTGCGACGGCGCACGTTGCCAGCCAACCCTACACTGCGCGCTATATAACTAATTTTGGAGATAAAAAATGTTTTTTTTTTTTTTTTTTTTTTTTTTTTTTTTTTTTTTTTTTTTTTTTTATTAATGATCCACTAAACTGGATAAAACACTTTTTTGTTAACATGACCAAGTGCTTATCCTTCTAGAAGTGGATACAACATGCAAGAGATAGATACACTCAAGAGATTACCGGAAATTAAATTACAATTATATGTTCATGTTAAACCTCAGCGGTGACAGCTTTATTTATAAAAATGACCGATGCGTTGAAAATATCAAATTTATTGCGGTTGCTGTTGTACAACGAGCACATACGCATATACGGTACATGGGTGAATGTTGGCCGTAGTTGGTGCGAAATAAAGGAAGATGAAACGTTTGTCTATTTATGACACGACTACCGGAGCGTGGTACCGAGAGTTGAAGTTTTTTTACTTATCTAGTTTTTCTTCGGAACCATTGGGATTTTTGAGACAATATTTGGAATATTATCAGTTAAGAGTATGTAAATAATAAAAATCAAGTAAAAATCTTAAAAAGTCAAATAATAAAACTTTTTAACAAAAAATTGAACCGACGAAAACAGAAACTGAAAAGCGAAAAATAACAAATTATGAGTCGGCGCCAAACAAACTTTTAACAAGCAAAGTGCGTGCAAGTTGCAAGTGGCCGAGCGACGAACGAATTTTTGGAAAGTTATTGTTTATCGTTGAAAATTTCACGTTGTATTTGATGTTACGTTGTTTTTATTTTTTATTTATAGTAATTTAATGATCTTCGTTGATTGTTTGGCGCCGACTCATAATTTGTTATTTTTCGCTTTTCAGTTTCTGTTTTCGTCGGTTCAATTTTTTGTTAAAAAGTTTTATTTTAACTTTTTTTGTGGTCAAAATCTAACTCCAGGTCTCCATTATGTCGTAGTGTCTAGAACTATATTTATGTGTATCAAGTTTCAACAGAATCGGTTAACAGATAAGAATTCAGTGGGTGAACAAACACTCACCCCCTGTTTTACTACTCTTAAGGGTCGATTTTGATTTTGAAATTTAAATGGGACCAACTTCGAAATATACCCTATCCATTAAAAAAAGAATCATCAAAATCGGGCCACTCTGTAAAAAGTTACGCGTGGTCATACATAAATGAAAAAAAAATAAAAAAAAATATATATACGCGTCGAATTGCGAACCTCCTCCTTTTTTTCGTCGGTTAAAAAGTGAAAAAAATCTAATAAATCATGATTTTTTTGATTAAAATAAAAATAAAAACTGTCAACCAAAAAGTCATGATTTTTATCAACCCTGGATTAAACCCCATACATACCCCTGTGACAGTATAAATTACATAAACTATGCTTTCATTAAATTGATCTCAATTCAAAATTCGTAATTTACTAACATTAGGCCGCGTTCAGTATCATCGTCCGAAGACGCCCGCAGCGTACTTTGGTCGTTCAGTTACTCAGAGTGATCATACAAACAAACGCCAAGGAACGCTCCGAGCGTCATCCGACGACGGGTGATAATATTAAACGCGGCCCAGGGCAATATTTACTAACAAAATGGATGCAAATCTGAAATAATGATGATCCTGTCTGGTGCGGGGAATTCAACCATTAAATTGTATGCTTTTTAAGGTGAATGCTACCGGGTAGTCAGAGAAATTAAAAATTTCTTGTGGGGGTATTTACAAATTGTAGCTCTATTTCGCGTTGTACATCAATAAAAAAATAACAATATATCTACTGAATAATACTCATAAAAAGATTAACCTAGCTCTATAATCTCGATAATCGATAATTTATTGTATTATTTCGCATTTACGCATACGAAGCAAAATCTAACGATTTAACGATCAGTTAATAGATCAAACTGTACTTGAGGAATGTTCTGTAATACGGACCTTATAGTTTATAGTTAGTAGTTAGTTTGTAGTTTATAGTTTCGTCATGTCCGTCCGTCTGTCCGTCTGTCCGTCTGTCCGTCTGTCCTAATCCTTTACAGCTTAATAACTTCTACAGTTATAAACATAAGTAAATGAAATTTTGTAAAAAAATAGTCTGCATATAGATCTCAATTTTAAAAGAATAAAAAAATAGTTTTTACGTTCTTTAGGGGTGGCGCCCATACATGTGAAATGGGGAAAAAAAATTTTTTTCCGCTGCACCCCCTCGTGTGTGGTATCATTGAATAGGTCTACTAAAATGAAGGTAATGTTTCATACATCACTTTTTTATCAGGTGTACCATCTGCGAAATATAGCCCGCCAAAGTGGCTTGCAATGTGTCCCCCCCCCTGCCATTTCTAAACTATGCAACGTAGAAACTTATAATCTTCCACATTGATAGACCTTTGCGAAAACTCTCTTTTAAAATTATTTCGAGTATAATGTGATTATAATTTTTTGAGTTATAGACAGAAAACTGAAAAATACTTAAAACGTCCTAGTTCAAAGGTCATTGACCTTAGAGAAAAATGATCATAGCAAATAATGCTCCTTTAGCTACTTTCTATTTGAAAAAATCACAAAAAGTAACTTTGTGTTATGTTGACGACACACTTCTTAAATTTGGCGCCATCTAGCGGCGTCGTACAATACTCTCTGGGTCGCCAATGCTGCCGTCAAGTGCCGTGTATTACATTTGGCACTGTATAGCGCCATCTAGCGGCTACTGACATCACTCTCTGAGTCGCCAATGCTGCCGTCTATTGCAAAAACTAAAATAGCCGTGATTAATATTCGATTTGATTTGTTTGTAACACCTACTTAAGGAACCCTATAATACTGAGCATGGCCCGACATGCTCTTGGCCAGTTTTTGTTTGTTTGCTTTCATGTCATAATTAGTACACTTTCTGTACATTCACGACGGCATTTTTGTAATTTTTTGTCACCGGTTACGCTCGGCGCCTTGCCTTGATGCGGACTAATAGCAAGATGTCACAATTAGCTTGTTTTCGAGTCTTCAGATATTCGCGCTAGTCACTCATCTGTACTTATGTAAAATCATTGCTCAGCGCAAAAAAATCTAACCGACAAGTTTTAAGATGAATGTGAAATTTCTTTAGTATTTATTATAACATAATATAACATAAAAAGTTGTTACAAGTTGTGTGAAGTCCCTGATTCCTGTGCTAGGTGAGAAACCTGTGTTACAAGAGTCAGTGTCCTCTCCCATGTGCAGAAAGACATTAAATTCTTATGCAACAAAACTATATAAATGCAAAAACTATAACTAAATAATAAGTTAGCAAAAATATGTTAGTGATGTGTGTGTGTAAAATAATGTAATAATGCGTGTGTCAGTGTTTTGTGAGGGTCAGTGTGTGTATGGGGGTGAGCGTTTGTGGGTATTGCGAGTGTGGAGAGGTGATTGTGTGTGCACATTATGGTTTTAGAAGTTTCATATATATTGTTTTTATTCTATAGGAAAGAAAGAAAAACTATTTATTGGCACAAAAAATAAAATCAACAAAAAGAAAAGTACATCAAAATAGAATAACATGTAAGGGCCAAAAGCGCCACCAGCTCAACATTATGTTAGGTAGCAGTACAAGTACAGGTACTTAGTTACTACCCAATGCTGATTATCAGCTGCGACCCACGGGTGTCATACGCTCAAAACAAAGTAAGAGTACAAATACATCTATAACTACTGTATTGTGTGGCACGCCTTACTCGTATAGTATATTTAGCCTAAGTTTAGCATAAGGTTATTCAGTAAAGGATAGATATTGTACTTGACAACAAGTCTTTCATTGATACCATACGCCCCATATTGCACTACATCCATGAGACAATTTTCCGAATATAATAAAGAAAATAGAAAAAATGGATGGCCCTCAGTTAAAACAGGTCAACTTATATCCCCATAGCCTAACCCACAAACATGTTTTCCTAATGACGACTCATACAAATTCCATACTAATGCCACATGTAACATTTCCTGCCCTAATTCCGCCAACCCCTCTAATTGGTCCACCATTCCGCCACTCCTCGGCTCCACCAATCAGAATCGGTATCATTTGACATTTCTGGTCAAGTTGCATTGGCCGTGGTCACGAGCAGACTGAAGTATGTGGGTGTCATCGTCTTGAGCGGCGGGTGTTTTCTCGAACTACCCGCGGTTGGTTTTTCGTAACGTCGCTGTCCGTAACAAAATATAAAAGTAAAGTCTCATATTAGTGAAATTCGCGAAATTTTAAAAACTTCTAACCATTCACAAGTTGGTTATATTCTATCAAGCCAGTTCCCAAAACACCCCACCCCTTAAAACAGACCCCTATAACCTCCATCTTTCAAGGTTTAGCAATAACCAGAGTTTATAATGCGATGGGTTCAACAAAGTAGAATTTAGCAATGAACTAGTACACACGGCTACACATCAAGCTGTACATTTCCAGTATAAGCTGACCTCGCATTGTATAGGTTTTGCTTCCCAAAAACAATATAATAGAGACAAATTTTTTTTTTTTTTTTTTAATGATAAATAGATCTGCTCTTGACCGCAATCTAGACAACTTTGTCAGGATGATAATATGATGATATGATGATGATATGTACTGAATGTACATTCATTAATTGATTTAAGAGCTACGCTCTTGTCGGTGGAGTGTTTTCCATATTTCTCTGTATCCCGCCTCCCCTGACTTTCTGATAGGACATCAACATTTTTCCCTTACGTTTGGAACCTTTGGAAATGTGAAGCTGGAGAAGAATAGAATGAATTAGTTCGACGGAAAATAAAATGAACGATATAGTTGCGGAAAAGAGAAACATATTAAAAGTTATTGAAAACAGGAGAGGGAAAATGTTGGGACACCTGATAAGTCACAATAATTTAATAATGACTGTTATAGAAGGGAAGATATGTGGGAAGAGAAAGAGAGAAAGACCGCGAAAAACTTTTATGGAGACATACAGTCACTTCAAATTACTTTCTTCAACCAACTACACTCTTACGTACGAAGCTCTTTGCTAATAATTTTATTATGGGTACTACCGCCAAAGAGTGGTTTTTTTTTTTTTTTCGAATGGACTCTCGCAGAATTGGTACCTAAAATGGATACCCTAACTGCTTAACCGGACTGGGGGCGGAGAATCCCGTTAGGGACTCCATCCGCCGCCAAAGAGTGGAATTCCTTGCCAGCCGGCTGTGTTTTTCCCGATAGATATAATCTTGTGGTCTAACGCTGAAAGCGCGAAAAAAAAACCACTGTTCCCTTCATTTTGTCGATTTGTGTGAACACAAATATAGGGATCAGCTGATTTTTTTCGCGATTTCAGGGTTGGTCCCATAGTAAAAGTTGTTCATACTGATGAGTACAATAACCCCTCAAGAGGTTTTCAGTTATTTTAATATAATCACTACATAGTATAAAACAAAAGTCGCTTCCCGCTGTCCCTACGTATGCTTAGATCTTAAAAACTACGCAACGGATTTTGATGTTCCACACGCCGCGCACCGCGCACGGCCCCCGCGCTCGCCCCGACCCGCACACAGCCGCGAGCAATTTTACGAGCACACATATTTTTTTTTTTTTGCAGATTTTTTTTTTTTGACAGTATATCTCCTTAAATATGAGTACACTAATTTGTAAGTCTACATTTAAATGTCAAAGGAGTGCTTTGGCGCTCGAACTAGGAAAGACCTGTATCACGAGCGCCGTCACCTTCCTCCAGACCAGGCAAGTAAATACAGTTTGCTTTATTAAAAATTAACTTTTAGGGATATACCCTTTTACTTTATTACGAGTAAGGGTGCAGAAAAAGATAATAATATTTAACACTTTTTTTAAATTATTAATTAATTATATAAATAAAAGGAATGAATGTGTGTATATGTGTGTGTTGTGTGAGGGGTGCGTAGATTGTGTGGGACATGCTTAAGTGTCGCTTCTTGTCGTTAGTATACTTATATTCTATGACCCAGTCCACCCCAAATACCTTCGTTAGATCGACGGCTCATCTGGCTATCTATCTATCTCATACGTTAAATGATAACAAACTAATAAGTACTTTAGATGCTTAGAATAATGTAAGAACACAGAGTAATAATATAATTCAAAGATCCACTCGAAGTTGAAGCACAAAAACAATCAATGTGTGCCTCGCAAGTGGCATGTAAAATGTTTACCGACACGCACAAAGGCGAGCGAAAAGTGTACTGAACGTAGCCTTTTACGGCCAACTTGAAATTGCTTCACTCCGCGTGTGACCACTGAGGGTAGCACTGAGGTTAACACGTCTAAACTCAGAATAACTAGGCTTTTTAGACGTGTTAAGTTCGAATCCAAGAAGTATAACAAACATCGTCCGGCATTCAGTACTTATCGCGAATGTGACAAACCTTTCATATTTTTCTTTAGTCGTTAGTAGGTATTCAATCAAATACATAATTGTGTATTTGAATTGAAGTATGACCAAAAGTTGTTTAAGGTCTCAATAACAAATGTCTCACAAGTAGCATACATTATAATTAAATTAGATTTTTGTCTGTCCTGTAAAGTGACCAAAAAGGTTATTGTCTCTAGGAAGTGTAATGACCTATTATAGTTCACCAATGATAGGGCACCGACTTTCAGTATTTAGCAAACTAATAAAATAAAATAATAAATACTTTTTGGGCCATTTTTGACACAACACCATCTAGTCCCAAACTAAGCAGAGCTTGTACAGTCGACTGCATAACAGTGGTAACACTTTAATTCGAAAACCACCCTTACTGCTTACGAAATAAAGATGCTGCTAATTTCAAAGTGTTACCACCGACGTGCGGTCGACCGTAATATGGGTACTAGACAGTGGATATAACACGTAAATACATTTTTTTTTTGTAAATACATACTTATAATACATAACAAACACCCAGACCAACACAAACACTTATGTTCATCACACAAATATCTGTGCGCAGTGGGAATCGAACCCACGACCTCGTGATAGCAGTCCGACACTCGAACCACCAGACCACAGACGTCGTCATCGTTTTCAATTAAAAGTCTGATCTGTAACTTTAAAAACTCAAAGGCTTACTTTGCCCAGCATCGGTGCGGACAACTGCAGGTCCTGGAGCTCTTCTCTAAAGCTATTTATAGGAAGGGTGTGTTTAATCTGTGTATTGGTTTATTACAACATACCAAACGAGTTGAGATTGTTAGAGGGTAATGTGTTTAAAACAAAATTAACAGAGTGGCTTCCAAAATGTTATTTCAACAGTATTATGGAATTTATGGAACGTAGAAAATAGTAATTAGTATCTAAGAATATTATCAATAATAGGAAATGAATGTATAATTATAGTGTAAAATTGTAATAGTAACATATTAACAGTAATAATGTAAAAATAAGAATAAATAAAAAATAATAATAATGTAAACATGTGCAGGCAGAATACAGTGACATATAGGCTATACGATCTTACCTTTGTATTAATGTATAATGTATTTCTAGCAAGTTAACGTGATTTGATCTCTATTATGGTCAATGGGCATACCTTGCATGAGGGAGCTTTCCTAGCAGAAAGATATCCATGAGGGTATCCATTCGAAAGAAAAATGTTTCACTTTTCTAAAATGCACAACTTAAACTTATTATGCCGATTAAAACATGTGTAACAGAAACTAGCAAACAATTTGACACTATCTATTACCTTACATCAACACTAGTAACTAGGGTCCCGCCTATCACTTAGCAATGCGTTAATAGTAACCATTATCCGATAAATGTATGTCCGAGAAATGTTCATAATCACCAGTATGGAACCACGGTAATTACAGCCATTTATCTGACATGACCACCAGCTGACGACGACGCTTGCCTATAATTGAGCGATTAATACCACTACCCTATAGAAGTACTTACGACACATATATATTTTGATAAGTATTATTCAATAATAGTATATAGTCTTATAGTCTGTAGTTTCCAATAACATTAAACAAGATATACCAGGCCCCTCAGAAAGTATTGCGAAAAAAAGTTTTTATATATGGGAGACTGGCCAGTTATAATGTTTTTCGAAAATATGATTATTTATAAGTAAAAATAAGTAAGTTCCAATTTCAAAATTTCCCTCCACATTTTTTGCGAGTTAATTCAAAGTATTGTGTCTCACTGAAATATGGATCTGCGCCGGGAACATTTTAGAGCTATGATTTTATACGATTTCAAGTGTCGCCTGAAACCGGATGAATCGTACGATAGACTTCAAATGGCATTCATGGATGAAGGCCCTTCCAAGGCAACCGTGTATCGTTGGTATAACGAATTCAAGCGCGGTCGACCAACTTTGGGGGATGACGAAAGAAGCGGTCGCCCTTTGACGGCTGTTACCGAAGAAAACGTGCTAGCCGTGAAAAATTTAATCCAAGACAATAGGCGAATTACATATCAGGAGATTCAACACATATTGAAGATTGGATCGGGAAGCGTTCACGAGATTCTACACAGCCATCTTCGCGTGAGGAGGATAGTATCACGCTGGGTGCCGCACAACCTCACCGATGCTCAGAAGCAGGCCCGGGTGGAATGGTGCCGTGATATGCTTAACAAATTTGAAGCAGGCTCGTCTCGGCGTGTTTACGACATCGTTACAGGTGATGAGTCCTGGATTTATCAATACGACCCAGAAACCAAGCGCCAGTCGACTGTTTGGGTGTTTCAAAATGAGCCAACGCCTACCAAAGTGAAGCGATCTAGAAGCGGGGGTAAGATTTTGATCGCTAGCTTTTTTAATTTGACTGGCCACTTGGTATCAATTCCCTTACGGGATCAAAGAAGCATTAATGCCGAATGGTATACTACCAAATGTTTGCCAGAAGTTTTCTCTGTTATAAGCAACAAGCGACCAAACACAGGGCTCCGCGGGCTACTGCTCCACCACGACAATGCACCTGCGCACACCGCACTCAAAACGAGGGACTTCCTGGACAGCACGCCAGTCAAACTCCTGGGTCACCCTCCTTACAGCCCTGATCTAGCACCGTGTGACTTCTTTTTATTCCCAAAAATAAAAAATCAGCTCAAAGGGATACAATTTTCGTCGCCGGAAGATGCGCTGGCTGCGTTCGAGCAGGCTGTAAACGAGGTGTCTGCGGCGGACTGGAAAAAGTGTTTTGAAAACTGGTTTAGGCGCATGAATCTTTGTATAGAGGCTGGTGGAAAGTACTTTGAAAAGATTTGATAAAAATATATGTACGTATAGAACAATTTTTTTTAGTTTCGCAAAACTTTCTGAGTGTCCCACGTATATACGTTTTAGTTTAAGTCTTCAGAAAATTTAAAATCTATAAAAATTTATTCGATTTATCACATAAAGACTATCGCGCAACCCTCGATAACTGTGTAGCTTTTGTGTTATTTCGAGTTATGATAATAACTCAAAATAACACAATCACAAATTCATTCAAAAATTCAAAACACATCGGACCATGACAACTATAACGCATATTGACAACCGGACCAACGTGTCACGGTGCGTGGCGTTATACACAAGGAACTTATACTCTCATCTAATTCAGAGTCCGAGTCGTCCTTCATAAGTTTTTGGTATTTATTGAATGAAGGTTTGACAAATACGGTATCAGATACAGAACTTGGACTTTTACTTATCATAGAATTGACACAAAATGTGGAATTTAGTTTGGGTTTTGACCATATACTGTCAGCTCTTGGTGTAAAGGATCTGCCATTCATCATGCTGTTCAACAGACTGGGATTTTCATTTGAGGACTCCACGGCATACGCGCGACGCGCGCGCACGCGCACAAACACGCTATATTGCCGTGCATTGCGCACGTGTGCGCGTGTCGTCGTGAAGCGCGGGTTGCATGCGCGTGCGCGCGTGGTTGCAGTGACCACGGGTGCGCGACGCACGTACGCGTTGCGGGACATGGCTGTTTGATGAAGACCTGAGAGCTGGTTTCCAGGCAGGTGGCAGTTTCCAAGCTCTCAGGTCTTCATCAAACAGCCATGTCCCGTTGAGCCTGGAGTATGACACGGTCAGCAGTGTGTGTACCGGTGATAATCCACCTGAAGACTCGGACACGACGAGCGACGAAGATGCACGACCACCACCGAAACCAGGCGCTCCGTCACCGTCTTCGCGAGCGCAGCGCTACGCGGCGCGCTGTGGCCTCTAAATCCACAGTTTGGTGCGCGACGCCGCCGCGTAACCAGCTCATGATTAAGGGCTCCGTTCGAGCTCGAAACCGGTCGGGCACACCCGATGATATAACGTGAGTGAAACCGTTTATATTAATCATTATGAATTTAACTCACGATAGTTATTATATAAAAACTACTACGATATGTAATTTAAACTTCTCTGTTGATTCTTAATCGATTCTACTAATACAAGTAACTGCCAATCATTTTAATATCTATCATAAACACGAAAGTATCTTAAAAAACCATTTCCTTCGTATGAATAGTTACATTAAAAAACGTTTTTACAAGATTCAAGTTAAAAGGATAGATTTCTATAACAATCATTAAATAACAACTAATAAGTTTCTAATAATAATACATTATTACGCGTTCTACGCAAAAAAAAAAAACAAGTTCCATAATTGCGAAAAATAAAACTGCCAAATGGTCAAAAACAAGAATAAACTGCGACGCACTTACGCATCATCAGGAGAACATCAATATTTAATAGTTTCTTTACTGAATTCCATATTTAAAAATAAACTGCCAATAGTACTTATATTCTGTACAGCACCGACTAAACAAAACAAAAAATATTCATTGTAAAATTGGATCTAGGTATTATGTCATTAAAATTTGAAGCAGATGTTGAAATCTCAAAGAACATAGTGAAATTCTACGCATGGACTTAAGTCCATGATTCTATTACGTCTACCAAATTGACAGCTTCCAATTTCTTCTGTTTTTTGTATAGCTTACTTTTAAGGGAGCTCCCTGACAGCGAGCATTTGCATGTAATGTAACAAATTAACCCGTACAAATTTTATTGATTTGTTCCGGAGAATTCAAAAGAAAAGAAAGAAAAAATATTTATTGCCACAAAAAGACATGCGGTAGATGTATACATAAAAATACACGCGAATGCACACGGTGAGGGAGCGCCTTTAAGACAACAATTATTTTTAAATCAAGTTTAGTCGATGCCCTAAAGAACCAGCGCAAATGTACGAGGCATTCCAGGAACAGCAACTAAGTGAATCGCAACTCAGTATTCCACGAACAGCAACTACATTAACCGTATAGTTCGTAGCGGTCCCTAAAATGCCCCCGACATGAGAACCACCGTAAGCTCAGTTTGGTCCCATTTATGGGACGGAATAATATGTCAAACGTCACCCTAATTAAATATATGAATATTTAATGTACTATCTATCGAATCATGTATGAGTACGCTAATTAGGATATTTAAATAAAAAGCACGTGTGTCAGTGCCATTATATCTTTAATATTTAGCACGTGCGCGTTATAATATATACCTTTGAAAATTCCAAGTGAATACTGCGATAACCGCCATTTTTTTACAGTGATGATCGAGGCTAAAAAACATAAAATTTGTCGATTCTGTACATCCAAACTTTACAGAATCAACTAATAAATCACTCATCATATAATAATTCGTGGGAATAATCCTTCATATTGGTAGAACTAGTAGTGATAACAAAGCTTTTCATATCTAAAGTAGAAGTTTCCCGCGGATTGCGCGTTTTTCGTTGTATATTATCACTATTATCACACATTGTATCTAGTACGCGTGGTAAAAAAATGCCAGAATCTATTGAAAAATACAATAAACTACAAGAAAATAGCCATGTTTTAACGTAGAAACACACACGTTGATAAAATATAACAAAATCTTTGTTATCACTCCCCAATTTGCGATTCAGAATTAGCCGCCATACCATAGATGACATATGTTATTACTTTTTTTTTGGACAATGATGTGTCAATGCGATTATGTGAATCGATTATTTATTGTTTTTTTTTTCGAACCGATTAATAAAATAAGTATTATAAGAAATCGATATTTTCATATTTATGATATAAAATATTACATGTATTTACCTAAGTGAAAACAAATATATTTTTAAAATCATAAAAAATATTATTCGAAGTATTTCACCACATCTAGTTATACTTACTATAATAAAATTGTAAAGGTCGAAATGTCTGTACATTGAGTTTTATTTCGCGAAAATCGGCTAGGGGGACTAAGCAATAGAACACGAATCATTCGTATTTAGAATTTATGTCTGTCTGTTTGTTACCTCATCACCTCAACAGCTGAACGGATCGTTATTCGTAATGAAACATTGCATTTGTATAGGTATTAGTCTAACTTAAAAGAAAGAGTATGTTTCATCTTAATTGGTTGAGTAGATTTAGCGATACAGCTTGACCCCTCTATTGTATTAAGTTGCATACAAAGTAGAGGTCATGATTGCCATTACTGTCCCACTGCTGGTGGGTATGGGCCTCTTCTCGGAATGATAAGAGTTAAGGAACTGGATATTGTTAGTGTAATAGATTATCTCAACATAATCAGCCCATTACTGTCCCACTGCTGGGGACGGACCTCTTCATAGAACAAGAAGAGTTAAGAAACTAGAAAATATAGAATAACAAAACAGACAGCTCAATACAGCTGTCCCACTGCTGGATATGGGCCTCTTCTCAAAATGAGAAGACTTAATGAACAGGATATTGTTAGTGTTATAGAATAACATAACATTATCAGCCCATTACTGTCCCACTGCTGGGCACGGGCCTCTTCTTACAATGAGAAGAGTTAAAGAACTGGATGTGGTTAGTGTTATAGAATTACATTACATAATCAGCCCAATTACTGTACCACTGCTGGGCACGAGCGTCTTCTCAGAATGAGAAGAGTTTAAGGCTAATTTTATACCTTAGCCGGTTGGTTGTAAAAACAAAATATGTAATGGTAGGTGAATAGTGTAATCGTCTGTGCGCTAAAGTATATTAGAAGACATTGTGTTAATAAACATGACATGATGTTATTTTCCGACATCCACGCGGACGGAGTCACGGGCACAGCTAGTTGAAAATAAAGTATGTCGTTTGGCGCCGAATTTATCCACCTTCGATTGGAATAAGTTTGCATTCGTAATTCAAAATTTAAAAACTGGCCAAGAGCATGTCGGGCCATGCTCAGTATGGGTTCCTAATTACAAACGAATCAAGTCGAATATTAATCAATGCTATTTTATTTTTTGCAACCAGCGCCACCTAGCGCTGAATTTAAGAAGCTAAATTTAAGAAGTGTGTCATATCAATATAACATAAAGTTACTTTTTGTGATTTTTTTAAATAGGTAGTAACTAAAGGAGCATTATTTGCTATGATAATTTTTCTCTAAGGTCAATGACCTATGAACTAGGACGTCTTAAGTATTTTTCAGTTTTCTCACTATAACTCAAAAATTTATAATCACATTATACTCAAAATAATTTTAAAAGAGAGCTTCTATAAAGGTCTATCAATGTGGAAGACTATAAGTTTCTACGTTGCATAGCTTAGAAATGGCAGGGGGGGGACACATTGCAAGCCACTTTGGCGGGCTGTATTTCGCAGATGGTACACCTGATAAAAAAGTTGTGTATGAAACATTACCTTCATTTTAGTAGACCTTTTCAATGATACACTACACGAGGGGGAGCAACGAAAAAAAAATGTTCACCCCCTTTTCACATGTATGGGCACCACCCCTAAAATACGTGATCACGATTTTGTTATTATTTTAAAATTGAGATCTATATCTAGACTATTTTTTAACAAAATTTCATTTACTTATATTTATAACTGGAGAAGTTATTAAGCTGTAAAGGATTAGGACAGACGGACAGACGGACGGACATGACGAAACTATAAGGGTTCCTTGTAGGACTACGGAACCCTAAAAATTAGCGTTCTGTCCTTAGACTAGGTAATAAAACACTGAATGATAGTTTTATTCAAAGTTCCGCTCAAAGTTGAAGGACAAAAACAATCTATGTGCGCCCGCAATGGGCCACTTATAATTTCGCCGCCACACACACAGGCGTGCTATAAATATACGAACGTAGCCTTTCAGGCAAACTTGAAATTACTTCACTCCACATGTGACTATTTCGTTTCTTAGGTTTCTTAGGTTACTCTAAGATTCTATCCAAAATTATTCAATCAATACGGAAAAATAAATTTAATCTATGAAACAAATCTCGCAATGACGTTAAAAAATATTTGACAAAATAGCTACATTACATTTTATAAAAGCAACGGCTCTCTCAACATCTCTTGCAAAACCGGGATATGTACCTCACCTATTAATACAATAATGGTTTAGCTACTTATTATCAACTCTTCGAACCCGGCACACACTGACTTTTCGAATTAATAGCGAATCAAAATTTCTGGGGACATATCATGAAGAAAGCTGCACATCCTGAGAGTGATCTAAGAAATTATGCGTGTGGTCTACCAACCGACATTCAGGCCAGCGTGGTGGACTAAGGTCTAAAGAAGAGAAGCACGTGTCCAACAGTGGGATAGTAATTGGGCTAATTATGCTCACGCATAACGAAAATCCTTCTCATTCTGAGAAGAGGTCCGTGCCCAGCAGTGGGAGAGACACGGAACAAAAGAATATATTCTTTTCCTCTATGGGGAGAATTAAGGGATGATTATGTCATAGCTAAAATCAAATTTTGTACACCTATTGGATTTTCGCTAATATACTATTTGTGAGCACTTGTTTAGATCAATATTAACAAAGGCTCAGGCCATAGTCCACCATGCTGGCCATTCATTCTTAGAAGAGACTGTAACATGTTAATAATTTTGCTCACACATGGCAAAAGACAAATTCAGTACATTTCGATTTTGGTCAATATACTGGGCACACTGTAGTTTAGCTTACAAGGACTAGTGCTTAGACCATAGTCCGCGGTTGACTGCGCGCTATGTTGGCCATTGATTCCGAGAAGAGAACCTTGCCCAGCAGTGTGACTGAATCGGTTATAATTTTGCTCACACATAGCAAAAGTTAAGTTCAGCACATTTTATAACATACAAAATTATGTCGTTATTACATTAAGTTTGAAACAAAAAACCTGTGCGGTCAGGGGACCCCCGTCAGGAACGAAGTTCCTCACGCACACACACACAGGCACACTAGAAAGAAAAAGAGACAGAGAGCGCGCGGTGTGCATATATGCCTGCTCAAAACGCAAAACTCTTACGTGACGTAACATTTTCTCCCGAATCACACCTTTTTTTTTTTTTTTTTTTTTGTTTTCGAGGAGGAAACCTTCATAAGGCTACCGGCCTCGTGGGGTAGAGGCTGGGGTGTGTGGGATTTTTACCGCACTAAAACCTCCCCGGTGACCATCTTCAGCACAATAGTGAGGGAACTCCGGGAATGCGTATGCTACCGGTGCCCCCCCCTGTGCCACGCCTGTAAGGCACGTCCCAGGGAAGACTTTGTCTCCCTGAACACCTTCTCGATGCGAAAGCATAGGGCGACACAATACCACAACGTGTCACCGTCATCCCTGAGATCACCCAGTGGACGCCTAAAGTCCCCACTCTGGACGCCCGTGACCTCAAAGGCCCCCCGCACACCTGTCCTATCGACAGAGCAGAGGGCACGGTGTGTAGCCCTGATGGGCTAGGCACCGGAGCGGTTGCCTCTCCGGCGCCGCCTTCTCCGAGCGGGATCAGCCCTCTCTCGATCCCGCTCCGCAGCCTCTTTCTGTACCATGACGGTCTCACAGAAAGAGACTACTGCCCTCCAATTTTCTATCTCTGCCAACATAGCCATCACTACCGTTGGCAGAGAGAGACCCTGCCCGATTTGCTCGACCAAGACACGCCGCTCAGAACTCCATGCAGGGCACTCTCCGAGTGTGTGCTGGGCGGTATCCTGATCAGCTCCGCAATGGTGGCAATTCGCCATGGCCTCACGTCCGATCCTATTCAGGTATTCACCGAAGCAACCGTGCCCGGTGAATACCTGGGTAAGCCGGTAGGTGACGCGCTCACTCCTACTCAACCAAGCCTCGAAGCACGGCAGGATGGCTTCAACCACACGCTTGTGAACATACTGCGGCTCTAAAAGCCGCTCACGCCACCGCTCGAGCGCGTTTTGTCGCTCCTGCCGCCTTAACCTTTCGAACGCCCTAGAAGGCGCGCTCTCGCCGCTCTGGCGGATGACACGGATTCGGTCATAGACCCTCGCATCCATATCCGCCAGTATGTCTAGGGGAGGAAAGCGCGCCAAGAGAGTTGCCGCCTCGAATGAGATCGTCCTATATCCTCGTACGATACGGATGGCCACTTTACGCTGCAAGCTGTTAAACTTAGCTCTGCAGCGCCGGACGCCTGACAGTCTATTTGACCACACAGGCGCCCCATAAAGGGCCATCGATCGCACGACCCCCGCATAGAGGCGACGAACTTCCTCTCGTGGTCCCCCGAGATTAGGGAGCAATCTGTGCAAGGCACCCATTGCCCTCTCGACTCGGGGAACAAGGCGTTCGAAATGCCCTTCAAAGCCCCAGCGACTGTCCAAGGTTAGGCCAAGGTATTTCATACTCTGGCCCACTTGGACTTGCGCGTCACCGACACAAACCGACGAACTGGGTGGTTGTCTGCTGCGTGGCAGTTTATGAAACCACAGCGCCTCGGTCTTCTGAGGCGCTATCTCCAGACCCAGCTCGTGGATTTTGGCCACAACCGTTGCCACTCCCAGCTCTGCAAGCCGGATGGTTCCCTCAAAGTTATCCCCGCTGGCAATGACCAAGGTGTCATCTGCGTAACAAACAACACACACACCAGCGGGAAGATCGACACGTAGGACCGCGTCATATGCAAGGTTCCACAAGAGTGGGCCCATAACCGACCCCTGTGGAACGCCACACGTAATGTTCCTCCGATGAACACTACCGTCCCTACCCACATACTGTATTTGCCTATCGCGAAGATAGGCCCCGACAATGCCCTGCAGATAGGGAGGCACCTGATGGTGTACAAGGGCCTCCCTAATCGCGTCCCAAGGCAGGGAGTTAAAAGCATTAACGATGTCTAGGCTAATCGCTAACGCTACCCCACCCCGGGATACCGCCTGCTCCGACAGCGAGCGGACACGAAGTATCGCATCTACAGTGGAACGCCGCTGCCGGAAGCCATACTGGCTATCGGCGAGGTCGGGACCCACCCGCGACAGGTGCTTGACGAGGCGAGCGGCAACTATTCTCTCAAATAGCTTTGAAACCTCATCAAGCAGACATATGGGACGGTATGCAGAGGGAGATTCTGCGGCCCTACCCTCCTTCTTTAAGAGAACCAATCCAGCCTCCTTCCAGCCAGCAGGGAACACATTTGTTCTGAGGCAGCTGTTGAAAAGCCGCCTCAAGCGGTCCCCTAGCACATCCGATGTCAACACCCACACCCGACCCGGTATACCGTCGGGTCCTGGCGCGGTATTACGAGCCTTAAGGCGATTAATGGCTCGGTCCAACTCCCCTTCTGTCACCTCCATCTCATCTGACCAAACTGCAGGAGTCGATGCCAATGAGGAACTGTCCCGGACTGCAGGGAAAAGGGTGTTGACGACTCTTCCCAACAAGTCCGGATCCAATGTCTCCGTCAACGGGGGGACCCATGGGCGTAGTTTGCCCATCACAACCTTATAGGGTCGACCCCACGGGTTTCTATCCAGCTCCTCGAGGAGCTCGTTCCAGGAACGAGACTTCGCTTCCGTGATGGCGATGTGGAGTGCCTCTCTAGCCGCCCTATACGCTTCGTAAGCTTCGTTTGTTTCCTCGACTGTTGCTCGACGTCTGCGTCGGGTTCGCGTGTACCGGCGGCGGGATCTCAAACAGACTACGCGCAGCTGCGCAATTTCCTCCGACCACCAGTAAACCTTCCGGTGCATGGTACACCTGACCCGGGGCATTGCAGCATCACAGAGCGACGTCATTGTGTCCTGGAACCAAATTGCCTCCTCCTCTGGATCGGCCATGATTTCACCGCCATCTCTACCCTCCGACCACGCCACCACGTAGGCAGCTGCGACAAGTAAATCTCTGTCGAGTTTTTTGAGTGCCCAACGCCGCGGCGAAGAGCCAGAGATCGAGCGGCCTGGACCAGCAGGAGGGTGGAGGGCCAAATCGAAGACAATGTGGCGATGATCAGACAACGTGACCATCTCTTCTGCCACCCTCCATCCTGACACCAGGTGAGTGACCGAAGGAGTAGCCCACGTCAAGTCTACGACCGACTCCCCCTGCCACCGAACACATGTAGGAATGGACCCCTGATTTAAGAGACAGAGGTCAAGTGACGCCGCCCAGGATTGTAAAATGTCTCCCCTCGGCCTGTCCCGGGTGTTGCCCCACAGTCTGGAATGAGCGTTGAAATCACCCAGTACAAGCACTGGGCGAGGTAAACATTTGCAACGTATGCCGTTTGCCAACCCGTCCAGATATCTCTCATAGTCAGCGAGAGACACATTGGGAGAGATATAGCAGCCCACTACTGCCAAAGTTCCCCACTCAACGGCAACAAAACCTGGACCCTTTTCTAAGAGGGAGCAAGGAGGTCCACCGGCCCAGTAAATAGATACAGAGCCCTCAGTGTCCCCAAACCAGCGAGGATGGTCTGGGACGCTGTAGGGTTCCGCCATCACAGCTATGGCAACCGACCGCTCCGCAACAGACTGCAGCAACAGGTTCTGCGCATTGCGGCAGTGGTTCAGGTTGCCCTGTAGGACTTTCAAGGCTGGGAATGTGATGTTTCCATGGCCTCCAGCGGGCTGCTTGCCGATGTCGTCTCTGTACCAGCCGGGGTGACTGAACTAACAGGGGCCTGTTTCCCCTTATTTTTATTTTTCCTAGGAGCGCAGTTTTTGCTCCCCAGCTTGTGGTCCGTAGGACGACCAAGGTCCGCACATAACGGACATCGAGGGGCCCGTGCCGAGCACTCCTTCATCCTATGGCCAGGCTCCCCACAGGTGAAGCACCGGTTGCTCCGGTCAACCGAATTAAGGCACTGGTTACCAAGGTGACCCATCTCGAAACATCGGAAGCACCTCCTAGGCCGTGTCGCCAACACTTCAACCCGGACCGACATCCACCCTATGCAGAACCGTTTCGCAGAAGCCAACTTCTTTGCCGTTGCCAGTGGGCACCGGACCCACACAGTCCCCAAAGAGTTGGGTGAACGATGAATTTCACCCACTCTCAACTCTTCCACAGTGCATCCACCCACCTGAGCGATTGCCATTGCTACTTCGGAAGACGTGATGGAGTCGTCCAGGTCCATAATTATGACCTCGCTGGTTTTAGTTGGACGCGCAACACGTACATCCATATCAACGAGGACCTCCCGAATTCGGCTGGCTAGTAGGTCCGCCTTGTTGCTGCTGTCAGCGCCGGACACCTCTAGCAACAACCCCCCACTGACGGCCTTCCTCGGCTTGACGCGGCCTTGAAGCCCGAGGTCGTCAATCGCGATGTGCTGCTTGACTGTAGCCATCGCGGCCGCTAAAGTAGCAGCTGACCCTACTGGCAACGTCAACGAAATCGCTGCCGACGCAGGAGCTCTAGGCAGCTTTATTAACTGCTTTTGCCCCTGTTTTGCCTTGTCCAGAGTATGGATAGAAGGCGAATTATTTTTCTTCTTCTTTCCATCGACGGTTGACCACTGTGGCTGTGTTGCAGCAGGTGCTACAGTCTGTAAAGCCTCCGCAGGCACAGCAGGCAATTCTGGCACTGGATTTGGGCCACTCTTTCCCTTTTTTCCCCTTCTTTTCCTCTTTTGGGATTGCTGAGTGCTGCCAAGCTGCGTCTGGGTGTTTGGTGCAGACCCAACCTCTGCAGCGAGTGCCGGACGGAGACGCTTTTCAGGAAGTAGCCTATCCTCAAAGCCAGCAAGCTTGGCGTCCATCATTCCACCCAGTTTCAGCATGATGGAGCGCTCAAACTCCTGCAAGTCTGCCACGTTCGCATTGGTCGCTGATGTAACGGCATTGCTAGGGCCTGCCGTGCCGTCGCCCTGAAGACGGAGTAAGTTTATCTCCGCGGTCAGTTTTTTCATCTGCATTGTAAGGCTGAGTATTTGGGAACGTAATTCCGCATTCTCGGCTTCCAGCCTCACAACGCTGACCTCAACGGCTGATCGCTGGGCCATTTCTGCCACTGCAGCTTGCACGGTCAGAGCTGCCACTTTGAGGCCTTGAACAAAATTCTTTTTTAGGTTCCGAGACTCGTCCGCAACCTATTCCACCATCAGCAAGTTTTCTTTAATGCAAGCGCTAAGATCAGCCGTTGGCTGCGCCTGCATCTTTATAGCCAGCTCCTCGGGCATTGGCAGATTCTGAGTTGCCCTATTGCTTGCTGAAGGTCCTGCAAGACTTATATCGTCCTCTCCACCCTCACTTGAAGGTCTACTCGGGGCTGACTTCTTTTTAACGCTGAGTGACTCGTCACTCCCCGATTGACGTGTTCGCTTGCGTGAGCGTGTTCGCGTTGAAACTGACGATGTTCGAGAGACAAGCGATACCTGTGAGCAATCAGACTCCCCACTATCGCTCACCATCCCATCGGCAACCGGGGTGGCTGGGCGCACAAAGTGCGGTATGGTCTTTACCACCCTGGATATCGACTGTCCTTCTACAACAACAGTTGCGCCCTGCACCACCTCTTTTATGCAGGATGATTCCCGGGATCTGTTATTTCTCCGGGAGTCGGAGAATTGGTCAGTGTTCTCCTGCTTTTTAGGTCCCTGTGATGCAGACGTGTTGGGAACAAAACCCAACGATTCCACACCACGGGGACGTGAGCCTCCCTGGCTCAATGCGCCCTTCTTGGACGGTGCACCGGATACGTCCGGAACGAATAGAGAGCGATCAGTGTCCCCCCCAGAATACGTGGGACAGACCGAACTATGTTCGGTGAGGGATTCTCCGACTGCTGGGCAGCCGGTACCCTCCTGGGGTAATATATCTTCTTGAGTCGCTTCCATTTTGTGCTGAACACAGCTTTGCCTTTTTTAAGGGGTGAGGTCCCCGGATTTTGGATTTTTTATAGGGGTTGTCTCCCCGCAGCCCCTAAGGACTCCCGTTCCTCTCAATGAGGATTACGGGTCGGACCGACATGTGATCTATAGTAGATCGTGTCTGCTAGCCAGAAATGACTAGCAAACCCGTCGCTCCTACCTCTTCCCCTCTTCATTAAGGACCTGAGTCCCAGTCCCCTAGTCACTGATTTGCATCCACAGTCGCGTCTGATAACAGACACATACCAGGAGCGAACCAGTGACTATACCCTCCCCAGATTCACTCCTCGTACCCAAGGAGTGAAAAAACGCACCATCCGATTTCTCGGACGGCCACCTTTCACGGCAGTCCAAGATAGACTCCGTCTCGTATCCCTCTTAGTCTGGTCTCTCCCATTGGACCTTTCCGGCATGAGTAGCTCTACCGGCATAGCCCCAAAGATCATTGAGACACGCAAGCCCCACCACGGCGACAACGTGTGGATACACGGTGGGGCCCGAATCACACCTACCGCAAGCCGCGTTATGGAACCTTTTTAAACTTATTATTTCAAATTATTTATTTATAAACTAAAAATAAATTAGTCGTATTCAATAATTAATGATGAATATTAACGATAAATAAAGAATTCATATCATTAAATTTGGCGGGACTAAAAACGTATACGAACTTTGTTTTATTTTTTTATGATAATTTTTCGATTAGGCCGAATGAGTATCGATATGGCTGAATGAAACATTTGTATTGTGATAACAATTTTGGATAAATGGTCAGCACAATTCTCAACTTTTTTAAATTAAAAACAAACGACATTTATATCGACGTAGAATTTTACGTAAATTTCATCGTGCTATTTATTATATTATGTATCGTTAATGATAAAAAGTAATATGCCAATAAAAAGGAAATATCTTTAAGTTTCCATTTTGCCAGCGTTTTAACAAGTGGTTAGGTTACTAATGTGCATTTTTTGAGCTTATCTAAGCCCTCTTACAATTACATAGGAATAGAAATTTATGTTTTATATTCATTAAATTGTAAGATGCATCCAGTTTTATAGACATAACACATAATTTAATAAATACTCAATAGATACTGGGTATTAAATTGTAGAAAAAACCTAGTTTCACATTAAATTCATAGGAATGAAAGTTGTATGCAAAATCCTGATGTCATGAGATTTCATGACGTAATTTGCGACACGTCGTCGAGTCAGCTGATATGACAAATGTCAGAATCTTGTCGAGCAGAGAGGTTAAATTAGCTTCTAGCATGTGGTGTATTTCGTTCTTTAGGTCATTATTAAATAAAATATAATAAGGATAAAAATCACCAGTATGTTTCATCATAATAATTTCAGCCGAAAGACGTCCACTGCTGGACATAGGCTTCCCCAAGCATCACCACAACGACCGGTCCTGCGCTTCCCGCATCCAGCGGATTCCCGCGACCTTCACCAAGTCTTTCCTCTTTATATAATAATAAAAATAAATAAACATATTGGTGATTTTTATTGATATATTTTATTTAACAACGAAATACACCACATCACTGGATGCTACTTTAATGTAGTTGCTGTTCGTGGAATACTTCAGTTGCGATTCACTCAGTTGTGATTCAAATGGTTGCTGTTCCTAGAATGCCTCAAATATACCAATACAATCAAAAGTTTGCTACAAGCTTTACCTCTACAACTTGGGTCATAAGTAGAGGTCCAACAAAGAAGTTTTAGTATAAAATTTTCATTAGGTTGGTAGCCATGACTTAGCTTCCATACTATTATCAATAGTTCAGTCTTAAATTTTGCATAATTACTGGCAGCACCCAATAACCTACTGTCTGTAAGCTTGAACATACATAACTATGAGAATAGTGGTTCTTTCTAAGAACACATCACATAAAACTTTGCATATCAATAATTAAGTTTTATCTATATATATAAAAATCAATAGCTGTTCGTTAGTCTCGCTAAAACTCGAGAACAGCTAGACCGAAAAGGCCACGAGTATTTCTTTGTTCTCATAGGTCATCATAACAATAGGCATGTTGTTGTCAGCCAGACTCGGCCAAGAACTTATCGACACTTGGATATTCCCAGATGTTTTTAAGTATGGGCAAAAAAAGGATAGCAACTTTCGTCGAAAGGGGATCACCTTTTTGTTTTACTCAGCTTTTGTTACCCCAAGGCCAGGGTATAATAACAAAACAGATGTGATCTAAGCGTCTCAGAGGCAGACATAACGGTATAGGGGTGCTTTTCTTGTCTCCATAGTGATCATGTTGTATTTAGGGGACACAGTTAAGGGACTTATATTTTTACAAAATAGACCGATGCCTTTTGAAAATCATTAACTATCCTGACATTATTTCTTCAAGAAAATTTTAATTTATCAATAAATATTAGCCCACATGTACATAACGCATTGCGGACGTGGAAATCTCGGAGCGGCTGAGTGCCTTGTTAATGTGACTTCAATCCTTCGATGAAGAATAGTACTCTTCATCGAAGCTGCAATCAGTTACGTTGCAGATGTAATTATGTAGGTAATATAATAGATGCTGGAGATAATATTACTACAGGGGAGGCTATAATTGAGATCAGAGATCCGTGTTGTGTGCTCTGTGGCTGAATACAACATTTTCACGGAATTTGTGGCATTTTTGAGTTGTTCTATAATCTGAGCCAAATAGGTATGCATATTGTAATTTATTATATGGATTTAACCAAATTAATGCGTTGTTTTGTTGTCTAGTGTAATAAATTTAGATAGTTAAAACAAAAATGAATAAAAATTTCAATCTTGCGTTCTTTAAAGTTGATGGTAACAAAGGTTGCAATATGACCTTTGAATTCGCTTCTCTAACCTTTTCCAAACTAGTAAAATCAATGTGAACTATATATCTGCGTCGACATAATAATACATTACGACAGTTGATGTGCGCTAACTTTACATTTTCATTTATAAGTACAAGACGCGCTCTTTGCATGGCCTCCCGGCCCGTCCATTGTACACCAATCAGTGGTCTCTGCAGAACGACGATTTAGCACTTGGAGCATCCGCTGCAGATGAACGAACGTCCATTATACTCGTTTCCTATTTCAGTAGATAGAAAAGAGCCAATTAGAGACGCCACTGGCCACTCGGCTTATTTGTATGTGCGTAGGTCAGGTGACAAGTCACTGCTTGGAAATAAATCAAATTTCTCTCCGTTTAGTGGTAAACCGAATCGTTCTGTGCAGTGGTAAGATGTGCAATTATTGTGGGTTAAGTGACAGGTGGTTAAAATGTTTCTGCGTTATAGCAACTAGGATTTTTCTTGTAATAACATGTGTTTCTATATGTTCCAGCATGAGGTCACGGCGGTGGTGTGGGATGACCCTACGACATAATGGGGACCTGGATTCAATCTGATGAAAGAGTTGGAAGACAGTCGAGAGAACTTCTCAATAGTTTACAGCAGCTATCTCGTATTTGGGCTTATTTAATTCATCTTGATGAGAACTTTAGACCTAGCTGAGTTATGACTGTCATCGAGGGTATGATGATGAAGACGAAGTATTTTAAATGTAAATAAAAATTAAGTAGTTAGTAATTAGTAGATTTTAGCCACAAAAACAAAAAAATACTTTGTAACTTGTTGTTTTTGTGTTGTTTTTGTTTGTACTACAAGATTTAATTATGTAAAAAATGAAAGCGAATCTGTGGACGATCAGTCAATTAGATAAATTACTACGAGATGACGTAGTCAGTCGCAAAAAAATTTTGTTAGTGTTACACGTGTAGGTACTTTCTCCACAAGGGCGATTTCAGATTCGGCGTATTTTCCGACATAATACCTACGCTCGTTTTTGTACACACATTAACGGGCGCCATTCCACCATACGTTCCTCCGGTTCTTCGTACGAACGAACAGACGCGCAAACCGCAAAGAACGTTTCGTTCGACTCAGTGAAACTGCAGCCGCGTATGAATACCCCAATACGAGTGTACACGCGCGTTCTAGACTAGTGCGCGTTTGACATTACCGATACTGTCATCGAATTCGATGACTTTCATTCAAAAATCAGTAGCGCCCCTGACGGATACGAGGAAGAGCTACCGTAAAACGGGGTGAATAGGGACAAAAGTGGGCAAAGATAAAAAATAAAAGAATAGGAAGTAAAAAAATGTTCTGCCATAATTTGGTAAACTTATTTATAAAGTATTTGTGGGCAACAAACTATCTTATTTCAATGTTAAAATCCTTGCCTACTTTTGTCCCTATTCACCCCTGTATGGCTGCATCCCTATTCACCGTTTTACCCGGTACTGATTTATGAATTAAATTCGACGACAATGGAAGTATGCGGGTGTCAAACTCGTACTAGATCCTCAGTTGAAGTGAAGGATGCAACCACGTGCAACGAACTTACATGCGCATAAAATACGCAATCTGTAATCGTCCAAAAACACAAAAAGAAATGCATCAATCGAGAAGATAGATTACCTTATTAACAATACAATACAATACAAATACTCTTTATTGTACACAAAAGAAGATAGCAACATATATGACTATTAACCTGCTGCCGAATTGCGTAACTCACTCGCGATCACAATCAATAGGATTTCAATGTACATTGCTCCGTGTGTTTTGACAATTCGTCTTATCAGCAACTATGTACCACGCAATGAATATTGTTATCATTTTAAAATGAAAGCTAATGTCAATGTCTATGAAATAATAAATAAAAAAAAAACAAAAATCATGTCTGTGTAAATACACAATTACCCCACTGGTCCTACGTATGGTTTATTTATTCTCTCTCTTCGTTCCTCCGGGAAAATACTCTTGTGTATTGCTTTAATTCTGCGTACAGCCGTCAAATATTTATATTATACCTACCAGTATATTTGTGGTTTCCTGTGGAGATCACAATTTGAAATGTTATTCCGTTTATATCGAGATCTGGATTTTTATTACGCTACTGTACCTGCGCGGCCCTTCGCAAAGCCTGTTATCAGAGCGGCACATTTATATATTACGCGTACTGTACCTTACCTTGGTGGACTATACACACCATAGAAATTTATGGAGCCCTATCAGATGTGCAAGTCTCCTCATGACGTGATGATTTTTACTGGCTTGCCATTAAGAAAAGCTCCTCGGTTTAAGCGCTTTGTAAATGACATTTGCAGGTTTGGAGGTATCTCGCGACGAGGCGGACGCGGTGGCCGAGTGGTACCGAACGCCGCGCATCCCTGAAGAACCTGATTGTTGCGACATATCTAGAGATTTCATGAGGTTAGTTTACCTCAAGAATGTGCCTAAAGTTATAGATGATGTGTTATGTTATTGACGTATCTTTTCCTCGATGGCCTTCATCTTGGTCAAGGGTATATTGGTGGCAATGGTGTTGATCACAGAAATAGATAGAATGGAAAAGCGGGCCGGGCGCGCGTGCCAACACTCTGCACCGTGCAGGGCATTTCAAAGCCTTTCTCAGTACGCCTTATGATTTGTTTCTGTAAATACTGTAAAAAAACCCGCAAAAATGCCTTATTGTGCTGTTTCTAAGTGCAGAAACAAAAGCTGTAAAGTACATTTGATTAAAGTTACTTTAAAAAAATTAATGTCGTCAATATGTAAGGCGTAGTTTGTTCGAAAGTTGCCACGCATGAATCGCAAGTAAAATTGTGATTACAACCATTCTACTAACTATTTCTGTGGTGTGGATTCTCTTGTTTACAAACTAAACTTATTTTAAACTACCACTCTCTTTTACTAATAGAAGATACAAGAAAGGGATGGCAACAATTTTAGTGATTTCAAATTAGTTTACGTGTTACACTTCTTCATATCTTTAGTCGGCACGTTCCGAGATCACGGCTAAACTTATATGGAAAATTTAATTCCGACTAAATTGTCAGCACTAAAATTGTTACTATCTCTGTCTTGTATCTACTATTAGTAAGAAAGCGATAAAAGATAAGTTTAGTTTGTGAACAAGAGAATCAACACCAATGTCAAACATTATATCGAGAACGAAAAAGATTCAAATTAATTAATTTCAAGTCATTTGCCATAAGCCATTTTTCAATTGATGTCAAAGTATTCAATCAACTCAGCCTATCGCAGTCCACTGCTGGACATAGGCCTCTCCCAAGTTGCGCCACAACGCTCGGTCCTCTGCCTTCCGCATCCAGTCCCCCCCAGCCACGTTCTTTAGGTCGTCGGTCCACCTGGCAGGGGGGCGCCCTACGCTGCGTTTGCATCGGAGACCGCGTATCGACGCGGTCTCCACTCAAGGACTCGTCTGCTCCAACGGCCATCGGTCCTTCGACAGACATGGCCAGCCCACTGCCACTTCAGCTTACTGATCCTACAAGCTATGTCGGTCACTCCGGTTCTTCTCCGGATAATCTCGTTGCGGATTTTATCCTTCAAAGAAACTCCAAGCATAGCTCGCTCCATAGCTCGCTGAGCGACTTTAAATTTGTGGACTAGCCCAACTGTCAGTGTCCACGTCTCGGCACCGTAAGTCATGACTGGCAGAACGCACTGGTTGAAGACCTTTGTCTTCAAACTTTGCGGTATAGGCGACGAGAAGACTCGGCGAAGTTTGGCAAATGCTGCCCAGCCCAGACGGATCCTTCTGTTGGCTTCTTTCTCGAAGTTGTGTCTACCAAGCTGAATTGCCTGCCCTAGGTAGACGTATTCCGTTACAACTTCGAGTGCCGACCCTTCGACGAATATTGGCCTCGGCATGACATGCATATTGAACATCACTTTAGTCTTGTCCAGATTCATGCCGAGACCGACACGTCGAGAGGCTCCGTTTAAGCTGTGCAGCATTTCGCCCAGTTGTTCCAGCGACTCAGCCATTACAACGATGTCATCGTGTAATGGTGTGTTGTCTTGGTCGGCTGATAAAATAATTATTGTTTAGCTTGTTACCAACAAGTTGTTATTTGTTGTATAGTTGTTGCTTGATGTTAAATTACTTAAGTGTAGGTATAGTGTATTATCATTATCATTTCAGCCATAAGACTTCAACTGCTGGACATAGGCCTCCCTTAAAAGGACAATGCCATAATCTCCTCGCCACATTTGGTAGGCGAATTGGCTATTACAGTTGGTTGAATAAATAATAAATTCTCAGAGAACGCTGCTGCCCATCCTCTGGTGAATTCCTTAGTTGCATAGTGTATGCCCACTGCTAAAAGTAGGGCGTAGGCCTACTCATACTCGTCTTGTCTCTTCATAGCCTCTGAATTTATTTATTAGTTCACAAGCTCAATACTAGATTTTGTTAGTACATAGTAAGGTCGGCTGCAAAACATGAATGATTTATGAATCTATTTTGTTTACAGTTGTGTCCTCCAAGACTGCGTGGTTTACACAGGGGCGACAGTAGATACGGGTTGCAACCTACAGTACTGCCTGGTGGGGCCGCACCACTTGGTTGCCGCGTCTACCTCGAGCAACCACCAACTACATGCAGAGACGACCGACAACATGATCACGCTCGGATAAAATATACAACGAAATGTACAAATAAATATAATTTATGGATAAAGTTGTCTTTTACTTTAGTACAGGAAGAGGCTTTTCTTGCAATGTACATGTTTAGAGGAGTGGAGTGAATTTGTGTCTATGGAGATCTATAAAAAATATTCAGCAGGTTACATTAATTGGGAACAAATTAGTTAGTCTTATTATGTAAATAGCTTATACCCGCGGCTCCGCTCGCGTTAAATTCTGTCAACCCACGTGACGGATCCTGTTACTTCAGTCCAGTCGAGTTCCATCCATCCTTTCATTCAGACAGTCTAGTCCAGACCACGCTCACACTCACACTCCCACTCCACTCTATCATTCATCCATTACTATCCGCTCGTGCAAACTGTCGGGTGAGGAACTGAGGACGCACCCCACGAATTTATTTTTTCTTTCTTTCTCAAAACCCATACCAGTTTTAAGTCAATCATCAGCTTTCAAACAAAAAAGTTTCATCAAAATCGGTCCAGTAGTTTTAGCGTGTTGCTCGAACAACACGTTTGTTGACCTAGTACAACACGTCAAGGAGTTCCAGTAGCAGTCATCGAAGTACACCTTCAGGTCACTCCATCAAGTCCGGAGGTAAGGTCTCATCATAACTAATAAAACGAGCCCAAACTCGGCTCACCTAGTACAACCCGTCAAGGAGTTCTAGTAGCAGTCACCGAAGTACACCTTCAGGTCACTCCATCAGGTCCAGAGGTAAAGTCTCAACATAACTAACAAAACGAGCCCAAACTCGGCTCACCTAGTACAACCCGTCAAGGAGTTCCAGTAGGAGTCACCGAAGTACACCTTCAGGTCACTCCATCAAGTCCGAAGGTAAGGTTTCATCATAACTAACAAAACCAGCCCAAACTCGGCTCACCTAGTACAACCCGTCAAGGAGTTCCAGTAGCAGTCACCGAAGTACACCTTCAGGTCACTCCATCAAGTCCGGAGGTAAGGTTTCATCATAACTAACAAAACGAGCCCAAACTCGGCTCACCTAGTACAACACGTCAAGGAGTTCCAGTAGCAGTCATCGAAGTACACCTTCAGGTCACTCCATCAAGTCCGGAGGTAAGGTCTCATCATAACTAACAAAACGAGCCCAAACTCGGCTCACCTAGTACAACACGTTAAGGAGTTCCAGTAGCAGTCACCGAAGTACACCTTCATGTCACTCCAAGTCCAGGACGAATAGGCTTTTAGAAAACCTACTTACAATTTTTTTTATAGCGAAATAAAATAGAATAAAAATCTTATTTTGTCAAGTATCAAATTTTGTTTATCGAATATTTTGTGTTTGTACAGCGAACTTTTTCAACTCGAGGCGTTCCAAACAGGCGATACGTGTCCACTCTCAACGGCGGTTGCGCGCGGACTAGTCACAGACTACTAGGGGATACTACGTATCAGACGGACGACTCGACTTAGAACATATTTTTCGCCAATAGCGGAGTGCTTCCCTAGAGTTTGACATTTAACTTTTTTTTTTATTCGGCTTGATTTCGTAGGCACATTGTGGGTGAAGGAATTATCCATACGTCCAAGCGAGGCGCGGGGGGCAGGGGTTAGGCTTTCTATTGATATTTGAATATTTATAGGAATAATTCAATAAAAAAACATTTCTTTTAAACCATCTTTTTATTTTTTAACTTTTAGACACAATATTAGTTAAACAATTCTGTTATGCCGAACACATACACAAAAAATTTTCTGACTTGTCTTATTTAGTAAATAATCTTGACACATCTTTTGCAATTCGTTAATTACAATTATTTTTAAGCCATAATAACTTACAACAATATAACACAATAATATTGTTACTTAATACGGGATATTTACCATGTACACACGGCTACACATCAAACTGTACATTTCCAGTATAAGCTGACCTCGCATTGTATAGGTTTTCCTTACAACGCGAGGTCAGCCTTTACTGGTTTTTTACAGCTTGATGTGTACAACATTAAAAGACATTATGTTAACAAATTCATACACAAAATTTTTTTTTTTACCTAATAACATGTGCAGAACTTGTAATTATATTTTATCAGTAGTTGTTTGAATAAAGAGACATGCCAAGATTCTTTACTTAATAAGTCAAGAGAGAAAAAACTGACTTAAGGTCCTTTACATTATGTTACAGCAGCCCTTAGTAGTTTCTCTCTTTTTGCTGATCAATGCAGAACCATTACATGAATGTAAGCTATGTAACAAATCGTCGAGAAGAGATATGAACTCCGATGTATTCTTCAGAGCTTCCCTTCCATCAACGTAGCAAGCTGTAAAAAATAATAATACATATTATTTTAAATGTATTTACGCAGGTTTTTTTTTCTTTCCACTATTTACTAAGTTATCCACAAAATAGCCCAACAGCTAATGCATTAAACTGATAAGAGAAAGATATGAACTGCATTCCTAAAGTATCTTTAATTTAGCTTAAGCCCGAACAGTGACTGTTCTGTCGCAGCACTGTAACAGTTCAGGTGTTCACACAGTAGCAATACTGTTATGCTCACTGTTTTGCCTCACTGTCCTGCCCTCGTGTGCAATAGGCATTTCATAGTTGAAGCAGTCAACAGAAGTAATATGCAACCCACACTCAAGTCTTTCTTTTAAGTCACAAAAAAAGAAGGTTGTTGAATATATAAAAATGAACTAAAACTTACCGGGTTTGGAGTCTTAAGTTGTTGTTGGAGCCAATTGGTTCTAACGGGGCTTAATATGATGTACATACACCGTTTATTGGAAACATTTGGCCCTAGCCGGGGCTGAGCGATTAAATCCATTAAAGGATTCTGAAACAGCTTGTTGTATGTGTGATCATCATTTTTCCTTTTTCTCGTATAATCATGATCAACGTGAGGCAGGCGTTTTTCTGTTAAAAATATAAATATAGTTAGGTACTGCAGAGGTTATTCTTGTTCTGTTAGGTCTACATGAGCTACATAATGATAATAGCTCATATCGTGGTGTAAAGATTGATCAGTCAGATGTCTTTTAATAATTATTAATAATTTAAAATGCAATTCAACTTACTTAAGTCTACATCTGTACGTGGAAGTTACCACATCTGTACTTGGTTCTCGTCTTTCATAAATATAGAAGGATATGTAAGCCGAATGCAGCAGTCAGTCTTTTCAAAATGCTTATGGCACACCCAGTTTCTGGAGGTCCTTTGGAGTCATATTTCAAACATAATCACTATTGACGCACTTCACCCACTGTTTGAGTCCTATTAATGTCTTCGGGAATATCTGTAAAATTCCTTTTGTTGGACCAAGCAAGAATACAACAACGCCTAACATTGCGTACACAAAGACGTATTACAGGTTTAATGGAGATAAAACACGGAGAAAAATAGTCGTCGTTACTTGAATCAATCAACAATTTATAGTAATTATTAGTAAATAAACCTCAAAAATTAATTTAATGAAAAAAAGACAAGACTGAAGGGTTGTCAGATCGAGTTTCTGAATTTTCCCCATATTCACTAATTTGGCAAAAAAAATCCCCATTTTTTTCAACCAGGAAATTTTACAAATTGAAAAATATAAGACAGTGTTTATTCAAAAAATTGCTAAAAGAACATTTTATAGTGTATCGTGGATAATTTTTAAAACTCTCGGTACTTCGTCTGTATTCAAACCTTCAATTATTTTCCCAGAGACATTATATAAACTAGTACAATATCTGTATTGTATCTGTGTTTTCCTTTCCCCAAATTTGCCCAGGAATTTCATTCCCCAAAATTTCCCCAAGAATGATTTTTTTACCCAAAATTGCGAAAAAAACCCCACCCCTAACCATGCAAGACTGATTATTATTTTCTAAAAGGCCAGCGGGGGGTAAGAGCCGAAGTAAGGGGAGGGCGGTAAATGTCAATATCTAGGTGAGCGCTCATCTATGTTTGTCTATGATTATTCTGTATAGCGCAATTTTTTTGTTCGAAGATAACCTGCCGTGGGACTAGTTTCATTCAAAATGCTTGTGCAATAAATCAAGACGGGTATCAAAAATAAAATAACCCCTAATGCAATCGGTTATTCATTCAGAAGAGAAAAAAATGTGAAAAAATAAGTTTCGGTTTTAATTTTTTCTGCGACTATTTATTGTACTTAGATAAAAAAAAAAAATAGGATTAAGAATTGAACATGTTTGCCAACAAATAGTATTTTTAGAAATAGTAAAATATGTTAATAATAGCACAAAAATGTACCTAAACTCAACCCAATTTGTGAAAAATGGCAACGACAGATCGATTTTACATTATAAAAAACTAAAATTTTCGATAATCAAGTTCCTATCATTTGAAGATGAAGAACCAATCTATACGAGGTAGTTATTAGTTATATTGGATTTTGTTTGGTTATTTATTTATTTATGCACAACAGGGTACAAAGGCGGTCGGTTATTCCTTAAAATGTACCGAAAAATAGCATAATTTTGCCTGATATGAAAACGCGCCCTTAACACATACATAAAAGGGAGTGAGATTAAATTTACACGTAAAACGGCGTTGAAATTAATCAAATGCCACAATTTTGAAAAACCTGCGAGAAATCCGGTTTTCTCCATAAACGTTATTATAAAGTCATTAAAATATTTAGAAGCGGTATAATTAAGAACGTGGGACACATAAGATGTAAGATTAAAGCATATTAAAATGTAAAATTGAATAGATTAAAACGTTATTAGAGATGCAATCACGTAGGTCCGCTAATTACACTAATATGAGGGCCCACACAGAAAAGGTTTGAGCATGAATACGGATGGCCATTTAGGAAAAAGGAAATAGACCAAAGAAAATATAGAAGGATTGGGCGAAAGAATAAAACAGATTGCTGTAGAGATAGATGTATATAAATTAAGAGAAAAGCATGCTAACACCCAACTCTAAGTAAATTGGAGGGCAGGAGAAGGATGATGATGATGAGGACCAACACTAAAGGCTCGATATATAAGTTTGTGACACGCTAGCATAAATTATCGCTGTGACAGTAATACATTTTTTTTAAACCATCAATTTAAATTTATCCAACGAATATCGCACGACCACGTACGCACATCGTACCGGCACGCCTACCGCTTACGCGCACGCCGCGCGCCGTGCACATCGCACGGAATCAATCATGCATGTCATGCATGCATTTAAACGCAAATGCAGGCATTAACACATCAAAAAAACAAACGATATTGTATCCTTTCGTAGCTTCGTTTGTTGTTGTCTTAGGTGCTGTGTGTCACGTGCAGCGTCTTATGTTTTTAGGCTAATTTATTTTGCATTGAATGCTAGAAACTTGGTGGGCGTAATTGCGTATTTATGTGTTGGTAGCGGCTAATCGGCGACGCGTTCCGGTATTCAAAGACAGTAGATAACATTTCTATTACCTTAGATTTCTATGATTATACCCAACAAAGGGTTACATAAATAAGTTGTGAATGATGAAGATTATGGTAAACTAGTAGAAGGCCGCGGCTTCGCTCCTGTTGTAAGTCGATAAAAATGTGTTAATCCAGGACACAGTCTATCTGTGTGCTAAAGTTCAATCAATCAATTTAAATCCGTTCAGTTGTTTAACAAACATCCATACTTCCGCATTTATAACATTAGTAGAATAATAACTTCTTAGGTTTTCGCGAAAAACGTTTCAAACGTTTACGCTAAGTAGTACCTATATGTAGAGTCGAAGAACAGTGTAGTAGTTAGCAGGGTAGTCTTAGGACAAAAAAAGATCTACTACAAACTAGTAGGTACATACTACACATTACGTTAAGAAGTAACAACAAATTGTCTTCAAGTCAAAAGGCACGCATGATGTAATAAAACGGAAAACAGATTATGAGTCCAATGTCAAAGTAAAAAAACAATAGCGAAGTTATGTCAAGATATTTTTAGGTAGTAGTTAAAATACCAAAGAATTGTATCCAAGTTCGTAACCAACACGGCGAATCACGAAAAAACTGTATCCACGCCTGAATGCGAAGCTCAATTAATTTCCAAGTTCCTACGTAATCACTCAAAACTATCATTACGGTAACTTGCTATTCTTCAATTGGCCTCATTGCGAAAATTAGTTTTTCAAGTGAACTTTCAAACTTAACATAGAGCCCTTATACAACTTAGTTTTTGTTTACCATAAACCTGAAAAGAGGTCATTGTACTTAACATTTTCAACTTTTAATAAAGGACAACCCTGAAATCACGAAAAAAACAGCATACATTTGTCTTCACACAAATCGACAAAATGTATGGAATAGATGTTTTATTTTTCGCGATTTCAGGTTTGATCCCATAGTAAAAGTTGTTCATAAATGATGAGTGACCTCTTTTCAGGTTTAGGGTAAACAAAAACTAATGTTGTATAGGGGCTCTGTATTAAAACATAATTGTTCTGTTATCTCATCTCGTAATTCCAATCATAACTCTACTTTAGCGGGAACAAAATTGAATACATCAAGTACTTAAAAACACCAAAAGAAATATATATTTGCCTACTTTTTATAATGCTATTCACCAGTCATTAATCATTCATAATACTATTAAGATCATTTCAATTGACAGATGGACAAACAGTTTTTAGGGTTCCGAAGTCCTACAAGGAACCCTTATAGTTTCGTCATGTCCGTCCGTCTGTCCGTCTGTCCGTCTGTCAGTCTGTCCTAATCCTTTACAGCTTAATAACTTCTACAGTTATAAACATAAGTAAATGAAATTTTGTTAAAAAATAGTCTACATATAGATCTCAATTTTAAAAGAATAAATAAATCATTTTTCCGTATTTTAGGGGTGGCGTCCAAACATGTGAAATGGGGAAAAAAAAATTTTTTTCGCTGCACCCCCTCGTGTGGGATATCATTGAATAGGTCTACTAAAATGAAGGTAATATTTCATACACCACTTTTTTATCAGGTGTACCATCTGCGAAATATAGCCCGTCAAAGTGGCTTGCAATGTGTCCCCCCCCCTGCCATTTCTAAACTATGCAACGTAGAAACTTATAATCTTCCACATTGATAGACCTTTGTGAAAACTCTCTTTTAAAATTATTTCGAGTATAATGTGATTATAATTTTTTGAGTTATAGAGAGAAAACTGAAAAATACTTAAAACGTCCTAGTTCAAAGGTCATTGACCTTAGAGAAAAATTATCATAGCATATAATGCTCCTTTAGCTACTTTCTATTTGAAAAAATCACAAAAAGTAACTTTGAAATGACCAAAGACATTAAATATTTACTAGGAAATGACTGACATGCGCTACTAACAACACGCTCTGAGTCGCGAATGCTGCCGATTATTGCAAAAACTAAAATAGCCATGATTAATATTCGATTTGATTCGTTTGTAATTACACCTACTTAAGGAACCCTATAATACTGAGCATGGCCCGACATGCTCTTGGCCGGTTTTTTTTCATATCTATTGTATGGAGAATTACTTACATATTTAAAAAAACTTGTTTACGTATTCCTAAACCATTTATCATTACCTTTTTTTTTTCAGTGTTCATTTAGAACTCGGAAAAAATCAACTGACAATAGTAACAAAATAAAAATTTTAACTAATGACGTAAGATGACAGATTTAATCAAATACGAACATAACATTATGGTCTACTTCAACTCGTAGCATATAATCTAGAAGTATAATCTAATAGTCTAAAAGAACTTTAATTCAGGCCATATTTAAAGGAGGAAAATTGAAAAATTCATGCACATTTTCATAAATATTCATGATAGGTCGGATTTAAAATTATGGGCAGCGATTTATAAAAGAAGGTTAACGACCGCGTACCATATCAAAACTATGTATTACGTTCGAATTTCCTTAATAAATACATACCTATTATATACTGCATATTGAAACAATTTTTTCATCACCTATTAAAGTATTTACCGTTATACTTCGTATATAGTTAAAATAAGGTAAAGAGAATGGATGATAATGCCGAAAGCTAAATGGCAAACAGGAACTGGATGTCGCGTATGAGGCCACCCAGACAGCAGGATGAATTTAAAAAAAAAACTAGCGAAGAGGCAAAACTGCGTAGCTATTCTGAAAAAACTCACTGCCAAGCACAGAATTTCATATTGTTTTTATGACTTTTCACTGTGGATTCAGAAGTGAGCTTTCTAGTGTGTTCTTATATAATAGCACTGCTGGAATCTATATGAATATGCCTTAGTCCAGCTGTGGACTATATCGAACTGTATGAGCATCACAATCAGCCTAATACTTTCCTCTGGCTCCTTTACGAGCCTATTCTCAGAATGAGGAGGAGACCTAAGACTATCTCGGTGACCTTGTGTGTGTTGCCGGCTTACACACGTCATTGAGTCCATTGAGATGATTTTTGCGTGATAAATAAATCTTAACAATTAATAGTATTACGTGCTTTTGGTCTATACGGGCCTGGCCTTTAAAGTTTTATGCGAAGCGACGAAGAGCGCAAGACACAGAACACATCATACGAGGGAAAGGGTGGGGCGAGCGGGATGCATCGATTGGAATAAGTATGACAACAAAAATTACCTATTAATAATTATCTTTTAAATATATGAAAGTAAATAATTACTTGCCATATCAATTTATTACAGTAAAAATTTGTTGGTGTGGCTGAGGTTTTGAGTTATTTCAATAACACATTATATACCTCTTGTAGGGCGAATCGTGGATGGATACGTTATTAATTTTAACCGTAAGCTAGTTCGACTTATATGTTTTTGTTGTTAATATGTGGTTGACTGTACCTTTACCGAGTTGGTTGGCTCTAGGTTTTAAAATTTATTTTGTTTGATGCATTATTTTTATTCCATTTCCCATGCGCATCGTGTATACCACAGATTACGGAATATAAGTAGATTGGGCAAGCCTCCTAGTTTGCATGGAGTCGAGAGTGTCGCAAGCTCAACTTACGCACACATCTTAAGAAAGATCAATAAATTACAACAAAAAGCACAGACACATATAAAATACGCACATTTGTATCCTTACGGCATTTTGGAAATAAAAGTTACCCACTTACTCGGGTGCAAGTGACGGTGAACTAGCGGCAGTGTATGCCCACTGTGCATACAACTGTCAGCCTTTATGCGGCGGCTTGTCCTCTCTCTAGTATTCTGTTGCTCTGAGGTGTATAGTATACCCTTACATTATCGTAATGATCCCCTTTCCAAGAGATATGTTTCTATTGCTTTATTCTACCAAAACTGTGACTAAGACATTGTGCGGCTAAGTTCGGATCCTGATGTGTTACTCCGTCATTGTATCATACGATTCGATGTGAAACTCCCATGTTGTACCCTGTTGTATCTTGAACGTTCCGTTTATCAGCGACGTCCGCGTTTGCACAAAATGGCCTACTATGGACAATTGGTCAATAATAATTTTGTACTGTCTAAAAAAATATTTAAATAAAAACTAAAACATAAATGATTTATGGAAACGCAGACATCGCTTAATGACACATTCCAGTCGCATCACGACATGCGCATTGCGACATTACATCGGCATGCCCGCCGATCACACAATGAATGACAACAACATCATCAACAACAATACATGCACAACAAGCCAAGCGCGCCACGCATGTTGCTAAGCGCGCACATGCATGTTGCATTGTGCACTTGTGTTATATCTTTGGAGGATATACTGGTGCCAAATCAAAGTCCCAAATAAAGCGAAATAACATTTAATAAAAAATGAATGTTACAAGGACAGATGTTCTGGGGCAAGTGAAGTTAGTACAAACATTTTGTATGAACGAGACAAAGCGCCTACACAAATTATAATAGTTACGCAAGACGGCTGTTTGCTATGCGATATCTTGAAGGCGTGAAGCCTGAACATATTCCCGGCCGTTGAAATATCATTTTCAACCCTTTAGCTTCTCCGCCATAGGAAATTAGCAGAGCCGTAGTAGGAAATGTCGCACGCAGCACTTGTTGGTGCGGATGCCGGCTAGTCGGGATATATCATCGGGTCCGGTTATAAGATGACGAACGCGGAAGATCTTCCAAGCAAGAGAGGCTCATCTGAGATTAACATGTCTCCAACGTCCAGCTTCTTATTTCTTCTTACGTATTCTATCGCCACTTCGTCCTTTGCGGCATCTCAGCCACATACTCGTTTTGCCACCTTTTTCCAAAATTGACTTCGGTTTCCTTCTAGTCCACAAAGTCGCAGCTGGCTCTCCTTCACGTCTGTCTGATCTGGTGCTGGCAGAGCGGTCAACGGCCTCCCAATGATGAAGTGCCCTGGGGTAAGGGAAAGGAAGTAGTCAGGACTGGATGAGACCGGCACAAGGAATGGCTATTGAGAGTAGCCTCCATGTGTGCAAACAAAGTAAAGAAAACAAAGGTCAAGTGGCTGTCGCCAATAAAACGCCTAAAGAAATATTTAGCTGATTTAACCCTGGCTTCCCATATGCCACCGAAATGAGGAGTGTAAGCCGAAATAAACTTAAATTTAATTGATTGCTGACTTGCAAAGTCAGACAAAGGTTCGTAATCATCCTTTAAGAATGCTCCTATTATTTCACGGCGGCTAAATAATTACTACCGTTGGCGCTGAATATTTCTGTCGGTTTGGCTCGACGAACAAAACCGGCGACAACGATACTGTTATTATTCAAAGATTATTACTTTCACTAGCGGATCGCAGTCAGTCGGGAACGCTTGACCTTGAGCGAGAACGCATAGCGAGTAAAATGAATCACGCAATTAAGTAATTGACAATATACCTGCGCGCTTAATATGTTTGTTTTTAAGATTAAATATGAATCTATGAATGTAAACAAATGATCTATACAATTTAGTTAACGATGAATATTTATGAAAATCAATGACGGGTTCATTAAACATCGCCGAATGTACTTTTATCTCGGGTAGAACTTCCGAGTGACGTTGACGTTCAACTTAGGCCGTTCAGAATATTTTTTTAATAAAAAGCTAGGCTATGTCCACCACAGCGCCATTGACACAAAACAGGTCAGCAGGGTTACAATCTGTGGGAACATATCGCCACGCTGAAGAAGTTAATTTTAATAATACGATTACTTAAAAACACCTTTAATTTACTGACATCACAACGCATCCAATATAATAATATTGTGGAGTGAACTAATTTATCCGGCTTGTACCGGAGTGAGACAGTTACAGACAATGTAAGCATAGTTATTACAAGCGTAATTAACAGCGAGTAAGGCCGCACATAGTTCTAGGCGAGGTATGGTGATATGCTTCAATGATGCTACTTAGTTTTCGCACATAATAATCTGACCGTGACGTCATCATTATGGCTAATAGTTTCATGTAAACACATGCACCGTACGCATGTTTTGATAAATCGCTAAATGAATGTAATTCTGTAAATTTATGAGATTCACCTAGAACTCTGGTGGCACTGTACATTAAATAATAAGTGTTTTATGTTTAAACATACGGTTTCGGTTAAAAAACCGTTTCCTATTTTTATTAAAGCGATTCTTACCCAACTGGTAAATTTCACCTAAACAATCAGGCGGTAATTTTACTCCAAACTTGCCTGTATTGTTTCTTGTTGTGTGAGTGGGAAAGTGCTTTTTACACTCACTTTCATTCTCACTCACAATTGACCTTTTAGGAATTTCTTCCAGGTTCCGGAATTTAATCATTCTTTTTTCAATATTATCCATGTTAGTAGAATTATATTTGGAAATTAAACTATGATTGCAGTGTACTTTTTTACTTGGTATCACTGACTGAATGGGACCGGATATTATCCAACCTAATTGTGAACTTCTTAACTTAGGATTATTGATACCTAACGATAATTGTTCATTACCTAAAATATCCCAAAATAGGTCAGCGCCTATTAAAACATCTATGTCGGCTGGCTGATGAAACATGGGATCAGCCAACTGAATATTTTCAGGTAACTTCAGTAAACTGATATCGATGGGGAACTTTGGAATTCGACCCGTCAATTCTTTTAATACAAGACATGGACAATTTATACTGAATTTACTATTTATTGATTGTAATTTAATATTACAGCTTTCCACAACATTATTTGTAACTATGTTACCTATGCCAATGACATTTAGAGTGTCAAGGGGATAAGACATCAATGATAATCTGATCTTTAGGGACTCAGATATAAAAGACGATTGGCTGCCACAGTCTAGCAATGCACGAACTTTGACCTTTTGCTGGTCAAATGGATTCGATACCTCAACTATGGCAGTTGATAATATAATTTGACTTGTATTTTTATTGCAATAGTTTGCTAATATCTCCCCTGGTTCTTCGACCATGGTAGGTTGTTTTGCCGATGTTGTCGGACGGTGTAGTAAGCTATTGTGCCTCTCAGTGCATCCAGACTCTTGGCACGACCTGAAGCGACAGTCATTAACTAAATTACCCTGTCTTAGACAGTTTACGCATAACTTGTACCTTGTCACATCCGTTATTCTCTCATCAATACTTTTAGCCTTGAATGTTGGACAGTCATAGATTCTATGGCGCTTGTCACAAACAATACAAGAAAAACCCTTTGAACCGTTATTTTTATTATTGCTAGTGCTTGCAAACGATTTAACTGTGTTATTCTGACCCTTCCTTTGGCTATAATTATTATTTTGTTGATAATTGTTTGGGGTAGAACGCTGAGGAGTCATAGCAGGTGTCTTCGAAACCATAATATTATCAGTATTATTATTACTGCGATTTGTAGACTTGAGCACATTAGCACGGTCTATGATAAATTTAAAGAACTGCTCTAAATTGGGTGACTCACTCGTTACACTATTGCGATGCTCTTCCCATTTTAACAAAGTTTGACTATCCAACTTAGCTGACAATATAAATATTATTAGAACATCCCAATTATCCGTTGGTTGTCCTAGGCTAACCAAGGCACGCAGATTCTTTGTGATATGATCGACTAAATATCTTAAAGATCGTTCGGACTCACGTGGAAGCTGCTTAATATTTAATAATGAATTGAGATGATGATTTATTAATATTCTATTGTTATTGTAACGTTGGCAAAGCAGCTTCCATGCTTCGTTATAATTTTTAGTGGAAACTTCAAGATTAGAAACGATTCTGGCAGCGTCACCTTGTAAATATGAATTTAGGTAATGAAATTTATTAATTTCGGGAATACGATCATTGTTGTGAATTAAGCTTTCAAAAGTATCTCTAAACTGTAACCAACGGAAATATTCACCATTAAATTTAGCGATTTCTATCTGCGGGAGTTTCAGTCCTATACTGTGATGATCGTTTGTACAACAGGAAGAATTATGAACAGAGTCACGTCTTTGTTCGCATTCATTCTTTCTAGAAAAATTTGCAACAAATTCTTGGCAGTGGCTATGTTAATTACCAAGTCCTGCTCAATATTGTCACGCTCATCAATTTCAGCTTCAATGTTTTCAGGACTCAGAACCTCTATTGCACCCTGCAAGTCATCAACCTTAACAGATAATGCCTCAAACTTTGCCAGTTTTATATTTAATTCTATCAACTGAATGTTACTCAATTCATTTTCTTTAGAAATATTACTTAAATAGTTTTTAAACTTAGTAATCTGTCCTTTGGCGGACACTCTTTTTGCCAATAATTCTTTATAACGCTGTTTATTCTCAGCCATTGCGGATAAACTGCGTTAAAAAAGTAAACTTGAAAATAATAATCAGTAATCTTAATAACAGAGGCAATAAAATGAATGGGCTCACGTTCCTCGTCTCGGTGTCACCTGCCTACCAGATTTCTTGATTTTCGCGGATTCTTCTTAGTTCCCCTCATGGGCCACCATGTATATCTTTGGAGGATATAATGGTGCCAAATCAAAGTCCCAAAAACAGCGAAATAACATTTAATAAAAAAAGGAATGCTACAAGGACAGATGTTCTGAGGCAAGTGAAGTTAGTACAAACATTTTGTATGAACGAGACAAAGCGCCTACACAAATTATAATAGTTACGCAAGACGGCTGTTTGCTATGCGATATCTTGAAGGCGTGAAGCCTGAACAACTTGTATGTTCTTTTAGTGTGGCACTTTTTCTTGCATTTGATTGTACATGACAGTAACAGAAGAGGGTCCAAGTTGATTGCTTTACTCAAACGAATAGAGAATCTTTATCCGTTTCGTATTAATAATTAAAAAGGCCGTTTTGTCTTTGACTTTACGAGCAAGTATTAATAAATGTTCGTCTGAGTTTGTGTTAGTTTTGTCTAGTTCTTCGGGGAGATTCTGTTTTAAGAAATACTCTGGGGACAAAATGGATTGAGCTTCTATTTTATTAAATAACAATATTGCTTGTTAACTTTACTTTATTAACAACAATGTTAGATGATAGGCTTAATATTTGATGAACTTGTTATTATTAATATTAAAAGCTCTCGCAGTCAGTGATACGTGTTTTGAAGATTTCAGACATAAATTTCTGCTTTTGAATTGTATTTTTATAATTTTTGATAAAAATAGTAACAACATTACAGATAATCCATTTGGATGTTAAACGAAGTCATGTTGGAGCTCATACATTGGTCGTCCATAACTATTTGTTGCAATTTGTGGTACTAATATAGTAAATATTCTCAGGAATTGAACATAATTCTCAGAGTCTGCTAGTGTGTATCAGTGAACTCATAGTGAATGGAATACCAATGTCGATTCCATCATGACTTTGTGCAGAGTACATTTGATTAATTATGTTGCCTTGGTTTCATTGCAGACAAAATCATCGACACGCTCGGTGAGGGCACCTTCGGCAAGGTGGTCGAGGTGAAGGACTTGGAATTGTGAGTATCTTTCTTTACTTAACCTGTAGCTAGCGCTTTTTGTGACCACTGCGATAGTATCGGTGCTTCGTGCTGAAATGTATGCACCTGTGACTATTTGCATATCGTTGGTTCGTATCTTTATTCTGAAAGTATATATTGTAGTTTTTTATGTGATAGATAGCATGGTTAAAATAGCGTGAAATACACACACTAAATGTACCTAGTTATTTAATATTCAATTAGGTAACAATATAGCTGCATAGTTCCTTCATTGCAAGGTGTTGCGGTGTCGTTCACATCGGCGCCGGATGATGACACGCATTGTTTGGCAGTTTACCAGATACCACACGCTACAAACACCTACGGCGGCGTACGACCGCCACACCACGAAATCGTGATGACCGTAACACATGCCACCACGACCTCGACCGCCCACCGCGAAACACGCATACGCGCAATGCTCATACATGCGACACAATTCACGGCCACGCGACACGTTGCGCAACAGCACACGCTGTAAAGGGTCACAGCGAAAGCCGTAAGTAAGCAAATGAAAAAAACAAGCAGGTATGTATTATGAAAAGGAATCTTCACATTACATACATTATAGCGGTCTGCGGAGACTTGTTAATTTGATTTCTTTCTCGGATAAAAGTAAGGGTACTTTGTTTGACTACGGAACCCTAAAAAATCTAAAATATTTTAGGTATTAAAATAAAATTTAAATAATTTAATGAATTATCTAAAAGAGTTTACACATATTAAACGTAGTATTCTTGCATAAAGCGATTGTATATTGTGGTTTTAAATTAGTATTTCATGTTGAGATAGGAAAAGAGTCGCCAAGCAAGCAAACTTGGTATGGCAACAGATGCCAAAAACAGCAGCAACAACGAAACGGTCAATAAAATCCGTACCTACTTACATACTTTTCATAAATGATATTTCTATTTTACGTTCTACATTTGAAGTAACAATTCAGTTACAAATAAATCGTGACAGACTGGTAATGCTTCTAAATTACAAATAAAATCTAAATAAAAGAATTATGATTTATCAATTCCAGAACCTATTCAATAACGTCTTCCTTAGAGTGCTTCACTTTTTGTTTAGCGAGATTCTGTCCGCCTTTTTTATTCGTCCAAGGTAGGAAGTTTATTTCTAGAAGCGAGGATCTAATTCGTGTGTTTTACTTTATTTACGTGTATTAAATCCATATAGTTAAATCTTCTGAAAATTTATAAAACATTTATCATAAATATATATAATTAAATAAATTTTAAATTACAAAATACGAGTACAAAAAATTTACTGCTAAAAAGTTAGTTATAGTTTTCGATATGTCGTAGGATAATCGAAAAAATCGGATCTTTGCGAAAATCCTAGGACACAACAATAACCGACCGACGACCTAAAGAAGGTAATTGACGGGATGCGGATACTGCTTAGCTTGACACCACAGACCAGCAGGCGTAGCATGACCACTGTAGACAAGAAATTTGTCTACGGATGAATCGACAAAGCTACATTGTATAGAACTTAAGCGTACCACAGGGGGGCGTTCTTTCTCCTTTACTTTTCGCAATATTTATTAACTCAATTTCAAATCAACTTCTATCATCCTACCACCTCTATGCAGATGACCTACAAATTTATTCACAGGCTCCTTTAGAAGAGTTGTCGGAGGCTGTTAAAATGGTGAACACAGATCTAGCTCGAATATCTGAGTGGAGTGTTGCTCATGGACTAAAGGTGAACCCTACCAAGACCCAAGTCATTGTTGTTGGCAGCCCTGGGATGACTTCCAGAATTGATTGGTCACAATTTCCTCCAATTGTATTTGATGGTACCACAATACCTTTAAGTGATTCAGTCAAGAATCTTGGAATTTATATTGACAAAAATCTCTCTTGGAATCATCAGATGCAGGAAGTCAGTCGTAAATTATTTGCGTCAGCGTGGTCCTTGAGACGACTACGCAATTTTCTCCCTACTGCTACCAAAACGGCGCTTGCTCAATCCCTCCTTCTCCCTATTCTTGACTATGCCGATGCCAGCTATTTAGATCTTACTGAGGCACAACTAAATAAGCTTGAGCGACTTCAAAATGTTTGTATCAGATTTATATTTGGCTTACGCAAATATGATCATGTCTCCGAATTCCGCACTAAGCTCAAGTGGCTCCCTATACGTCTTCGCCGGAATACCCATATTTTATCACTTCTCTACAGTATTCTGTTTAATCCTAAGACCCCCCTTTATCTCAAAGAACGTTTCAAGTTCCTTCATGACACACATACACGATACTTAAGATCATCGGAAAACTTGGGGCTTCTGATGCCAATGCATTCTACAAAATTTTATGATAAATCTTTTACTGTTCAGGCTGTGCGTCTGTGGAATGAGTTACCTGTGTCTATACGGCGAGCTCAGTCACTGTTTTCATTTAAAAAATTAGTTAAAGAATACTGCCTTTCCAAATAAATTGTAATTTATTAAGACATTGCCTATGTATCCAATCTCTATTCTAAATTGTAAGATTATTTATATATATATTATATATATTTATGATACCTATATGTGTAATATATTTTGTGCTATTTATTTATTTTAGTTTAGTAGTACGCCACGGACTGCCCCCATTATCTAGATCTTACGTCTTCTTTGTCCATCCAAAGGTTGTCTGGAAGATATCGCTTTTAGCGATAAGACCGCCCATGTACCCATAATTTGTACGTTGTTCCTGTTTACTACTATTTTCATGGTGTACAATAAAGTATATTCTATCTATCTATCTATCTTTTTCTGTCATTTTGTCTATTCTTTCGTAGACAAAACGCTTGTCTACAGTGGTCATGCTTCGACTGCAGTAAGCCTTAGGTACTGGGTACTGGTATGTGAAGCTAACGGTGTCAATTCTCTTGTTTACAAACTAAACTTATTTTAAACTATCGCTTTCTTTTATTAATAGTAGGTACAAGAAAAGGATGGCAAATTTTAGTAAAGAGGTGGTCGTAATTATTTTTGAACTTTTTCTTTACTAAATTGCCGTAGGCTAATATGATGAGGAGATGAAGATTCGTAATGAAAACACGAAAATGCGGTCGCATGATTGGTTTATTCCACTTTGTTCACCTGGGTGAAATCACCTGGGTGAACAAAGTGGAATTTATGGTGTCTTTATTTCACCTCGGAATCATTGCACCTAGGTGAATTCACCTAGGTGAAATGATTCGACATAATTGGTGTAATTTGTTCACCTTGGAACTAAATCACCCAGGTGAACAGGGGCAACTATTTTTATTATTCTTGTGGACTTTAATCACCCACATAAAATATGCTAAAACAACTATCAAATCAAAGCGAACTTAAAATATCACTCGATTAACATCAGGCCGTCAAACGCAAGTCAATTATAAATAAAAAATAAATAGAAAAAATTGTTCAAACAACAGAAAAAATCTATGTAAAAATTATTAAGAAAACGCAAAAAGTTTGATCGTTGTTGGTAGAACTTTCGTGTTCTGGTGGATAGTTTGTCTTTTCAATATTCTTGTAAGATAAGTAAATACTTTCAAATCCAAAATTGAGCCCATTTTTTTTACAGATTTCAAACAGGCTTTATGTTCCTGTCGAGGAATTTCCATAGCACGGCCTACGACAAAATATTTAACTACGATGATCGCAATTAGTCGCAAAAAAAAAACTAAATGTGTGCTGGGACACATAGAACACGACAGTAATATAAATTGCTGGACAGTTTTTATTTTTTTAATTATGCTAGCAAGGTTTTTAAGTACACATTTACATAAATTAGGTGTCTGGTAGGGCATGCATTTCGAAATTTCGAAACCTCATAGTTTCGAAATTTCGGACCATATTTGCATGTTTTTCAATTTCGAAATTGATACCCCTAGTTTCGAAATTTCGAAATTTATTTATTTAAAGTCTGTGTAATGTTAAATCGTCAATAGAACTCCACATCTGCTCTAGATTAGTAGAGCTTTTCCAGCAGCAGGCTGCATTTGAAAACGACATAGAATCTTATTAGCAGCTGAATTTATGACGGTGTAGGCACCACTCGCCCCCTAGATTTCGCCCCTTCTATTAAAATGTACCACTCGCCCCGTTTTGAGGGTCCCACTCGTACCTTACAACGGGGCGAGATAAATTTTAATATTTTTAAATTATTTTAGTGTACCCATTCGCCCCTTGCGGTATTTCTTTTGAAATTTGTGCTAAATTGGTACAGTCAGATGGAAAAATATAACGCAATTTAATGTAAGGTTTAATTAATTAAATAGCTATTTTCGTAATCTCATCACATGTGTCTACTTTTGCTACTTGTCTTACTAGTCGACCAAGACTAACTGGCATTGTGTTAATAGATCTGCTTGCAAAGCAATTCTAACTACTAATGTGACAATTAAAAAAGGAACCGCATTTGTTTGCTTCAGAGTTTGCAAAAGTCGAAATTAACACAATTTTAGACACTTGTAGAAACAAAGTAGCAACAGATGCAATACAATCTATACTTGATATATACGACAATGAAGTATTAACTTCCAAACATAAAAGAATTGAGACTTTATAATATTAGTGTACTTTTATGAGACCCTGGTACATATTATGCCAAGTGGTTGTCGTAAAATAATGTGTTTGTCATTTAACGCGCTTTCCTCGAAAATTGCTTATCTTCCAGAGATAAAAAGTAGCCTATACATATATACGTTTATGAGACCCTGGTACGTATTATGCCGAATGGTTGTCATCAAATAATATATTTTTCGTTTATCACGCATCCCTCGGGAACTGTTCACCTTCCCGCATTAGTTCGACGTTTATGACACACTAATACTTTAAGCCATTTGGTGACCACACACGCTCTTGGCTGGGTTTAGTGTCGATACCTTATAATTAATAACAATCTGAAGAACGAAATACACCATGTTACCAAACGCTACTTTAATGTATGTAGTTGCTATTCGTAGAAAAAAAAAATTGTTCCACGAAGGGCTGCCAAAAATAATGAAAGTTGCCCATCGTGGAATACTCCAGTTGCCGTTCGGTCAGGTGTTATTCGAGCAGTTGCTGTTCCTGGAATACCTCCTTTCCGGAGCACAAAAATGTTAGACACGGTCTTATAAATTCGAGGGAAAAGGCTTATGCATAAATTCTCTTTGCTTTTAAATTGTATATAACAGTAGATGTTCCTGTTTGACGTTTATTTGTGAAATTTAGAACATTCCCAACCAGCAAAGTAGTCCGTTAAGAAATGCATTTATCACTAAAAAGTGATGATAAAGCGTTATTAAAGTATCCATTATGAACGTATGTTCTATAGTAGCGACTTATACAATATTTAAGCTGTATAATATTAAACAGCATGCAACAGCATTTCTATTTAACTTCTTCCCTTTCTATATTCATTTCAATATTAGATTAATTGAGTTTTTCAGATCATTCTCTGTGCGGCAAAAATAAATCGCAGCATTCAAAAGATTGACGTTTCTGACTGTACTTTTAACCTACTAACAAGTGAGAGTAACAGGGCGAGTTTTACCATCTAAATTTCAAGGGGGCGAGTGGGTACACTTAGCCAATTAGGGGCGAGATTTGAGGGGCGAGTGGGACCTACACCTTTATGACAATCTAGCGTTCCGAAGAAACCATTTTTATCATAGTTTATTTTTTATTTTGTTATAACCCATTTATATTTATTCGTATCTCTGAGGATTTCCATAAGTGAAAAAGGACTCATCTGATTAAACTTAAATCCGCGGATGGCGACATTTGTGTCGATTCTCTTGTTTACAAACTAAACTTATTGCAAACTACCGCTCTCTTATACTAATACTAGATACAAGAAAGGGATGGCAATAATTTTAGACCTTTCAAATTAGTCTGAATTAAAATTTCCATACAATTTCAGTCGTGATCTCTGAACGTGCCCACTAAAATACAAAGAAATGTAACACATAAACTAATTTGACAGTTCTAAAATTGTTGCCATCTCTTTCTTGTATCTACTAAGAGAGCGATAGTTTAAAATAAGTTTAGTTCGTGAACAAGAGAATCGACACCATTGTTTTTGCTTATCCGTTTCTAGCAACGATGACCAAAAAACCTCAGCTCATGTCTGTTTCTCTCATTCAACAAGACATTATACCAGAGGCATGACGAGGAGTGTGTTAGTTCTGTTTTACAAGAAATTTGATAAAACCTTGCTGAGGGCTACAGACAATCACACAGTCTTGTCTTGTATACATGACTCGGGAGAGTCGGGAGAGTCATGTATACAAGCTGTTATCCAAGATCGTCACAAATTATCTCGTCAGAAGACTCAATGATTTCTAGCCACGAATCGAAAGGAAACCAGGTTTAGAACAGGCTACAGCATCGTATCTGGATAACACCAAAGTCATATTCAATATGCATGTCGTGCCGAGGTTCGTTGAAGGTACTTCGCTCGAAGTTGAGGTACCTGGGGCAGGTTATTCGGTTTAGTAGTTAAAACTTCAAATAAGTATCAGGCAGAAGGATCCAGTTGGGCTGGGCAGCATGTCGCAAACTTTGCGTTCTTCTCGTCGCCTATAAACCACAATGTTTGGAAAAATAAGTCTTTAATCAGTGTGTTGTGCGTGTCAGGGCCTACTGTGTCGAGACATGGACACTGACAGTTGAACTAGTCAAGAAAGTGAGACTTGCGCAGCAAGCTATACTTCTTTGAAGGATAAAATAAGATCCGTAACGAGATTATCCAGAAATGCACCAAAGTGACCAATATAGCTTGTAAAATCAACAAGCTGAAGTGGCAGTGAATAAATCCTTGAATGGAGATCTTCACATGTAGGTTAGGATGCTCCCAATCAGTTGGACTGAAGACCTGGAAAAAGTATCTGGGGTGGACTAAATGCAGAAGGCAGAGGACCTAGTATTGTGGCGAATCTTGGAAGAGACCAAAAATGTCCAGCAGTAGACTGAGATGGGTTAAGTTGAATAGCATCGTAGACCATTTCCATTCTTTTCGGCAGATTGGAAGAAATAATGAAGAGAACAATCAGCTGCTGTGTATTTGTGTACTACGAGAAGGCCTGCCTTCGGGCGGGTTTGGATACTCTTTCGAAACTGTTCACTGATGCTTTGGAGGACGTCTTAAAGACACTGGATTAGACGGGGAAGGGTAGTGACGGAAAAGACGAGAACATCTCACGTCTCCGCTTTGTCGATGACATTATTGTAATAGCAGTCTCTGAAACAGCTGAGCGAGATGCTGCATAGCCTAAATGATGTCACTTAGCGTACCGGTCTTGGTATGAATCTGGACAAGACTATTGCAGGCATGTTCAAAACGCATGTCGCGCAGCGTGCCAAGCCCACGCAGTCTTCCTGAAAGAAACGACGCTAGAGGTTTTGCAGGAATGAATGTGTCTACATAGGAACCTAATCTATTCAGGTTGGTAGACTAGTAGTTAGTTTATACTACTCTTGTTTGTCATGACCTACAATGCCGACACGTGAACACTGATAGTTTGGCTAATCCACAAATTCAAATTCGCTCAGCGGATTATGGAGCAAGCTATGCTTGGAGTTTCTTTGTAGGATAAAATTATCCGAAAGAACCAGAGTGTCCGACATAGCTTGTAGATTTAGCAAGCTAAAGAGATAGTGGGCAGGCCAATCTACCAAAAGATCGATGGCTGTTGGAGCAGACGAATCTTTGAGTGAAGACCGCAAAAACGCAGCGTTTGGCGCCCCCCAGCCAGGTGGACCGACGACCCAAAGCAGGTAGCTGAGGTGGAGTGGATGGAATAGATAAAGGTTCTTCAGTTGTGGAGCAACTTAGGAGCAGCCTATATTCAGGAGTGGACTGCGATAGGCTTAGTTATTAGGTGTTTTAAACGTCGCCCACAATTTCGAAATTTCGAAACTGATGAGGCCAATTTCATAAGCGAATTTCGAAACTGAAAATCTATGAAACTGCATGCCCTAGTGTCTGGTCTTTAGGTACAAAATATTTATCATTAATAAAGGCTGAAGGCGCATTTTTTTTTTCAAAACTTTGAAAATAGAACAAGAACCGCGCTCGGATGAATTATTCCATTTATGTTGATGATATTTTATATACTAACAATAATTTGGACACAGTAATACAGGTCAAAAAACAACTTATTGGTTTATTAGCAAGATGCAGCTTTAGTCTACATAAATGGTCAGCCAATGATCACAATATTTTGATAGATGTACCAGAGGATCAGCAGCACATCCTCGCAGAAGGAGACGACGCCTTCCCAAGCGCTCTCGCTCCCGACCATAGACAGAACCACGGCCGAAAGCGAGAGGTCGCTGCCGCCTACTGCAGTAATGAGGTCACGGCGCTGCGCGGCCCAAGCTGGGCAGTCCGCCAGTGTGTGCTGCGCCGTGTCCTCTGGGCAGCTCCCGCAGTGATGACACTCGGGCGTCGGCTCCCGGCCTATGCGACACAGATACTTCCCGAAGCAACCGTGCCCTGAGAGTATCTGCGTCAGCCGGTAGGTGTGGGCACCATGGCCCCTCTCCAGCCACTCCTCTATGACGGGCCTTACCGCCGCTAATGCGGCGTGCCCTGCGGCGAGCATCCCTAACCTACACGTGTGTGTGCGTTCGTATACATACGTAATCTTGTGTATGTAGGTTATGCTAGTATTTATACTGGGTGTCAAGGGAAACGCTCCCGAAAGGCTATTATTATCCTACCTAAACACAATCGAATACCAATAACCATTAGCCTTATACTCATTGTTTTAATGATTTGGTATTTTGCAAACCCGCAATGTAAAGCGTACAAAACTCGGGATCACTGCCGCACGTACCTAACCTACCTAAGCTCGCTACGAAACGGACTGCGTATGCGAGCGGATGTCTCATGCTCGAGAAGAAGAGATATCTTGACGTATAGAAAGAGCTTTGTCTACTCTTGGAAGAATAGACACAGAATTGGTCATGCTACGCCTACAGTTGATTTGTAGTTTCACAAACTTTTTTTGTGAAATATTACAACAAGTACCTACCTAAGTCCTTTTTTGACCTTGCTACTAATAAAGATCAAAAGTATGTCTTGAATATTTTGAAGCTATGCTATCGCATAATAAATATGGATCGCCGGTACCTGGACGTAAACACGACAATATATTTAATATCAATGACGACATCATAGGTACACACGGCTACACATCAAGCTGTAATTTCTAGTATAAGCTGACCTCGCATTGTATAGGTTTTCCTTACAACGCGAGGTCAGCCTTTACTGGTTATACAGCTTGATGTGTAGCCAAGTGTACAAACTAACATCACATCTTTTCTTAGTTTTCTAGTCTATGTTACTTAGATTGTTTACCAGTTACTCTATTGTGACTATACAAAAATATGTACTTGGATAAAAAAGAACGTGACCATAACAGCATACATTTATTAGCCTTTTGCTCTAATACTTTATGGCGAACTTTTACGATTTTCTGTGATTCATGTCACTGTTTTGATGTTATATGGGAAATCAATAAAATGATGAAATATGGGCATATAGAGCACTAGCCTGTGTACGCGACTTCGCCCACGTGAATGTCGTTTATCGCGCGCATCCCTCGGGAACTGTTTTAATCCGGGTTATGTTCTATCTGTATGCCAAATTTCATTAAAATCCATACAGTAGTTTTTGCGTGAAAGAGTAACAAACATCCACGCATCCATACAAACTTTCACGCTTATAACATTAGTAGGATATTTTGTTACAACCTTTAACGTCGCATTAATGACAAAAACCTAGAAAGAGTGATAAAAAGATAATTTGTATTTTTTTACTCTAGTAGGAGTAGTAGGTAATGTCAACTGAGCTATATTAAAGCATTTCCCAAATACGGCCTAAAACTAAAGAATCATTGAAAAGTTGAGAAATTAAATTTTTATTTTACAGTCTTTTTTGCGACCATTTAGTCGCAAATAGTACGGTAGTGCGATTTGTTTTTTTAATCGTCGCATAGCTTGGCTCACTACGAACGGTTCGTGCTGACGCATGTTCAGCTACGACCTTCCAGGGCCGAGGAATCTGCCTCCATGTGAAAAATATTCCCACGGTATTGTACGTAAATTAAATTAAATTTTTATTTTACACTCTTTTTTGCGACCATTTAGTCGCAAATACTACGGTAGTGCGATTTGTTTTTTTAATCGTTGCATAGCTTGGTTCACTACGAACGGTTCGTGCTGACGCATGTTCAGCTACGACCTTCCAGGGCCGAGGAATCTGCCTCCGTGTGAAAAATATTCCCACGGTATTGTCCGTAAATTAAATTAAATTTTAATTTTACAGTCTTTTTTGCGACCATTTAGTCGCAAATAGTACGGTAGTGCGATTTGTTTTTTTAATCGTTGCATAGCTTGGCTCACTACGAACGGTTCGTGCTGACGCATGTTCAGCTACGACCTTCCAGGGCCGAGGAATCTGCCTCCATGTGAAAAATATTCCCACGGTATTGTCCGTAAATTAAATTAAATTTTTATTTTACACTCTTTTTTGCGACCATTTAGTCGCAAATACTACGGTAGTGCGATTTGTTTTTTTAATCGTTGCATAGCTTGGCTCACTACGAACGGTTCGTGCTGACGCATGTTCAGCTACGACCTTCCAGGGCCGAGGAATCTGCCTCCGTGTGAAAAATATTCCCACGGTATTGTCCGTAAATTAAATTAAATTTTTATTTTACAGTCTTTTTTGCGACCATTTAGTCGAACCAGCTGCTTTTTCTACAATCTAAAAATGTAGTTTTTGTCTTCTCCGTACCTACATTGTGTTTCTTCTTCTATCGTGTCGACATGAGCTACATAATGATTGTATACTGAAAAAAAAAACATCAATTTTTCGGTAATATTCACCGCTTTGGTCAGTAAAAAGAGAGTCAATTGTCTAAAGAAGTAAAACTAACTGAAAAAACAGTGAAAATAAAGTCAGTAATCATTTATTTTAACATAAAAATAAGTTGCCTGAACCGTTTTTTTTTTTACTGTACAAGAACAGTAAAAAGACTCTTTTTATTTTTTTCAGTGTAGCTCATGCCGTGGCGAAAAGATCAGCCAGTCAGCAAGTTAGTAGCGGGGCTGACTGCCCAGGGTGCGCCGGACGATCAATTAAATATCGTCGCTCTTAATGGCTTTTTGTGGCTCTTTTAATGCACCCCATCATTATTACATCGTATGATAAAGTTATTAACTACTAGCCTATGCCCGCGACTTCGCCCGCGTGAATGTGGTTTATCGCGCAACACTCGGGAACTGTTCATCTTCTCGGGATAAAAAGTAGCTTATATGTTAACCCGGGTTATGTTCTATCTGTATGCCAAATTTCATTAAAATTCATACAGTAGTTTTTGTGTGAAAGAGTAACAAACATCCAAACATACATCAATCAATCAATCAATCAACTCAGCCTATCGCAGTCCACTGCTGGACATAGGCCTCTCCCAAGTTGCCGAGGGTCAAGGTATTATGATACTCGCATAGTAGTACCTCTAAAAGTAACCCACATTCTCATTGCCGAGGGTCAAGGTATTATGATACTCGCATAGTAGTACCTCTAAAAGTAACCCACATTCTCAAGAGGGTGTGCATTTTGTAATTTGTTGTCAATATCAGAAGCTATTATCTTGTCTGCTCTTCAACTCTTGTACAAAACCTGCCATAATACTCAATTTTGCAACAATTACCTTTGCTGTTTTCTAAAATCATAATTTTGTAGAGGTAATTAAACTCTGTAATCAAACAGCAGTGTTAAATGCGTTTATAATCGCCGTTCGCATAATAACGTATCCATATACGTTTAAACTATGCACATAATATTTATGAAGTGCATTAGAAAACGTTAAATTGCGGAATTGAATGTCTATTTATTTTTGATTCTATAACGTTTTGTGTCACGGTTGAACGGCCGCGGACAGGTAGGCGAGGTGGTCAAGCTGTTGTATAACCTCAGGTTTTTTCAGTGCGGATTGTCTGCGCACGCGCCATTCGCTGTAGCATAACGCTGAAGGGTGTCGTGTTATGTACCTTACTATTAGTGATGTGCTTTGATTGTTTGTGGTATTCTGAACAGACTGGTATGATGTTTTAACTTCCTCATTTTCCTGTTACCCCCTCCGAGTACACGCAATATAATTGTAAGGAATGGGTTAACCGCAAGATTGCAAGGAGTGGGGTTCTATCTCATGAACTCTCTCGTGAGTCCGTAGTAGTTCGACTTGAATTAGTGTATTGTGCTATAGTTCCGTCTCATAGTTGTTATTTTCAACAACCACTTTAAATTTTGTTAATTTAGATGATAATAAACAATACTGTTTAATAGATAAGCACATTTTTTTCGACTATTTTGCGTGTTGAACCGTAATTATAACAATGAATACCATTCCTATTTACATGTGTAATGAGCTCCGCCTATTTTTCTCGATTTCAGAAAGTTGGATTTCATTTCATTTCATTTCATTTATTTATTCATTAACAATTGCACAAGACATACATGTTGAATGCATTATTATTGCATATCCATGTTTAGAAGTATGTAATTACTGTACATTCGCTACTAAGATGGTTTCTGACCTAGTCTAAAAGAGATAGAATTAGTAACACAATATTTTCTATCTGCAACTTTCAGTCATTCTTTTCTCATTACTGTAGCTTGAAATCGCGGTTTACGACATCCGCCATACCTAGTTTCAGCTTGATTTACGACTCCATCGTTTGGTCTACAATATAATAAAAAAGTTTATATCAGTGACATGTCTTATTGTCCTGTGCCTTATGGTTATGTTCCCCACTATTTAAATCGGAAAGTCAAGCAGTTGGTCTTTGTTATTATTATTTATTATTATTATCAGCCTGTAGTGTCCCACTGCAGGGCAAAGGCCTCCCTTCCCTTTTTCCACTTGTCCCTATCTTTTGCGTTTTGGGGCCAATCTTTCAGATAGCAGTCAAGTTCGTCCCGCCATCTCCTTCTGGGCATGCTTTTTTGTTAATTATTTATATTCAGCTGCAAGCTGATCGAGAAATGTTTTGAATTCTTATGAACAAATATATATCTTTATATTAGCCTTATCTTTATGTTGTATTGTACTCCATAATGAACCGATTGACCTGTCATTTGGCCACGACAGCCAATCAAAAGGCATGAACCGAAGACAACACGCTTCCTTAGGGCTCTCTGATTTTCATACGATGTTTAGAGTAGTAGATGCCTCAAAGCATTGTTTTCTTTGATTTAAATAATCTTCTAACAATTTGAGTGTTTCCTCTTATACCTTATAATATTACGTTGAATTTATGTATTCATCAACATCATCATCAACTCAGCCTATCGCAGTCCACTGCTGGACATAGGCCTCTCCCAAGTTGCGCCACAACACTCGGTCCTCTGCCTTCCGCATCCAGTCCCCCCCAGCCACGTTTTTCAGGTCGTCGGTCCACCTGGCAGGGGACCATATTTATGTATTAGTAAAAATTATGCACATGACCTTACTATTGCTTTGATTCGGTAGGCGAGCGCGTCCTGCAACGCTTAGAGGCGGCGGAAGCGGTGTCTTCGGAAGCGAGCGGGTAACGTTTCTCATTTTTATTCCCTCTAGCCAGTTTTCACGAAAAAAATAACTCAATAACTACAACTAGTTCAACTAGTTAACTAGACTAATTGTATTTTTAGGAAACTGCAACCAACAACCAATCATACCCTCTACTTAGTATGTAATTTCGTACAATAGACAGGTCAAGCTGTATTCCAGGATTTACATAACATATTGAGATAAATCGCACCTGAGTTTGTAACTTAAGCTAATACATATGTAACTACGTTTCTTTATGATCCATTCAGCCATTGTTACGTGATGAGGTACGAACACACAGAAATAGGTACCTACGTAACTAAATTATAAATAAAATCGATTTGTTATATTTCTCATTTTTCATTCCCCTAGCTGATTTTCATGAAAACAAAATTCAATAACAATATCTAGTTCAACTAGATAATTAGACTAGTTGTATTTTTAGGAAACCGTAACCAACCAACAATCGTGCCCTCTACTTAATATGTTACTTCATACAAAAGAGGGGTCAAGCTATATTCCACGATTTACCACATACTTCAATTTGTAAGTTAGGCTAATATCAATACAACTGTAAACCTTCATCGCGATCCTTTCAGCCGTTCTCACGTTCTGAGATAACAAACAGATAGACAGACATGACTTAAAATAATGGTTGATTCATGTTATATTGACCCGTAGGCAGTTTTCGTGAAAAAAACCTTATAAACCGACTTTTCGACTTATACGAGAATTGATTAAAATAAGGCACAATCCTATAATTTCAAATTTTCATTCGATAACCAATTATTTTTTGTTTTATTGCCAACCCAAGACAGAGTAACTTGGCGCAGAAATGTGAGGAGACCCGACCCCAAATAATGGGACCAGGGAAGGAAGAAGAAGAAGAACCAATTATTTTTTGTGTAAAATAAGCAAATTTACGTTACATATCATAAAAGAAACTGAAGGGTGAAAATGGATATTTATCAAAATCGAAAAAAAATAACCGTTTTTAGTATTTTCCCGGATAAATGCCCATCACTACTAGTGACAAAACTGTTTATGTGACCGTACATGAAAATCACGCGCCGCCTTCAAAATCTTGGTTTATGTTAAGATTTTAAAATACATACAATGATTATTTTTTACTTTTTAGTTAAGGTTTTTGAAGTCGGTTTTATTTTTTGTTAAAAAGTTTTTATTTCATACTTTTTAGTTGATAATTGCGAGGGTTGATTCATAAATGTTTATATAACCAATACGAGTTATTCATTTTTTTATTAACCTTTGTTATCCCACTGCTGGGCAAAGTCTCGCTCATGTTCTTCGAAACATCCAATCACTATCGTGAAAAAAAAAACGAACCAATGAGCAGATCATCTAGATACGCGAAGCTAAAATAAACTGATAAACTGATTTATTGAAGCTGGTTAAAAAACTGCTCCACCTAAGTCAATAAAATTTATATGGGATCACCGCGCGGGCTTCCTCTACCAAGTAAAAAAACAACCATGTAAATCGGCTCGCAAATCTCGGAGTAATCGGTGTAGATACAAGAAAAAAAAAAAAAAAAACCTGCCGAATACATTACCTCCTCCTTTTTTTGAAGTCGGTTAAAAATCATGCTTGTTATGCAGTGTTATTTGTGCATCTTGTGACGAGATACAAGTTCTAGGCGTTCACGTAGCGACTTCTGTCTGACCTCTCTAACCTTTAAATAAACCGGACTTTTAACAGTCCGATGTTATCAACCTACATAAGTCAAGTAGAGAGTAAGATGTTGTGTGTAACTTTTACTATGGGACCAACCCTGAAACCGCGATAAAAAATATCAGTTGGTCCCTACATTTGTGTTCACTTAAATCGATAATATGTAGGGACCACCTGATTTTTTTTTCGCGATTACAGGGTTGGTCCCATAGTTAAAGTTGTTCATAATGATGAGTACAATGACCCCTTTTCGGGAAAGAACCCATTAAAATGTCAACATTGTATGTATTATAGCTGTCTACCCCCTTTAGGAAGTTGGAAACTATTATCTAGAATAAGTTCAGTATCCAAACACGCACGGAGTATGATTAAACAATAGTGATATTCGTAACATTTTTCTATAACAATAATGTGACACAAAAAAATTGAGAATTGAGTCAAGCAAGATTTCTATCTCTTTACAATGTCGATCTTTTAATTAAAAGTTTAGTTTTTGTTGCCGGATCTATTTCACATGTCGTAACTTCAAATACATCATGCAATTAAAGTTTTTTGTCAAACTTTGTTGTTACCTATCTACTGTAATTCCCATGCGGATGGCTCGGTATGGCAGATAACTTCTAAAAGAACTGGCTTGTTTTGTTTTGTCATTGATCGAGTCATCGATATTTGTTATTTGCCAAGATAGAGCAAAGTTGCGAGAGAATAGAAAACGACTGTTTTTGGAATCTATGTATAGCTTCTCTAAACTTTTACAACCCACCAAGACAGTTCTAATCACCTGGATAGAGAAAGCACATGCAGTCAAAGGCAACTGCAAACTGGCGGAGACATGTGAAACAAGAGACAATGCATGAAGCTTTTCGAAAAATTAAGAAAACATTACGACGACGACATTATGACGACGTCTGTGGTCTAGTGGTTCGAGGGACGGACTGCTGATCTCGAGGTCGCGTGTTCGATTCCCACAGGACACAAATATTTGTGTGACGAACATAAGTGTTTGTGTTGATCTGGGTGTTTCTTATGTATTTTATATAAGTATGTATTTACAGAAATAAAGTATATAAGTATTATATCCATTGACTAGTAACTATTCTCCTATTTCTGTGGTCTAGTACCCATAGCACAAGCTCTGCTTAGTTTGGGACTAGATGGTGCTGTGTAAAAATGTCCAAAAAATATTCAATTTTCATTTTATTTATTTATTTATTTATTAGGTAGGACTCGGCTAGATTCGGAACTACTATACAATGTGGACTAACTATGTGATGTATTGTGATGCCTGAATGCAATCCTGAATTTGAATTCAAAAATCAAAAAATCTAAATATTTATTTGCTATTGCATCCTACACCCTGAAATTGTAATGGCTGTTTTTCTGAAAAGGGGTCATTGTACTCATCGTTATGAACAACTTTTACTATGGGACTTACCCTGAAATCGCGAAAAAAATATCATCTGGTCCCCACATTTTATCGATTTTTATAAGTGAACACAAATGAAAGGACCAGCTGATAATTTTTTCGCGTTTTCAGGGTAGTTCCCAAAGTAAAAGTTATTCATAATGATGAGTATAATAACCCCTTTTCAGGAAAACAGCCATTATAATTTCAGCGTGTATACAACCAGCAATAAATTATGAACTGCTGTAATACGCATATCGTGTCTTTGAAATTAACTAAATACGTGGATGAATATTGGTCTTTATGCTAAATAAGAAACACCTTTATGTGTCCCGTATAGGTATTTTCGTATGCCAATAATTACCTATATACTTACATTTATATACCTACCTACTTCACAGATTGTGTATTTGTTTCCATTTTACCAGTAAATAACTTTTCACTTCAGTAGCTCAAACATGTAGGTTTCGCTGCCTGAAATCAGTGAGTGAGACAAAGTAACTTTTTAATTATTTTTTTCAGAAAGCCGCGAATATCGATTCAGCCTTGGGTTAATCATCAATTCGAAACATTCACACTCTATCTCTTTCCCGCCATTAGAAAGAGAAAGAGACAAAGACCAGCCCTTTCGAAGTTCCGATTTTGAATTCGACTTCAAAGACAAACACGTTCGGAATTAAAGAAATTTTGCAAAAAGATAATTATGTCTTATAATGTAATTTATTGAATTTTCAACTTATTGTTGTATTTAAACGAAAATAAGTATTTACTGTAAATAAAACTGATATTTAACCTGTAAATATTTATTTCTAGTTTCAATAGTATTACGTAATATATTTTGAATAATAAAATATCATGGGTGCTATTTCCGAACACGCCTTAATTTAAATAAAAGAGCGGGAATAAAATTTCGTGGCTGGCGTAAAGAGTTGAATAAGTTAAAAAATATTAAAATAATCGTAAAATATGAGTGAAACAAGCGACGAGAACAGTATTTTAACACCGGAAGAGTTAAAACTACAAGTTATTAATGCAGAATTAAGTTTCCTACCTTAGAAGTCTCGCGAGAATTAACTGAAAGCATATGGTATGCTTTATTGAATTGGTACCTCTATCTACAATGTTAATTATTTTGATTCACAATAAATAGTTTTTTCAATCTATTCCTGTTTATTATTTTATCTCCTAAAGTGTTCTCGCTGCTGAAGTGAAAAGTTATGTGTGTTACACGAGAGCAAAGTTTTTTGCATCTCGTGCCTTTGAATCCCTCGCCACACTCAGGATTCAAAATCAGCACTCGCAGCAAAAAACTACTTTGCTCTCTTGTTGCACAAATAACTATAGTAACAATAAGACTTTCGTCCGTGTAGTGCCGGACGTAAAGAATTGCACCACCCTCCCTCTTCTCATGGGTGTCGTAAAAGGCGACTAAGGGATTCACCAGAGGATGGGCAGCAGCGTTCTCTAAGTATTTAAACCACCAACTGCGATCGCCAACCCGCCTGCCAAGCGTGGCGATTATGGCATATCCCCCCAACATATGCTTGGAGGAGGCTTATATCCAGCAGTGGACGTCTTGCGGCTGAAATGATGATGATGATGAATTAGTTCTTACCAGGTTGGTTTCCTGTTACATTAGGCTTTGGTTTTTTCCAAACATACGATTGTTGTTGTTGTTGTTGAAGTAGTTGTCTCTTCAACTTCTTTAACTTTTTCTTAGTCAGTGGTACTTCTGTCACTTCAGGGTTACCCAATGTAGGTTTTGCTAGAAACATTAATCATACATTAAGGCTAGTATTTATAATCACCAGCACCTATCTTCGTTTTCGGAAGCGTTCCCCTTACACCCAGTATAGTATGTATTAATTCTACGTGTTTCTAAACAGTTTTCTGCAGGTGTGTGTGGTGAGATTCATTTGTGAATTCAAACCTTGCAGAGCCTCACTTGAACATACACAAAAAATATCATTAAAATCGTCCCTGCCGTTTAGGATAAGATCAGTGACAAACCGACAGCAGTGCCACCCACTGGATCCAATTAGCCTGAAGCCGCTCGCTGACGGACTGACCCGATTGGCGGCGGGGCGTATGATATACAGTGCTACTGTATATGCTTTGTGACCGAGGAGGGTATCCCGTTAATCGGCGTCTAGAGGCTTAGTGGTCTGTGGTACAAAGTTATAAAGTCGTGGTGCTGAGGGCACGAAATCGTTTGTCTTCTATAGGTGTCATTGACGGTGAAAAGATTAACGGACCGGGTCAAAACGATATGTCTATTCATCAACTCAGCCTATCGTGGTCCACTGCTGGACATAGGCCTCTCCTAAGTTGCGCCACAACAATCGGTCCTTTGCCTTCCGCATCCAGTCCCCCCCAGCCACGTTTTTCAGGTCGTCGGTCCACCTGGCGGGGGGGCGCCCTACGATGCGTTTGCCGATTCGCGGATGAAACGTCGCGGTGAACGCGTGAACGTCGGCGGATGGGTGCGTTTTTTTTTGTGGTGACCAGTCAGGTCGGTCATAATATGGAATTATTAGCTTCCGCCCGCGACTCCGTTCGCGTAAACTTTGATCCCTCATTACAATTTCAGGGTTGAATTTTGACAAACCTTTCCATAATGCGTGCCTGTATTTTGTAGGTTTTACCCCTATGCATGTACTATCAGCAAACTTTCCGGTGAACCACCACTAAGTTTAAAATCGCTTGCGCTCAGTGTTCGACGGCAGCCGTAGGTACTTGAAATGTAGCAGGATTCGTTCAAGGGACTTTGTCGACAAAATGTATCACCAGGAAGGATCGTGACTGTACATACACAAATAAACAGGATAAGCAAGCTAAAGTGGCTATGAACCTACTCGTGTGCTTGACGGCTGCTAGTCCCTCTCGACACATCTGAAGGGAACAGCAGTTGTTAAGCCGCTGCACTCTGGGTACGGGGAATAACTCTATTTGGGGAGACCTTAATGTCTGTGGCGAATATTCTGACACGGGAGGGGCCCGAACCGGGAGGGGCGTAACTCCGCGTAACCCTCATGTTAGCAGAGGGCACAGTGGAGAGCAGGGACAGGCTCGGTGTACACTAACACCACCCTCGGACAGGCAGAGAAAGAAGTATGTCTTTCCTTGCCCCTGTGTCTTGAAAAAAATGTTTCATACATTTTGTCGAGTTAGTGTCATGACCACAGAAATAGATAGAATGGTTGTAATCACAATTTTACATGCGATTCATGCGTGGCAACTTTTCGAACAAACTACGCCTCCCATATTGACGTCATATTTTTTTTTAAATTAACTTTAATCAAATGTACTTTACAGCTTTTGTTTCTGCAGTTAGAAACAGCACAATAAGGCTTTTTTGCGGGTTTTTGTTACAGTATTTACAGAAAAAAGTAATAAGGCGTAGTGAGAAAGGCTTTGAAATGCACTGCACTATGGTGCAGTGTTGGCACGCGCGCCCTGCCCACTTGGCCATCTATCTATTTCGATACGAACCCGATGTTGCGAAAGGATGCGTACGGCTTCCCATACTAATCTTGCTTTTTGTATTGACAAACCGTCGATCGTCGTCGATCAATGTTTCGTGACCATAGTAATCTAAATAATAAAGTAATAGAAATTTTATCTACTGTCTTTTAATACCAGAACGCGTGGCGCCGGTGTCCGCTGCAAACACATAAAAACGCAATAACGCCCACCATGCGTCTAGCGTTCAGTGCAAAATAAATTAAGCCTAATAATATTTTGCTTTTAGATATGCTGCAAAATTCAATTTTAGTGACTCTGCGTCCAAAACAGACACTAATGAGTAAGCTGGTGTCTCGACACCTGTACGCGGCGACACGTTCACAGACCTTTACCACTTCTATTACCTTATATTATTTTGATCCATTATAAAATAAATTTATTATTGTAAATTATTAGTATTTATTATATGAATAATTTCACAGTTACATTTAGATTATCAAGTATTTGGTAAAAGACTGGATTCAAAAGGCATAGGCATTATCACGGTTTTACGATTATGGGATGGTAAAACTGTGAAATAATCACGTTGAAATACAATCAAAACTTAAAGAAACGATCATAATACAGTTTAATTTAATGTCCGATCATTTGATTTAATATTATGACAATGTAAGCATCACCTTCTTCAGTTTGCAAAGTAAACGAAATCTCAAGCCATGTATTTTTATAACACGTATAACAACAACATTTTGTTGATTAGAAAGTATTAAAAATCACGGTGACCTTATCGCAATATCCCATTGAAAATACATTTGCGAAAGCATGTTGGAATCGATTATAATCAATCAAGATAAAACACTGGTAAGATATGCGGGGGATAAAGGCTTTTGAGATAATTCTGGTCATGAATTAATTAACGGAAGACTTTGCAGATCATTTAAAATATTAATTGCAGCTGAGAATGTGACGGTGGGCTACGGGATCGATGAATCCTCACGCTCAGAGGATGGGCAGCAGCGTTCTCTGAATATTTAACCAACCAACTGCGGTCACCAACCCGCCTGCAAAGCGTGGTGATTATCTTGGGGGAGGCCCATGTCCAGCAGTCTTACGGCTGAAATGATGATGATAAACAAAATTAATAAAAGCTAACATTGATTGTAAATAAAACGCCACGAAAACATAGGGGCAGCGGAGACTTATTGGACAAGCCTATAGCAACAGTAATTTGTATTGCACTACTGCTATTGCCCTGTACTTGCCTGTCATGACTTACGGCGCCGAGACGTGGACACTGACAGTTGGGCTAGTCCACAAATTTTAAGTCGCTCAGCGAGCTATGGAGCGAGCTATGCTTGGAGTTTCTTTGAAGGATAAAATCCGAAACGAGATTATTCGGAGAAGAACCGGAGTGACCGACATAGCTTGTAGAATCAGTAAGCTGAAGTGGCAGTGGGCTGGCCATGTCTGTCGAAGGACCGATGATCGCTGGAGCAGACGAGTCCTATAGTGGAGACCGCGAATCGGCAAACGCAGCGTAAAGCGCCCCCCCGCCAGGTGGACCGACGACCTGAAAAACGTGGCTGGGGGGGACTGGATGCAGAAGGCAGAGGACCGAGTGTTGTGGCGCAACTTGGGAGAGTATGTCCAGCAGTGGACTGCGATAGGCTGAGTTGATTGATACACCCCAATAGACGACTATTGTTGGATATTTATAATGCATACAATAAATTTTGTCCACTAGCTGAGAGGAAAGAAAAGGTTCGTCATTTATTTAATTGATGAACTGATATTATTAAATAATTGACTATTAATTATTATTAAATATACATTTAATATATAATTTTTTACAAAACATTAAATATGTTCACATTATTTTAATTTTTAAATATGACATTATATCGATTTGGTTTAGAGCTCGATCCAGTTGGGAGTAAGGCCCAGGGTTCGAACCCGCTCCCAGATTCAGAACCACACGATAACCAATTGTCGCCCGGTTCGGTTCTCAAGATTCACGCAACGAGAGAAAATGAGATATCAAACCGAATCGGTCGACAATCGGTTATCGTGTGGTTCTGAAACGGGAGCAGGAGTCGCAGGTTCAAATCCTGCTCGTGAGCGAATTTTTATTTCCACAATTTATATCTTGAGACAAAAGTGTGTTGTCCAACAAGTGTTATGTATGTGTTTGCATGGTTGCTTGCACAGAAATAGATAGAATGGTTGTTTTATCACAATTTAACTTGCGATTCATGCTTGGCAAATTTCGAACAAACTATGCCTTACATATTGACGTCATTAATTTTAAAAAATTTCAATCAACTCAGCCTATCGCAGTCCACTGCTGGACATAGGTAAAAAAATTACTTTAATCAAATGTACTTTACAGCTTTTGTTTCTGCAGTTAGAAACAGCACAATAAGAAATTTTTGCGGGTTTTTGTTACAGTATTTACAGAAACAAGTCATAAGGCGTACTGAGAAAGGCTTTGAAATGCAATCACTAGGGTGCAGAGTGTTGGCACGCGCGCCCTGCCCACTTTTCCATTCTGTAAGGTCCTAGTATATTAAAGATGTTGTATTGTCTACTTTGGTTTTATAAAGTATTATAATAGTCTATCAATCTATCTACATTAGAAAGTTAAGCACTGACTAATTAATTTGTTTGTTATATTTTTGATGGTTGATTAATTAATTATTTTAATTATATCTTGTTAGCCGAATTTATTAGTAATTAAATAGTTTGTCAATGTATTTCAGTAGATCAATTGACTTTTTACTAGCTACTGATTTGATTGAGGCCTCCCCACTTAAATGGTGGGATGGTTTGACACATGACGACATCTTCCACATTTAATGGCGGGGATGCCTCGAGCAGGCAGTCGCGCTGGATCACTGTATGAAGTAACAAGTTTTATTATAACATGTGTATTAAAAGAATAAAAGTTAGTAATTGTGAAAACGTTACTTGTTTAATTTCCTGACCCAATAGGTCAGAAGTGGGAACACAAAGAAAATTCCACATTTTCTTGCTACGTCCACTGCTCGGAAAACGTAAGTAACGTGATTAAATATCTTTCTTTCCCCGTTTTAAGTAAATTACCGTGTTTTTTTTAAATAATTATTTCCGTAACTTAAAATATTTGTAACAAAATATTTTTCTTGGAAGGTGTAAAACTGTAGTTATTCTGATCAACATGTGTTGTTTTTGTAATTAAATTCCAATATTTACTGTACAACAGTTAAAGAGTTAATAAGTACCTTTTTTTTCTTTTCTTATTTTCTGGTTACGTATATCGTTATAATTTATCATGTGAATCATTAATTGAAATGATACAATGATTAAAGTAAATACTTTCATTATTTTTTAAAGATAAATAACTATATCTAATTTTGTAAATATGGGTACATGGTACATTACATGGTGGTAAAAATAATAAATAAAGTTCAACCATATTTTACTAGTTGGCATGCAAAAAAAAAAAAAAAAAAATTGTTAAATGTGTAAGCACGACGAAAATTTCATGTATTTTGAATATTATTAAGTATACTATATATTTCATTATCAAAAGACATTATGTTGTAATTAAAAAAATATGCAAAGTCCGTAATTAAAAATTAAAATCAATAAATCAGAAGTCAAATAAATACATTATTAGGTATCATCATTTTAATAGTTGACAAAATCTTTTTCGTTCGAAAACCATTAATTTTGTAATACGCTCTAGTTAAAAATAAAAATAAATCGTAACCTTTTTTTTAAACAGCGTTGTATTCAAGTCCTTCTAACACTGGTACACTGGCGCCGTACAGCAGACACTTTTGTGCATCAGTGTTGTCTTCGCTATGTGGAGACATAGTTTACTATTCTCAAATAAATAAAAATATATTAAATATTTCTCTTAAAACCTTTTCAAAGGAATAACGTAAAATGCTCAATGCTTAATGTTGTTACTTAATTTTATTTTCGTCGGTGTACCTACTCTTAAAATGTTATTTACAATTAAGGTAAGGATGTATGACTGTAGTAATAAAATAATAATTATTGATCGAAGTAGAGTACAGAGACTGAGATTGTGAAATAAAAAGAAAAGCTAAAGAAAAGTAACATAAGTAATTTGCTATAAGTCATGATTAATAATGTATATTGGTACAGAATCGTAATAAGAAACATGAATAACATAATTCCATAAACCAATTATCTACTATTATCTAGTTATTATTTGTTTGGGACTAGATGGTGCTGTGTAGAAGTGTCCCAAAAACATTTATTTGTTTTATTTATTTATCTATTCATCAGAAGTAACATTATAAAAACAACAGGATAAATGAATATTGATTTAGTTAGTAAACATTAACACATTATAAAATGAATACAATATAAATAGTAAAATAATCACAATATATCGCAATAAAATATCAATGCACAACTTGCGCATCAATGTTCAACATGAACTAACTCTGCAAACTACAAGGCTTAAGGCTGAATAACAGATAAAACTATTTTGTTGATCCTGCAGCTTAGAATCAGCAACACAAGTGACAATTTCTTGCTTAGCAAAACTCTACAGAGATCTCTTCAGAGTAGAGAGAGAGTAAGTAGAGTAGAGTAGTACTGATAACATCCGTGTTTTTATTTGTGTAATTACCAGGGTTCGTAAAATTCGATATTTATATTGAATACTCGGCTATCGATAGTTGATTTTAATTACCTTTACAGATAAATAAAGGAATTTTGTTTCTAAATTTGATAAATAGGATACAAACTTGACAAAGTATGTACCTAAAAAAATGATTAAGATTGTGCTGTTTTTGTATTAAAATATATCTATATATAAGCAAGTGGCAAGGCAAGCACAAAAAAATAACATAAAAATCAGATTTTTTGCCTATCACGGTTAAGCTGCGTCAACTAGATACGTTATGGAATATTTTTTTGGGGCAACTCTGTAGAAAAAGAACGTGCATTTAGAGCCCAAAAACGTTGCAACAACAAAATAACATAACATCACGCCTGTATTTCACCGAAGGGGTAGGCAGAGGTGTACAGTACACCCACATTTCGCCAGTTATGTTAAAAACGTTGCATTAGATCTATTTGCGATCTACAACAAACTGATTCATGTAAGCCACATTTTATGAACATATACGAAACAGCAATATTCATAAAATTAAATTCAGTAAAACGCAACTATTTCCTAAATGAGAGCATTTTTTTGTATGGGTCCGCGTATTGTAAATAATCTTCCACTTTCATTGCGAAATATTACTGATATAAAAAAAAGATTTAAAAATAAACTTTACGAGAAGCTTGTTGAAATAGATCAATAGATATTTTATTTATTGATGGTAAATCAATTGGACATGCTTAAGAATGAAATTAAAAAAATTGTTGTTTATTTATTAATGTATATTATGTTATGTTATTTAATTAATTATGATTATATGCCTCAATGGCGGGACATGGCTGATCCTTATATATTAATTTGTATACATCTTATAAACCTGTGATCCACAATAAATGTATTTAAATTTGAAAGATTATTATGATGATTATGTAAGTACACCGATTGTAGGTGTTGCGAACTACATTAGATTTTAACGAAAGTTAATTTTAAAATCTAAATTAAAAGATTAAAAAAAAAACCAATGATTTATTTGGCAAGATTAACGGGATCGATTGAGAGGAGATTGAGATTAATGTATATTGCATCTGTTATTTTATGTTTTGCGTCGTAAATCACCACCATCACCTCCCTACTTTCCAAAGTAATGGAAAGTATAATTAACCGCCAGATACTAAATTACCTAGAGGACCACCAGTTGATAAGCGACCGCCAATATGGTTTTCGTAGTGGTCGTTCAGCTGGTGACCTTCTTGTGTATCTAACACACCGATGGGCAGAGGCGGTGGAGGGCAAGGGAGAGGCCTTAGTAGTTAGTTTGGATATAGCGAAGGCTTTTGATCGGGTCTGACACAAAGCTCTTCTGTCTAAGCTTCCTGCGTACGGACTTCCCGAGAGATTATGTTCATGGATAGCCACTTTCCTTACGGACCGGAGCATTAAGGTCGTGGCTGACGGTTCATGCTCTGAATTGATGTCCGTGGATGCAGCTGTCCCACAAGGCTGTGTGCTATCCCCAACTTTGTTTATTCTGCATATCTGCCCGAGGTAAAGGGCCTAATAGAAAGGCAACCTGATGTAAGGGACCTGACTAAAATGAAACCCGAGGCAAAGGGTCTAATGGAAAGGCAACCCGAGGTAAAGGGCCCGATGGAAGTGAAACCCGAGGTAAAGGGTAGATTGGAAAGGGGTCCCAAGGTAAGGGACCCAATATAAAAGAAACCCAAGGTAAAGGGTTGAGGAATATCGGTAATATGACCAATCAAGGGGGAGAAGAATTCGAGGAAATGGGTCAGAATCAGATTATGGAGTATCAAGGAGTAAGGATATAGCAGGCAGTAGACTGCCTTCGGTATGAAAAAGAGGATCGTGCTGTGAAGGTTGGCGCTCAGGCAGCTAAGTTGGATGAACCTGAACAGGTACATAAGTATTTTAGGACTGTTAAAAGTGATCAGAGCAGAGACCTTCAAGACTACGCGGAAACCATACGATCAACGATTTGGAAGTAATCTGATTCGACCAGACCTCTCATCCATCCCATCTAAAACCAGGTATGAATACCAAATCTAATTTAAAATGTTACAATTGCAACGAGGTTGCACACCCAAGTTTTAAATGTGATAAGCCTCCTGCAAAATGCAGAAATTGTGACCGGCTTGGTCATCAGACCACTAATTGTTTTAAAAACACGACAATTGGATCTGATAATATACTGATACAAAACACCAGGTAATGATCAGACACCAACGAGTATAGAAAGTAACTGCTGAAGACACACGGTTATGTTATGTATATATGGGCGCGCTAGTGTTGCCATCAATTTGTTTACACTTTTTTGACAAAACTTATATATATAATATTAATCTTTATTACTGGTCAGTATTGAATGTTTCTTCCTGGCGTTGGTTGAACATTGCGCCCTCTAGTGTAATTTGAGAGTAATATAGCTTTCCATAGCTTATAACATTAAAATATTAATTTATACTCGGACTCAGACTAATTAATGTCTATGCTATATCGAATATCGATGCTTACAACGCAATCTATTGCCATTTTGAGGTAACTAGTTTATACGATGAATTAAGTATTTAGATTATGAAGTATTTTGAAATAAATATCCATTATTTCTAGAATTTGCTATGTAGTTTGCTGTTGTATTTGTTGTACTTTGCAAAGATCATCAAAGTTGTATTTGTTGTACTTAGCAAAGATCATCAAAGATCAAAGAAGATACCTTTTTGTTTAGCAAAGTTTAATATTTGATGATCCGTATCAATTAAATTAATGTTGTAAATAATGTTAATATTATGATAATTATAATTCGAATATTCTTTAGATTAATGAAATTATTAATTTAAATGTTGTTAATTTAATTTTGTGGTTCTGATAATTCCGCTTTATATTGTTTCATATTTTAATATCTGGCATGATTTGTTGGTTTATATAATGTTTAGAGATTATCTAAATTAATATTAGTTTTATCACGATGAGTGGTAAATTATTTTAGTGTTCATTTATAAATTAAAATGTATTTAGTGACTCTGTTGGGTTTATTTGATTGTAGTAATATAAAGATGGAGACACTGTGCTTTGCGCGGGCTGTCATTCTTGTTGTAGAACTTCTTCTTCTGGTCAGTTCATGTAATAATCGGAAAATAAATAATTTGTAGTAAAGAGAAATTTATTTCGTGATGAATCCTGATGAAACCTTGAGCTACGCGCGGACATATACGTAGTAGAGGATTGTTAGTACATCCCATTTTGTTGGGACATTCATTCACAGAGGCCTGATACATTAATAACTAGCTGAGCCAGCAGCTTCACCCGAGTACTGAAATAAAATGTAGCCTATGTTACTTATGAATAAAGCAAATCAGTTTTTAGTAGTTTCAGCCTTTATCGTTTACAAACAAACAAATATTTCCTCTTTATAATATTGGTTAACTAGATTTTGCCCGTGGCTTCGCGTGCGTGAAATTCAGAAATCTACATTATGTTGTTAAAAAAACATGCAATAATGATCTGCGCTTTGATTAGGAAGTGTAGTAGTTAAGAGAGGTCTTGAGCCCCGTATTTAACCCCATAGGGCGTGAATTTTCAAAACCCCTTTCTTAGTGCTCACCTCGGCAATAAGGAACTCCTGTGTAAAATTTCATGATTCTAGAGTAGACCCACCGGCTTAGTGTGCTTTTTCTGTTAAAATATAAAAGTTAGAAGTACGGTGTTGCGGACTTATTTTTTTTGTAGGACTATTTTAGTGTATTAGAGACCTATATAACCTGCTGACGGCATTAGCTTTTAACTTTATGTAGCTCATGTTGACACTATAAAAGAAGGCTCCATAGTATTAAGTTATGTACAATATTTGATTATGATTACAAGCAATAATTTATTATGTATGTTTTGAATAATTTGTAGTAAAAGTAAAAACAGTAGTAGTAATAAAGTAAGTATTGATGATTAATTGTGAGCTAAGCGTGCTAGTTCTAAATGTTATTAATGTATGTATGTTGTAGTTGTTATTGTAATGTTTGATGACAGAATTGTTGTTATAAAAAAAGCAATGCGATGGGACTCGCTTGAAAAAGCAATGCGATGGGACTCGCATGAAGTAGGATGGCCGAGCTGTAAGGTCCTAGTATATTAAAGATGTTGTATTGTCTACTTTGGTTTTATAAAGTATTATAATAGTCTATCAATCTATCTACATTAGAAAGTTAAGCACTGACTAATTAATTTGTTTGTTATATTTTTGATGGTTGATTAATTAATTATTTTAATTATATCTTGTTAGCCGAATTTATTAGTAATTAAATAGTTTGTCAATGTATTTCAGTAGATCAATTGACTTTTTACTAGCTACTGATTTGATTGAGGCCTCCCCACTTAAATGGTGGGATGGTTTGACACATGACGACATCTTCCACATTTAATGGCGGGGATGCCTCGAGCAGGCAGTCGCGCTGGATCACTGTATGAAGTAACAAGTGTTATTATAACATGTGTATTAAAAGAATAAAAGTTAGTAATTGTGAAAACGTTACTTGTTTAATTTCCTGACCCAATAATTCTATCTATTTCTGTGATTGCTTGTGTGATACTTACTACCTTCGCTTGATAGAAAAAAAATCCAAACATAGCCAATTTTTGACACTTTGAATTGATTTTATGACGAAAATTTATCACGCCTTAGTACTCAAGCTCTCCACTGCGCCCTGCAGTCCACCCCGTGATAACAATTAGTTATGTAAAACATTAAATTAATGTAATTTTATCAACAAAAAAAAACTGAAATGGATTACTTGGCTTGCGATAAAATTTATCGTGTAAGTTTGAAAATATTAAAAAAAGTAAAAACAAAATTGAAAATGGTGTTAATTGTTCTTTTTTTAATGTTTACATTTAGGTCTCAAGAGTATAAAAAGCATTATTTTCCGTCAAATGGGTTTGGGAAATTTCCCTGTTGCGTAGTAGAAAATGTAATTATTTAAATGCCGACAAACTGTTCTGCAGTTTGGCAGGATGTTTGATATTGTATACTGTGTAATTTTTCGTTGTACAAATAAAAAATAAAAAAAAATTGTTCCTTGTGTTTTTCATCGCTTCAAAATTCATTTTAAAGGCTCCAAATTCAAACGCCACTGACATAACAAAGAATTTCAACTGAATTCAAAAATAGAATACCGTTTTAAAGCTGCCAGTATCTATTGACAGGATGGCAAGTCTGGTGCGGTGGACAGCGTGTTTAACAAGTTGCAGTATTCAAATCTATCGGTTTTTATGCACCAACCTACAAAATAATGATATAAAGCATATTTTTTTACTAGTTAAGTTAGTTTAGTTGAATTAGTTAAATTTCCGATATCACTTAAGTGCACCGGTAACTACCCTTTGTCTCTTCCATGACATTCCAGTCCATTCAATGGTTGTCTGGAAGAGATCGCCGTGGAGCGATAAGACCGCCAGTTGTACACTAGCGCATAAGTTATTTAAGAAATTAATATAATCTTGTTGTGCAATAAAGAGGATTTGTATTGTATTGTATTGTATTGTATAAGGCCAACTGGCATTCTCTACCATTCAACCCTATAATAAGTATTTTTCTTACAATTATTGTTATTTATACTACCTATTGTTTTTTTTAGCTCAAAAAGACCTTTAACCTTGAAAAAAAAGCTCTGGTTATGTACTTAAAAAGTACAAATAAAATCGATTCAAAGGCAGAACAAAGGACACTAAAATTAAAAAATAAACACTCCAAAGGCACCAAAAATCTTACCTACCTATTACCACCAGTAGGTACCGAAAATGATATTGAGTAACTAAACCTAACCTTGTTATGTCAAAATGTTCGCCACAGCAACAACTCGTAATGTACACAAATCATGCGTAGACGCAAACTTTGTTACCGCTACGCTGCGCCGGCGCAGTGAAACTTGAAAGTTCGTTAGAGCGTGCTATAGTTAAAGTTATTGGTTATAAAATTATTATAGAATTGTTATAATTAAAACTACACAGCTATGACAGTGTGAAAGCAGTTCTAAAGTTGGAAAATGATGTACATGGTGGAAACGGTGGGGGGAGGGGAGGGGTGAAGTCTGTAATGTTCATAATAATGTAGCTGTTCTGTCATGGTCAATGATTACGTTAATTATGATAATTAATAATTTCTTAGGTTTTCGCGATCACATTTTAATAAAATTGGTTTTGTATATTATTAAAATTGGTTTTGTATATTATTAAAATTGGTTTTGTATATTATTAAAATTGGTTTTGTATATTATTAAAATTGGTTTTGTATATTATTAAAATTGGTTTTGTATATTATTAAAATTGGTTTTCACAAAAGGCTAATTCGCGTAATTAAAAAGCATTCAAAATATAGTTCGACTGCTTCGTTGGTCTAGTGGTTGCAAGCGCGACTGCTGAGTGTGGGGTTCTAGGTTCAATTCCCGGGTCGGGCAAAGTGTTATTGGGTTTTTCATTAGGAAATTCTCAGTAGCAGCCCGTAGTCTGGATTTGTGCCCGTTCAATGGCAATAGGCTCGCCCCCTATTACATGGAACTTATAACATAACTGGCGAAATGTGGGTGTACTATTACCTACACCTCTGCTTACCCCTTCGTGGAAATACAGGCGTGATGTTATGTTATGTTAATGCTGAAATCCAAGAAGTAAAGAAAGAAAGAAATAATCATTTATTTGCGTAGTTATTCTTCTGCTCTTATTCCAATTTATTTCATCATCATTCAACATTTCAGCCGAAAGACGTCCACTGCTGGACATAGGCCTCCCCCAAAATGGGGGGATAAGCCATAATAGCCACGCTTGGCAGGCGGGTTGGCGATTGCAGTTGGTTGGTTAAATACTGAAGAGAACGCTGCTGCCCATCCTCTATCCAGTCTCCAGTCCAATTTATTTGGTGTCTGTAAAATAAATGGTATATGGAATAAGTCAGTTAAAAAAATCACTAGTAACTTCTGTTTCAGTTGCTGTCGATTCTACAGTCTACATCATAGTTGAATTACATACTTCTATTGAAGAGGAAAGGTGAGAAATACAAGTTTCAACCAATAATTCATGATTCACATGTAATTAATAAATTACATGTGAATCCGACAAGAATAAAAAATACTTAGTCATGATTACCTGTAGAAGAAAGAAAAAAAAATATTTGCGTCTAGAGTCACGCACAAAATTACTATAAATGCAAAAAAAAACATCAAATACAGATACAAGAAGTCAAGAAGTGTGGTAAGATATGCGTCACATCCGCGCAAAACGGCCACCGCTCAGCATATTGCTGTGCCTCATGCACGGAGCAAAGACACAGCGCTGGTTTTCAGTGACAGCCAGCGTCGATATAACATTTACAATATATAATATTATGTACAAATATTTAACAAAGTATATAAGCACATACATTTTTGTCTATATTGTTATTGTAGCTGCAAGAAAAAACCCTCTTAAATCTATCTGTAACGTGCCAATACCTACAACATTTTGATTACAAAATCACAAGTTTATATTCAAATCTTCAAAGGTGCTGTGCCTGGTACCTGACATGAATTAAAGAAACTTCGAGAGTTTATGTATGAGTGCATGGATCCAAAAAGTCTCACAGAGAAGATCCAGTAAGAAACTCCATGGATAAAAACAACACGACGCATTGCGCTCGCTCGCCCTATCCAAAAATTCCCATATACCCTCAACTAATTTATATTTTTCATTTATATTACTTCTCAATAGCAAATTGCTTACAAAAGTACAGCATGTTTATTAAAAAACTAATGACGCTGTTGTTTATTATATTAACAGTCGCTTACTGTCGCTGCACTTTAACGTTTCGGTCTTAGTAGGTACCCATCGTAAAATGTTGTAACTTTTCCCACGCAGCCCTACTTTTCCTAATGGCATTAATCAAATGTTTGACACACAGTGACACTTCACAACTCGAGTACACGCGGCTACACATCAAGCTGTACATTTCCAGTATAAGCTGACCTCGCATTGTATAGGTTTTCCTTACAATGCGAGGTCAGCCTTTACTGGTTTACTACAGCTTGATGTGTAGCCGTGTGTACAATAGGGTGGAGCACAGATGTATGAAAAAATAAAAAATAAATTATTTTGTGTTGTAATAGGGGGGGATTGGTGCCTTATAGTAAAGTGAAATTGCATGTAATTTTTTAATTAATTTGAAAAATATCTTCTGCCTCCGCACTGGTTTCAAAGTTTTACGCTCCGATATGGTTTTCTATAAAAATTCACTCTAGCTGTAAAGATGGATCGCGACACTTGTTTAAACTCATCGAGCTAACCAGATATTTACCAACAAATTTAAAAGCCGTTATCGATCCAGTAATACAAAGAAACAGCTATTTCGCACACCCGGAAAACTTATTGCTTGCAATGTTGACAGATCACCAGCCACACGTTCGTGAATTAGCTGCACGTCGAATTTTGAAAGCTAGATCAGAAACACCAAAAAAATTGCGTCTTTTTCAGTTACCAAAGATAAATTTTAACGCATCAACATATTATGACCTTTTGAATTGGCAAGAAAATATCACCGAGCCACCGCTCAAACAATTACAACGCCAATGCATACATACACGAACATGCCATGATATCTTCACCGTGATTATTGCGACGTACGAGACAGCTGCACCAAGCGACGACTGGAACGCGAAGTGATGGCGCCGTCCGGCGGGTCCCGGTCCGGTTTTTCTGTTATTATGATGATTTTTTATTGAAAATCTCTACTTTAGAGAGGGAAAAGCAAGCAGATAAATTAATTATTGGTGAGCTGGAGGAAAAAATTGAATTACTAGAGCGAAAGTCGCGGGGAGCTGGAATAGAGATTCGAAATTTACCAAAACAGAGTGGAGAAACAAAGGAAACTCTTCTTAATGAAATTGTTAACTTGGGCAAGACGCTGGATGTTAATATTGACAAACTCGTCGTGAAAGACATATATAGGCTAAAATCAAAAGATGCCTCAGACCCAGTCGTAGTTGACTTCACCACCGTGCTTATGAAAGAAAAGGTTCTTAGAGCCGTCAAGACTTTCAACAAATCCAAACAAAAAGGAGGAAAATTAAACACAATGCATTTGAATTCCAACTACAAATCAAAGGCAATCTATATATCGGAGACTCTCACTCATAAGACACAGAGACTATATTATTTGGCAAGGCAATTCCGAAAGAGTCATGGCTTTAGCTTCTGCTGGACAGCAAACGGAATAGTTTACCTCAAAAACAATGAAGACTCTTCTCATATTCGCATTAATAATGATACTGATATCGAAAAGTTGAGAATAAATGTAAAAACGATATGACTACTGTCTGTCCTAAGAAAAGTCTATAAATTGTTAATAGTTCTTTTAATGCATGCTTCTCTTTTACTTTTACTTCTTTTAATATTGTATCATTGTTACACTTACAAAACACTCTACGATAAAAACACCAGTCCACTACATTATGTTATCTTTATTTTTTGGTTAGTCAAAAGTACAACATATAAATTAATTTACTTGCGAAACGGCACTAAGCATCACAATCCCTTTCTAAATTTAATTAACACCACAAACACTTCTACCATACTACAAACCGCACCACAATACTGCACAAACAAAGACCACTCCAGTAAACAACACACAAGCATAAGATTAGGAAATCCAAAACATATAAATACTTTCCATAAATTAATTAGATTATACCCTGATCACAATTTCTTAAAAAATTACATTTTTCATAAACATTTGGTGACATAATCAACTTAACTGATAGTATAGACCAGTTGTCTGTATCTCATTCTCAAACCGCAGATTTAGAAGAATGTCACAATGTCATTACTTTCACATCTGATCGCCTGCTTATCCTGACCCAGAATGTGCGCAGTATAAACCGTAATATGTCAGGCCTAGAGGTCTTACTACATAGACTGAAAATAAATAAATTAATTCCTAATTAATGTGAAAAATGAAATGGTCCTTTCAGTGGTGGATCCAGGATTTTGGTTAGGGAGGGGCTTGACCCAGCTGAGGGTAGGCTTTATCAAGATAAGCACTTAACTACTAACTGTACTGTGTGTTTACTGAACTGGATTAAGTAAATATAAGTGATGAAAGGCGCAGGACCGGTCGTTGTGGTGATGCTTGGGGGAGGCCTATGTCCAGCAGTGGACGTCTTTCGGCTGAAATGATGATGATGATGAAGTGATGAAAATTGTACTGTATGTAGGTAGTGTAGTGCTAAAAAAGTAGGATAATATCATGTTTAATTTGAGATTTGTTATGGATGGACCCAGATTATTTTGAGGAGGGCTTAAGCACCTTAGCTCCCCCCTGGATCCACTACTGGCTCCTTTTGTACGCTTCATTTTAGTGCGCTACGCTAGTAACGTATCTATACCTCTTTATATATATAATCTGGGGGCACGATAGTGCCCCCGCCAAGTCGATCAAAGACGGGCACGGCCGTACCATCCTTTTCTCGAAGCAACTCGCGGTACTTTTAAGCCCTCTGTATCTTCGTTGTGGGTAAAGCTCACATTTGCCCAACCAAACTTTACCTGCGCCAAAAATAACCACAAAATATTTTTATCCCCACGATTCTTCATAGGAAGCCCATTTTTAGCAACAGTTTTTGAGGCTGCCGCTGTTACGTATACGTTATGTGGTTTCCAACCCGGTTAGTCAACGTGATGACTATGAGCTTCAAAGCTAGGTATTTAAACCTACCTGCAATGACTTCGGTAGGTAGTTTGATAGGTAAGTACTTTGAACTTGAAAATGGCTGCAGATCGGCCCTTTCCCGATCCCACTCGGAGACGAAGACGAAGAAGAAGGGAGGCAACCACCCTGGCACAAGGCCCAGATAAAATAATATAAAAAATTTTTAAATTAATATATTATTAATAATTGTTTATTAATTAATATAATTGTTAATGTAAAATTAATGTAATGTTTAATGTACCCCCGTGTGATTCAAAGCCTTGTAGCTGCAGTGTAATTTAGAGCCCTGTAGCTCCCGTGTAATTCAGAGCCTTGCAGCTCTCGTGTAATTCAGAACTTTTTAGCTCCCGTGTTATTCAGCGCCTTGTAGCTCCCGTGTAATTCAGAGCCTTGTAGCTCCCGTCTAATTCAGAGCCTTGTAGCGCCCGTGTAATTCAGAGCCTTGTAGCCCCCGTGTAATTCAGAGCCTTATAGCTCCTGTGTCATTCAGAGCCTTGTAGCCTACGTGTAATTCAGAGCCTTGTAGCTCCAATGTAATTCAGCGCCTTGCAGCTCTGGTATAATTCATAGCCTTGTAGGCCCCGTATAACGCAGAGCCTTGTAGCTCCGATGTTAATTCAGCGCCTTGCAAATCTCGTATAATTCAGAGCCTTGTAGCTCCCATGTAATTCAGCGCCTTGCAACTCTCGTATAATTCAGAGCCTTTGTAGGCCCCGTGTAGAGCCTTATAGCTCCCGTGTAATTCAGCGCTTTTTAGCTCCCGTGTAATTCAAGAGCCTTGTGACTCCCGTGTTATTCAACATATTATTATCGTAAAAGAAGTTTTAACACATACATCATTTAAGTGTGAGATCGAGATGAATTCAATAAACGCCAATTGCATTTGTGCATTTTATATAAAGTATAGAGACGGCAATGTCTCTTACCCTTGAGTATGGACACGGCCTCCTTGGACAGCCACACGGGGTAGAGCACGTCGTCGTGCAGGATGGACTCGAACAGGTCGTCCTCGTTGTCGGCCTCGAAGGGCGGCTGCCCCGCCAGCATCTCGTACAGCAGCACGCCCAGCGCCCACCAGTCCACCGACGGACCGTATTCCAGCTCTTGGAGGATCTGGGGACCAATAATAATAAAGATTGGGTCAAATCAACCCGCCTGCCAAGCGTGGCGATTATGGCATATCCCCCCCTTAATTGGGGGAGGCCTATGTCCAGTAGTGGACGTCTTACGGCTGAAATGATGATGATGATGATGGGTCAAATCCGCCATATCCCCCCCTTAATTGGGGGAGGCCTATGTCCAGTAGTGGACGTCTTTCGGCTGTAATGATTATGATCGATGAACAACCGATCACGCGCAACGACACGTGCACGTGGCGCATGTGTGGCGTGCGTGTGACGTTCATGTGGTGGGTGATGATTTGCATGTGATCGGAATTACTGAAAAACCAGTTCAGTTTTCAGTTATTTCAGTTACACGTTGTATAACTTTCTAGAGATAATAACAAGATCCATCTTCAGTAAGCACATAGGGAAGATGGGGTGCTTCGTACAATGTTTACTCAGAGCCTAGTATTAAAAAAACTAACAACTATTTCATAACAACCTCAACGCTTCTGTTTTATCTAGTTATCTAGCTATTATAAAGCTGAGTGTCGGTGTTGATGTAATGCAGCACAACTGATAATAGCCGTTTTTTTCAAAAAATGGAAAACGTATGAATGCACCCCACACGTGGGGTAGCTTCGTACATAGTACATAGGATGGGGTACATTCGTTCATGGTGGGAGTCTTCGTACACAGTAATAAAAATACATTTGTGTAGTAGTGTAGTAGTAGTAGTGTAGTGTGTCTTCAAATGTGAAGCTAGACAAACAAAACATTGGGAATGATCGGCCTACCTCTCTTCCAATTCATACACTGGCTAAGCAGTTTGAAAGGCTTGTCCATCATGAGATATATCCATTTATTCAACATAATATAATTCCAGAACATATCTATTTAATGATTTTAGTGTTTAATAAAATGGATATTACTGTTTAACAAAATTGCATTTAAATCAGAGGCAACCTATTGTCCTGGTTTCAGTCTTATGTTAGTAACCATAATCAAACTGTTGTAATTGGTACCATTCTAATACATTTTTGGCAACATCTGCAGTTCCACGAAGATCAAGGATGTATATGTTTAGAAGTGTGATTGCTTTCCTTGCAGTTTAACACAGAGGGAGAGGTTGGAAAGGGAACATAAGAAAACTATTTTAAAATTAGCTAAAGAACATGAAAAGGCACGGGAGTTGGAGAATGTCCAGAGATATCATATGCCACATGATTTGGGAAAAGATGCTAAAGGTATGGTTCTATATCTAGATTAACATTTTAGTTTCTTATACTGAGAAATTGCACTGATCAGTATGTAAGATGGAGTCTGAGAGTAGCGCCAGTGACAGAGAAGTTAAGTAGCAACAGACTGTCATGGTATGGACATGAGATGAGGAGCATGTTATGAGGTAAGTTTTAAGTATGAATGTGATGGCTATAAAAGAGGCAGACTGAAGAAAACAGATGGATTGTGTGAAAGATGATATGAATAGAAAGAAAGTGAACATGGAGATGACGGTGATAGAGATGTATGGAAGAAAAAAACATGCTGCGCCGGCCCCAAATAAATTGGGATAAGGGCAGGAGTATGATGATGATACAGAGAAATTGCACTATTAAGGAAATAGTGCAGTCATAATTTTAAAAGGAAGATAAATAATACTTATTTATTTAAACTTCATGCAACATGTGTACATAACATAGGCAGTCTTAGGCATTCTCTCCCAGTCAACCTTAGGGTGATACAGACATGACCAGGAAGGTGCAATATTGATTCAGGACACAAAACAGAATGAATAATACTGAGTTTTAACGCACCGCACATGCCAACAACTGCGTATCAGTTCAGTACCACGCGCTACGTGTGCCACGCGCGTGTTTCGTTGTACGGATCGGTAGTGATCTAGAGCATTTTTCGCGTTAATTTTAGTTAGTTTGCTTAGATTCGCCTCTGAATATAATTTTCTGCCTTAACGTTCACGTTTGTTGATCGAAGCGTTTGACAATGTTTTGTTATGATATTGAGACTAGATCGGCACTATACACCATCACATTTTTATCGTCTTACATCGATAGCCCAGTTAATCTTACTCATTTTCGCGAATAACTTTTACTATGGGACCAACACTGAAATTGCAAAAAAAAAACTGCAGTTCCTTAAACATTTTTAATTGCGAGAATTGACCCTCGAATGAAAATCGTTCCGTAATGAGAAAATAACGTAATTGGGTAAAGATAAAGATTAATAGCTATTATTAAAGTTATCTTACTCATCTTCGCGAACAACTTTTACTATGGGACCAACACTGAAATTGCTAAAAAAAAAACTGATGTTCCTTAAACATTTTTAATTGCGAGAATTGACCCTCAAATGAAAATCGTTCCGTTATGAGAAAATAACGTAATTAAGTAAAGATAAAGATTAATAGCTATTATTAATGTTAATAATCTTCAACTAAAAAAATTAATTAATTATTATTAAATTAAAAATTATTTGAATTATGGTCCGATGTCCAATCCTTAGGGAAAATATGATTAATCGCTCCACCGCTTCATCAAGTCACGCAACATGATGCAACAACGAATAAAAATCACATCATAATTTTTAATTGAAATAATAATAGACTAATTATTTTCGTTAAGTGGACAGTGATAGAAAGTGTTTACAGTGACTTTGGACGTTTCGTTATCCAAACTGAGGAATATTTCGACCGAGGAATACATTTGGAAATACATAAAAGGTATGTTTTTGTTTTGGATTTGTTTTTTTCGTGAATTCGGTCCAAGTTCTAAATAAACAAAGTTTAAGCTAGCTCATCAATTATGCAGTTACGCTGCTTAAGTGGTGTTTAAGAATTACATGTTAATCCTCTAGTGGATTAACATGTAATTCTAATAATTTATGACATTTATTTACCTACGGCCATATTTTATAGAAATATGTCTTATATCATATTCATGAGACATTAATTAATTTAATGAATACCCATCAATTGGTTAGAGTCGCTACAATGTGACAAGGGCGGAATTTTAATAGGGCTCCAATTGATTCTAATAATGTAATAAATATTAATTAAGACGATCAATTACCTACTAAGTTTATTGCTGAAGTCTTTATTAACCTGTAATTTGATTTGATAGCTTGATTATTAGTACGAGAAACGCCTGAAAAGGGGGGTTTTTTGCCAAACCCTTACATATCTACGCCTGAAGAGGCCGTTTTGTTGTCAAACCCCGCCAAGAGGGCGTTTTGTCGTCAAACACTTACATACGCCTGAAGAGAGCGTTTTGTCATTAAACTCTTACATACGCCTGAAGAAGCCGTTTTGTCGTCAAACACTTACATACGCCTGAAGAGGGCGTTTTGTCATCAAACCTTTACATACGCCTGAAAAGGGCGTTTTGTCGTCAAACCCTTACATACGCCTGAAGAGGGCGTTTTGTCGTCAAACTGTTACATACGCCTGAAGAAGGCATTTTCTCGATCGATTAGCAGTGTTCCTTCATTCACTACCTACAAGCGATTATTATTGGTAAACTTTCCATCCTTATTGATGCCTAAATAAGGCGCTATTTCGTCACGAACGATAATTGGTTTCCTTATGTAAAACAAGTGAAAGAAAACAATAATGACTATAATGACTAATTAACTTTAATATGTCCAAAATGGAAACATATCTTAGAAATATATTGTTTTCTGACTATACGTAGAAGTTTGTGTGCGTGCGTGTGTCTATTTTCAAGTGTAACGTAATGTCGTTATAAGCAGTGTTTCCAACCCTATCAGAGTGAAAAGCAGCAAAAGAACAATTATTATCCGGGTTGAAAGGGAGGGTGTTTTCAGCTCGTCTTCAGTTCTTTATTTTGTCCAGCCTATTGAAAAGTGATGACTTTTTTTAGCTCATTGACTACAACCCCATTTTCTGTCCAGTTCATTCTTGTCCATCCTAAGGTTGCCAGGAAGAAATCGCTGATCGCGATAAGGCCGCCATTTGTACAATAGTTTAAATGCATATTCAATGTAATGTTTTTTATGGTGTACAATAAAGCATATATAAATAATAATAACTGGGTATGTCTCTTACCTGTGTTATATTTGTATAATTGTGCTATTGCGTAAAGGACGTGTCCTGTTGGTGGGGAGGCAAATACTCCGCCAGCAACAGCGCCGTCCAGCAGACCAGCGCCCACGAAACCTGGTCAAAGTAAAATATTGTTCTAAAGCTGATAGCATTTTGTCCAGTTATGCGAACGTAATGTATGGTAAAAGCAGTGTTTTTTTTCGATTTCAGGGTTGGTCCCATAGTAAAAGTTGTTCATACTGATGAGTACTATGACTCCTTAAGGGGAATGTAGCGGCCAAGTGGCGCCCCCATCAGTAAAAAAAATATTACTCGCTGAATACATCATTTATCGAAAATTCGCTTTTAACAATTGAAGTACAGGTACTGTAGTTTAATCAAAAACTATTAAGGGCCGAGTTCGCGGACAATGAAATAACCACTGTTTGCAAAATCAACCTGTTATTCAACAACAGATGTTTAACCGGGACGCGGGAATTTTTGTGTTCACGACTCCTATCCGATCATTGATTCTGAAACCGAGCGTTCTGGGAATGAAAGAACGAATGATGTAACACGATTAATCAAAATGGTAACTAAATGGCAACAACACTATGAAAAGAACGACAATATAAAACGGTTGTCATCCAGGTGTTTCCTGCGGCTTTGGCGATATCATCAACCCAGCGAGCTTTCGGACGGCCCGGGTTTCTCCGACGACCTTGCCCACCACTCGGTCAACGCTTTACTCCATCGGCCATCTCTACGCCGAGCCAGATGTCCCGCCCAACTCCACTTTAGCTTAATTGCCCTATCACCGACGTCATACCCTTTCGTCCGACGACGGATCTCGGTGTACTTGATACAAATACTACCCACCACTTCTTTGTTACTTCATAATGTAGTTAATTATTATCTGGTATCTACTCTCATTGTACTTTTAATATCTTACCTTGTTATTTTTTGTTTTCCTGTTTGTGTAGTCGATGATACTGAATTACTGATGTACGGTAAAACTCTAATGAGTTTATGTTTACGTCTCTAGAATATTTTTGTTATGTATACCCACAGACATAGTAAAAAATATAGACGAAGTGCGGCGAAAAATCATAGTGAAGCCAATAAAACCGTGCTCCTCCAGAGTGCTCCTCCTGGTGTACAAACCAGCGCTCACGCACACACATGCACCTTAAATAAAAAATAAATAAATAAAATATTATTGGGACATTTTTACACAGCACCATCTAGTCCCAAACTAAGCAGAGCTTGTGCTATGAGTACTAGACAATGGATATAAAATACATATATACTTTTTTTTTTGTAAATACATACTTATAGTACATAAGAAACACCCAGTCCAACACAAACACTTATGTTCATCACACAAATATTTGTCCTGTGGGAATCGAACCCACGACCTCGATCAGCAGTCCGACCCTCGAACCACTAGACCACAGACGTCCTCACCCATCTCAGTTCACATGTCGTGGCATCGTCCAGTAAGCATCGCGAAAATAAATATCCTTCAGGTGCATGGTGTGTACGTGAGTACTGGTTGTACATGAAGGAGCACGGTTTTTGTTGGCTTCTGGCTTCACTATGGTTCTTTCACTATGGTTGTTCGCAGCACTTAGTCTATATTTTTTACTACGTCTGTGTGTGTACCACTAAACGAATAAATAAATAAAATATCATCCAAATCCGTTTACGTTTTAGCATGTTTGAATGACAAGCCAACATTCATAAATTCGCTTCGGACGAATAAAAAAGGCGGACGGAATCTCGCTAAACAATAAGTGAAGCATCCATAGAATGGCGGCTCGCTTAAAAGTACGGGAACATTCACATCCATAGTACGCCAAAATGCCGCGATTACGTAAAAAATCTAGTGTGACGGTGGTCATTGTGGTAGTGTCACAAATAAAATAAAATAACAGTATAAATCTAGTGTGTTAAAATGCTTTCGTAATTATAGTGGGTTTAGGAAAAAATTAAGTGCTTCAGTCTTTGTTTAGCGAGATTCCGTCCGCCTTTTTTATTCTTCCGAGGTATTCGCATTTATCGCATTTATAATATTAGTAGCATACTAAAAGTTTAATTCTGTAGGTACTTGTTTCAGTTTACTGCCTCGTTGGTCTACTGGTCGCAAGCGCGACTGCTGATCGTGGGGTCCAGCTGCCTAACGGCCAAAATTAATATCCAATCTATCCACGATTTACCCTACTATAGATAGAAATTTGCCATATTTTGTATGGAGCTTATGTCAAATTCCTATCTCTAGTAGGGCAAATCGTGGATAGATTGGATATTAATTTTGGCCGTAATTGCATAACTCACTCGCGATCGCAATCATCATAGATTTCAATGTTCCTTGCTCCGTGTGTTTTGACAATCCGTGTTATCGGCAACTACGTACCACACAATGAATATTGCTTTAATTTAAAAATGAAAGCTAATGTCAAAGTGAATGCATTACACAATTACCCCACTGGGTTCGATTCCCGGGTCGGGCAAAGTGTTATTGGGTTTTTCTTTAGGAAATTCTCAGTAGCAGCCCGGAGTCTGGATTCGAGCCCGGTTAATGGCAATAGGCTCGCCCCCTATTACATGGGACTTTGTGGGTGTACTATACACCTCTGCCTACCCCTTCCGGGAAATACAGGTGTGATGTTATGTTATGTTTGTTTCAGTTGATGTTGCTTTTACTGTCAGTCCCTACAAAAACCAGATTTTTCCATCAAAATCAAGATCCAGAATCTTAATGGTCTGAACGTTCATCTCAATTCCGATACCAATACGTCGATCATAAATATCAGGAAATAATTAATTGATTTAATACGACATCATTGACATAATCTGACCGTGACTTTGTGCTGTTGATTTTTTATATTCAACATATAATATGTGTTGTTTACTAATTTTATAGAAATAAACGCCATATTATGGATATTATTACTGTATTATTATTTACTTGGAATTGGATTGACCTCACAGACAAATGAATCAAAAACCCTTTTCAGTAAACCGTATCCAAATCGGACAAACCGTTTTGGAGATAAATGGGAACATTCGTTTGCACACACAAACAAACAAACAACCTCTCACCCTAAACGCATACACCTTCTCCGTTCCGTCGTGGGTAAAAAGAGTGTGTAACAATCTGTGGTCACCATAGAAATCGAAATAATAAGGTAATAGAAATGTTATCTACTGTCTATTACTACGGGAACGCGTGTCGCCGGTTTTTCGCCACGAACACATAAATACGCACACACACCCACCATGTTTCTAGCATTCAATGCAAAATAAATTAAGCCTTAAAACAATACACACATCGCGCACTCATCGATGCACAACACGCAACCAACCACACCACACGCGAACACGTGCGTTACACCATCATACCGTGCATGGCGCGGGCGGTGCGCGTGTGTGCGTGCATGTGTGTGTCGCGTGTCAACGTCGCAGTCGATGGTTCGTTGGGATCGCAGGATCGTTGACGTGATGTTGATCGTGTCAGTGCGCAGGAATGTTTTCGATGCGAGCGCATGTCCGTGTCGCGTTTTGCGGAATCTGGCAGCTCATCACCAGCCCCTCCATCAAACCTGTACTACCAGGACGATGTCCCGAGCCCTGCGCTCAGGGACTTCAAGCCCTTCGACTTGGAGATATGGTGGGGCAAGAGACTTTTCCAAAACATCACCAATTCCCTTTGAAGTAGCAGTGTATAGTAAAAAGATGCAGAAACATAAAAGTTGGCGGTAGCATAAGTCACAATCATCTGTAGTTTACTAAATTTTTATTTTAACTCAACCTTAAATCAACAAATTGCTCTTCACAAACAGCAGGCATGGCATGGCCAATCTAGACAGGAGATTTATCTATGGAGAAGTAGACAAAATTACATTGGGGGCCATCCATAAACTATGTCACATGAATTTCATGATTTTTAGAGCCCCGCCTGTCCTTGTCACAGGTGTTCCATTTGTGTGACCTTTGGCACAGAAAACATAAAATACAGTACGGAAACTACAGTGCAGATAATTGAAACGACGCACTCACACAACCGCACGCGTCAACAAGGCCCCTAATGCGGGTGTTTGCACTGACAGTACTGTGACGTCCGCTAAGGTTCTTGTTGAGACGTGCGTCTGTGTGAGTGAATCAACCCAGAGCGTTAGGACGTAGTTTCTGTATTGTATGTTATGTTTACTGTGCCCGTGTTGTGACGTATATTGATAGAGTTGGTAATATTTTATAGTTTTTCTTTAGAGTTGAAGCTTAGTTTTAATACTTTAGATTTTCCATGTGACGACACGAAGCTCACGATTTTAAAACCATTTATTTTGGCACACACACACATACAATATACATATTACATGAAAAGGTAACAGGACAAATTACAGAGAACACAACATCTATACAACATAATATGTGTAGCAAGGGACTGGGCAGGACACGTTTGCCGTATGCCAAATGAGCTGTGGGCCCGTATAGCACAGGACTGGAGCCCTGAGACAGCGAAGCGGGGCCGGGGTCGCGGCAGACCACGCAGGAGATGGAGAGACGAGCTCGATGTCTTTCTTGATGACAGCTGGCAGGAGGCGGCACAGAACCGCGATAGATGGAAGGAATTGAGGGAGGCCTTTGCCCAGCAGTGGGACGATAACTCGATACCTGTCTTTTTCACTCGCATGCGCTCTTATACTTCCGTCGTTGTCTAGCATTAATTGATCCCCGTTGTAAATGGCGCCGATTGTCGCTAGATAGATCATGTTGATATCTGACCGCCTAGTTGTTAGTCAAATCAATGGTTATTGTTAACTGCAGTTGCAGTTTCGTTCTTGTATGTATAGGATATTATAGGAATTGTAAATTTTCTGAGCAATTTAACTAATCGGCCTCATCGTTCTTTGTTTCCATGAAATTCATTGTCTACATTGATTTTAAGTAAAATCTTAGGTCTGTCTATGGTTTTAATTTTATGGTCTTCAAACTGATGAGCATTTCTGATCAAGTGTTAAGTTAAATCTTTGTATTTTTCTTGCATTGAGCAAAGCGCTAGGCACAAGCGGAAGTGTTACTTGCTAGTGATGCAAGTTTATGAAAATCTGAGCTTGGCTGCTGGCAAAAAAAACTACGAAAATTGCTATTTTCTTTTTGTAAATTCAATTATGTCACAGTTAAATGATAAGTAACATTTAAAGAATATCTGCGCCAGCGTGCAGCTAAGTTGGTGAACGTAATAAATAATTAAGCAGATGTAACTGTCAGCTGAACCTAAGTGTAATTTACAATACAATACAATACAATACAAATACTCTTTATTGTACACAAAAGAAGATAGCAACATATATGACTTATATAGAACACATGTACAATGGGCGGTCTTATCGCTCAAGGCGATTTCTTCCAGACAACCTTAGGATGGACAATATGGGCAAGTAAAGAGAGGGGTAGTACGCAGTGTAACAACATAATAGAATACATATACTACATAACATAAATACTATACATATATCTATAACAAAACTACATAAATATAAGATACAATAAACATAATAAATACAATACAATATGTCTAAATATTACATAATGTACCTGCCGGAAATTACAGTGATGATAGGTAATGATCTTTTACCAGTTTTTTAAATATAGGCAAAGATTGAGCACGCCTCACTTGTACTGGCAAAGCATTCCACAGGCGAGCAGCCTGAACTGTAAAAGAATTACCAAAGAAATTTGTGGAATGCGATGGTATCGCCAACGTGAGGTTTTCTGATGACCTTAAGAGCCTCGAATGTGTGTCACGAAGGAACTTAAAACGTTCTTTAAGATAGTGGGGAGTTGAGGGATTGAATAGGATACTGTAAAGAAGATGAAGAACGTGAGCATTCCGACGAAGTCGTATAGGTAACCACTTGAGTTTAGTACGAAATTCGGACACATGATCATATTTGCGAAGACCAAATATGAATCTTATACAAAAATTTTGAAGTCGCTCAAGCTTATCAAGTTGGTCCTCCTGCCAAACCAGTTTCTTTAAACACGAATCAACTCTATTGACAACTCCCTATTTGTTCGAATTTCTTTTAAGTGGGTTATAAGTTTGATAAATAAATAAGAACAAACTCATTTAGAATTAATTGAGATTTATTGACTAAAGTAATACTAAATATTATTTTAACTATGTTATATCTATAAATAATACGAACCTTAAATAAACTGAGGCTATCATGTAACATTGAAGTAGTCGCCCTACGGTTTGTGATGCGCTCTACTGAATCAAACGCTGAAGGAAAAAATACACGGAGTAATGAAAAAATGGAGTCAAAATACACGAATGTCTTCCTGCAACCACAATGTGGTATTCGTAACTCTTGCGGTAATTATGTCTCGTAGTGCTGAATAAAAGTCTCCATTTGTTCCCTAATCTGTGTCGAAAATATTTGAGTCTATGTCGTATGAGATCATTACCGGCCGTTTTGTTTAAATAAATATTTTAACTAAAGCTTTGAAGAATATAAACAATCACTACCAGACGCATTTAACTGACGGCGTCGATAAAGATTTGACCTATAAAAATAATCGATTCCTTGTAATGCAATAACTTTACACAACGAAAATATATGTTAGAATTTGAAGTTAGACATTACTATACAAAATAATACTATGTCAGCCATACATGCTGAAATTTGAATCGATTATTTCTCCGAAAAGGGGTCATTGTACTCATCATTATGAACAAATTTTACTATATGACCAACCCAAAAATCGCGAAAAAATACTCGGTCCCTACATTTGTGTTCACTTAAATCGATACAATGTAGGGACTTCCTGATTTTTTTTCGAGATTTCAGGGTTGGTCCCATAGTAAAAGTTGTTCATAATGTTGAGTACAATGACCCCTTTTCGGGAAATAAGCGATTCAAATTTCAGCGTGTATAAACGCAGTCACACCACCATTACCTTTTTAAAGCCATGACCTAAATTGGTTGTCCATCTTTACGAATAATGGCAACATGGTCATAATCGTGCAGTAGTGAGCGAATATTTCTTGAGCTTCGAAACCAAACACTCAATCACACACTGTACACTAAATGCATATATTTGACCCTCAGCAGGTCAGCGGCTTGCACTGAACTCCGAGCTCCGTGCACCAGCACTCCTGGCACGGGGTGGACAGCTCCGCGATGATCCTCCCGACCCTGTATATCCTTCCGTAGATGTTACAGCCAGCCAGCTTCAGAAGACCTGGAGGACCTACTCCTTGTAACCCTTCAGGAAGAAGGTTTGGAGGTCGAGGACCTTCCTGCTTCACTGACGTGAATGGAACTGGTTCTTCTTCTTCCTCTGATCTCCTCTCTGTCGTGGTCTAATGTAGTGGAATTTTGGTGGTCTTATTGGTGATGGGTCGCATAGTTGTTCGTTTTATGGCTGTGGCTTCACCGAGTACGAGGTGGTCTATCCTGTTGACTGTGTTTTGGGATTGTTTAGGGACGTAGAGTTGTGGTGGGAGGGGCATGAAGGGTGCTATGGTGGTTGGTCTTCTAATGCGTGTGGTAGGTCGGAGAGTCTGTTTAAATAAAGGTTTGGTGGTGTGCTTCTTCGAAGCGGCTGTGGTTGTTTCGTAGTGGTCACTGAGGAGCAGCTTCAAGACGCTGCCAAATGAAAACCCTTCGTCTTCGTCCTCATCTTCGTAGTCTTGAGCGGTATTGTTGGCCTCTTTGACAGGAGCAGAAGTACTGGTGGTTGTTAGTTTGGGATTGGATTTTTCTGTAGTCGTAGGGGCTTCAATTGTAGTGCTCTGCTCAGATTCATCATTTATTATTGGTTTAGTGACGTTCTTGGTGTTGGTTGGTGTCGTTGATTTCTCAGTGGTGACTTCGTTGGGTTTAGATGTATCTTCGTTTTGAGAGATATCTTCAGGGTATTTAGGTGTTTCATTATTGACTTTGACTTCGTTAATTTTGTCTTCTTTTTCCACTGATGGGGGTGTTGTAGCTTCGTTTTCAACTGTAAAATATATAGATAATATCAGCAAATATAATAGATAATATCTGCAGCATTATTTTTAGACCTATAAATTTTGTATAAAAATCAACATTCACCAATTTACACTCTCTGTCATTTATTGTTCTTGAGACGGATTTTTCTTAAGCGCAGCTCAATGTACTGGGCTGTAATTTAAATACGTGACATCGACACGATAGAAGAAAATGTTACATCTAGCATCACTTTCCTCTGGGAGAGACCTTTGTTGAAGTAAAGAACGATAACGCAATCTTAAATAATATGCTATAATAATTTCTTAGGTTTTCGCGATCACTACACATAAAACAAGTTTAACCGGATTATATCGCGTATATTATTTAGATTGGTTTCCTGACGTTTTGAAAGCCTTGCAGCGTTCGTGGTCGCAGGAAGACTAAGATGACAAGCGTCTTTACAAATATTAAAAAAAATATTAAAAATCTGCCGTACAATTTTTATTAATTAAAATCATTTCGATGCACGCAGTAATCACTCACAATGTCATTATCTTTTACAGTGTTGCGTGCTGTTTGGGACTTGATTATTTATAGAACTGGGTTCCATCTTCTCTATTAAAATTAGGATGTTTTTTAATTTCAATAGCTTCACGGAGCATTCTAGGTACATGTCGGTTTTCCTTCGCCAGGACTTGTGGTTTATCAAATCGAAGAAAATGGTTGGGTTTGTCTAGGGCATGTTCACACACTGCAGACTTTGTGGAGCGTCTGTTCTTGACGTCAGCTATATGTTCTTTAATTCTAGTGGCTACACTACGCTTTGTTTGTTTGCCCTATGTATGATACCCCACAATCACAATCAATCTTGTAGAACGCTGCACGGTACGGTTCGGTATTGTACGGTAGATTAAAATATTTTTTTAGAAATATCTGTAAAGACGCTTGTCATCTTAGTCTTCCTGCGACCACGAACGCTGCAAAGATTTCGAAACGTCAGGAAACCAATCTAAATAATATACGCGATATATGCGCTATATAATCCGGTTAAACTTGTTTTATTATAATATGCTATAGTTACCTGCATCACACACGAGGTCCCCGCAGCATTGCTCCTTGGTGTCCTTGCTGAGAGGCAGACGCACGCAGCCCGGCTGCACAGGGCAGGCTCGAGGGGAACAGCTCAGCTCCACCCACGTGCACGAGCACTGCAGCAGCCCATCATGATGCTCTCGCCCTCCACCACGCGCCGACCGTCCTGGGTTATGCACTCGCCTGCAACACGTCGGTATGATTATTAAATCTTGGTTTAAACAGACAACTTTAATAACTTACAGATGATAGAACAGCCATCCAACTTGCCAGTTCACTTAACTTATACCTGTGATTAACGTCAATGTGACTTTACTAGTGCAAGGAAACTTATTGTGGACAGCAACCGTACATTATTTAATTCATCTGTGTACCAATCCGCTGGCTCATAATGACTTTCTACATTATTTTAAAATTGGATTTTGTCCACCGATAGGTTTAAATAAAACCAGCCAAGCGTGAGTTGAACTCACGAAGTAACGGTTCCGTACCACCCATCGACCTGATACCCCATGGAAACTGATTTAATTTACGAGAGTTCATCAAAAGACATCAACGCACCGTGCGCTAAATATGAATTTTTGCATCTCTTTTTTACGCAGGTATCACCACATTATGTCTATGTTTGCCCTATTTTTAGTATCTGTTACTAAACTACATAGTATGCATTATAATCAGGCCCTAGTACAAGTTTGACACTTACGAATAAATCCACAGTTTTCGTTGACACTCATTCATAAATTAAAAAAAAATATTAAATTAAATTAGTAGTTCCTCTTCGTATCCGCCAGGGGCGCTACTAATTATGAATGAAAATCAACGAAAACGATGAAAGAATTCGTAAGTGTCAAACTCGTACTAGGGCCTCAGACCAAGTTTGATTCTGGTATAGGTATATGTATTTCCGTTTTGAAGATTGAGCAGGAATAAACATGTTAAAAAAATGCATGTTTTTCGAGGTTTTTTGTATGGGGAACCCCTTTGGTTTTAGACTTTTTTAGTATTTGTCGTGAGAGTCGTCATAGCAACACATATCTGAGAAAATTTCAACCGGCTACCTATTACCGTTCAAAAGATGCAGCCCTGACGGACGGACGAATGGACAGCGTAGCGAGATTAATAAGTTCCAGTTTAGCACCCTTTGGGTACGGACTAAAATCAATTCGATGTGGTTTATACTACACCTATCTTTACAGTTCAGTTGACGGCGTCACTAGTAATAATACAACAGATTACTTTGGCGCTCGTACTGACATAACTTTTGAATGGTTGCTTTAATTCAAATTAAGGCCACCTGAACGGAAAAATTGGTGGTAGTTACTTTACATGGGGAACTCATCCCGACCCTTCCATTTCTTTACTTTTCGAGTTAAATAATATGTTACATACTTTTGCGAATATCCAGTTGCATGGAGGTGGTGAGATGAGGTACGGCCGAGCCTGATGGTGTACTGGGGTACACTGCGTAGTAATCGTCTATGATGCCTGGACCTTTCGGGATGAATCCACCTGGAATGCAGAAGTAGGACCATTTTAAATAAAGTAAATAAATAAGTTCTCCAATAAAAGATCCCTGGAAACATGAAACATTAAAAGATCTGGTCTTAAAGTTTCTGACCTCTTGATCTTATCTTAGTTCATAGTTCATAGTTCATAGTTATTTATTGATAATAGTAATTATTATAAGTCACATTAAGTAAATAAATTACATTTTCATTTATTATTGGTGATCTTATTTCGATGATGATTGTAGATTTTTAACCGACGAAAAAAAGGAGGAGGTTCTCAATTCGACGCGTATCTTTTCGTTTTTGTATGACCAGGCATAACTTTTTACAGAGAGGTCCGATTTTGATGATTTTTTTTTTAATGGATAGGGTATATCTCGAAGTTGGTCCCATTTAAGGGCGCGTTTTCATATCTGGCAAAATTATGCTGTTTTTCGGTACATTTTAAGGAATAACCAAACAAAATCCAATATAACTAATAACTACCTCGTATAGATTGGTTCTTCATCTACAAATGATAGGAACTTGATCATCGAAAATTTTAGTTTTTTATAATGTAAAATCGATCTGTCGTTGCCATTTTTCACAAATTGGGTTGAGTTTAGGTACATTTTTTGTGCTATTATTAACATATTTTACTATTTCTAAAAATACTTTGTTGGCAAACATATTCAATTCTTAATGCAATATTTTTTTTTTATCTAAATGCCATAAATAGTCGCAGAAAAAATTAAAACCGAAACTTATTTTTTCACATCTTTTTCTCTTCTGGATGAATCTTAATCCATTGCATTAGGGGTTATTTTATTTTTGATACTCGTCTTGATTTATTGCACAAGCATTTTGAATGAAACTAGTCCGCGCGCGATCGCCGTCGAGAGTGGACACGTATCGCCTGTTTGGAGCGCCTCGAGTTGAAAAAGATCGCTGTACAAACACAAAATTTGATACTTGACAAAGTATGATTTTTATTCTATTTTATTTCGCTATAAAATAAAACTTATTAACAAAAAATTGAACCGACGAAAACAGAAACTAAAAAGCGAAAAATAACTAATTATGAGTCGGCGCCAAACAAACTTTTAACAAGCAAAGTGCGTGCAAGTTGCAAGTGGCCGAGCGGAAAACGCATTTTTGGAAAGTTATTATCGTTCAAAATTTCACGTTGTATTTGATGTGACGTTGTTTTTATTATTTATTTAAAGTAATTTAATGATCTTCGTCGATTGTTTGTTTGGCGCCGACTCATAATTAGTTATTTACATACAATACATAGAATAATAACATTAGTTGATTACATAGAATAATAACTTATGTCTTAGGCTTATATTCAGAGACGAATCTACGCGTGAACCCATGCTTCCAACTGTCAAAATGCAGTACTATTTCGTTCGTCGTCTTAATATAAGCCTAAAAATCGACGTATTCTACAATCCAATTGGACGTCGCAATTTAAAGTGTCATTCAATTATATCATTTTATGCTATTAATATGTGTCCGTAAAAAGCCTGAATTCACAAATTTTCCCTCTTTTGGGGAGAATGTCTCCAAGTTGGTAATCCTGCGTGGTACTTTTTAGCTTCTATTCTCATCAAAGACATTTCATTTCATTTTTTTTTTAGTATAAGTAACTCTATGATTCTAATTTATTCAACTTTTTTGAGAAATTTCGTGTCCCGGGTGCTAGAACTTTTTAACCTCGTCTTTAAAAAGGGAAATTCCAGCTTTTTAAATTAAAGAAATAGTTTATTATTGTGATTGCCCATGGAATTCAAAGGTCCTTGCGTTTTTTGCAAATAGCTCTGTTTCTCGTTGTTTAAGATATACAATATGATACGCTGCAATAATAACAATATATCTCCTTTGATAGGTACTCTTAGGCCCGTATTACAGAAGGTTCCTCAAGTACAGTTTAAACTCCAATCACCCGATCACTACTTTAAGGAAGGAATCGTTACAAGAGTATCGGTCTTATTCCAGAACGGTACCTAATTATAAACTTTAATTCAACAACACAACACACGAATTTGACCTGAATTAAAATAGAAATCTCTACTCAAGCGTAGTCTGGACCAAACTAGAGTGATTGATTTCAGATCAAATCTCTGCTCAAATACCGAAACAGGTGACGGTATAAAATAAAGCTAAACTCAGCTGAACTGTGATCAATAAATCTCTGCTTGAGGAACGTTCTAAAATCAAAGCTCAACTCAAAACTAGTTTTAAACAGTGATCAACGCTTGAGTATCGTTCTGTAATACGGGCCGTAGAAAATAATAACCTAACTCTTTAATCTGATCACATTATTCCAATTTATATATTTTATTGAAAATATAAAACAAAAATGTACTTTATTTCGTGACATGATTTTTTCTTCTTAATTTTAGTGATAAACTAATAATTCCAAATATAATTATTAATTAATTTCCTTCTGTTTTTGTGAACTTTCGGTCATTCCATTCACTCTTTAATAAAAAAATTAAGATGTACTGGTAACACCGCCAATTCAACTTAGATGCGTCAAACTCAATTATTAGAGCTGTCAACAAGTTTTCTAAAATAAGAAAAAGATAAACACAGAATAAGTTTTATGATTTTCTAAACTAAAATTTGTAAATTTTAGTTATAGTTAGGTTTAGGTGGGTGTACAAGAGAATCGGCACCATTAACAGTTTTTTATTATTATTGTCACACAGCGAGAATTAATTATGAATTTCTTGATTGAAGAAAAACAATCGTCTCATTAGACTATGAATGAAACACATAAAAATACAAAAGACACTTCGGGGTAAAAAAAAGCAATCTCGTAAAAGCCTGGACACCAACTAAAACATATTTTGAGTTCTATTAGTAAACAATACAGTGGTGTCGATTCTCTTGTCACAAACTAAACTTATTTTGAACTATCGCTCTCTTTTACTAATAGTAGACGCAAGAAAGGGATGGCAACAATTTCAGTGCTGTAAAATTAGTTTACGTGTTCCACTTTTTCGTATTTTTAGTGGGCACGTTCCGAGATCACAACTAAACGTAAAATAAAAAATTAAATTGAAATTTAAATTTCGACTAATTTGACAGCACTAAAAATGTTGCCATTCTTTTCTTGTATCTACTATTAGTAAAAGAGAGCGATAGTTTAAAATAAGTTTAGTTTGTAAACAAGAGAATCAACACCAATACCTTGTAGTTGTTTAAATTATAACTATTGTTTATAAGGGTAGGGTTGCTTCTCGTATAAAAACCCAATAGCTTCATCAGGGGTTGGTATCGGGGGCGGCGGGCAGCTTACTGTGCGCATTGAGTAGGGGGTGGAGACGTCCGAGGACGAGGGCGGCACGGTTTTTCACCCTGCGGATATGCGGTCTGAATGTCAGTCGACGGTCAAGGATCACGCCAAGGTATTTGGCTTCTCGTTGCCATGGGATCTGTTTCCCGAACATTGAGACTGGTACGCTCAATTCTTTGCGGTACTGTGACAGGGGTCTCTTATCGAAGAGGACCGCTGCACTTTTTTCGGGATTGACTTCGATTCTCCATTTCCGGAACCAGTCACCTAGGGTGTTGGCCGCGGATTGGAGGGTACGAGAAATAGCGACATGGGTCATGTCGGAGTAATAGATTGCCGTGTCGTCGACCCCCCCGCCCTGCCATTTCTAAACTATGCAACGTAAAAACTTATGATCTTCCACGTTGATAGACCTTTGTAAAAACACTCTTTTAAAATTATTTCGAGTATAATGTGATTACGTTTCGATACACGCGATAGAAGCTAGTAACAAAACTCACCGTCCATAAGTGTCAGCAGTTGGGAGACAATCCTGCGCTCCACCTCTCCGTGAGTCTTCTCCCTCTTGGGCACGATGGCGTCCAGCTCGTCAATGAAGATGATAGCTGGAGAGTTCTTGTCAGCCTCCTCGAAGGCCTTGCGCAAGTTGGACTCGGATTCACCGGCCAGCTTGGACATGATCTCAGGTCCGTTGATCAAGAAGAAGAAAGCGCCTGTTGGGAAAAATAAATAGTTATTTTACTTTGCAATGTTATCAGTGCAGTCTGTGGCTATAAGTAACCATTTTATTTGGTAGTGTTGTCGAAAGATATTGACAGCAGCTGCATCACCTAGCTAGCTAGAAATCACGAAAAAAATATCAACTGATCCCTACATTTTTGTTCACATAAATCGACAAAATCTAGGGAACAGCTGTTTTTTTCGCGATTTCAGGGTTGATTCTAAACTAAAAGAGGTTAAGTATAAACTAAGAATAAGGTGGTATAAGAATGGAATAAAACTAACCACTCATCATCATCATCTGACAACCTCTGTGGTCTAGTGGTTCGAGTGTCAGACTGCTGATAACGAGGTCGTGGGTTCGGTTCCCACAGGACACAAATATTTGTGTGATGAACATAGGTGTTTGTGTTGGTCTGGGTGTTGCTTATATGTATTATAAGTATGTATTTACAAAAAAAAAGTATATAAGTAAAATGTCCATTGTCTAGTACCCATAGCACAAGCTCTGCTTAGTTTGGGACTAGATGGTGCTGTGCAAAAAATGTCCCAAAGATATTTATTTATTTATCATCATCATTTGACATCATGTGAACAAACCTGGTCATAGCCTGCGGAATAAGCGATAAATGACATCCAGGTGGTAGCCACGGGTGACCTTTAGAGTTTCGTATACATTTGCATCCAATATTATGTTCTTATGCGTATCATGCATGTGATCAGCGAATTATTACTTTGAATATCCAATTAAAACTACTATAAGTACATCTATTTCTGTTTTATTCAGTATTAAATAGCATGCAAGCAAACTTTTTAATAGCAGCCTATCTTACTACCGGACGTTATAACGCCACCCATTTTCCAGATTTTCCAGGGAACCAGGATTATTTTAAATATTTTTTAGAACACTACCTTATCATAAAGTAATATACTAAAAATTCAGAACATTCTGGGTGAGAAAAAAGTTTCAGTAATATCTGGGTTAATAAATATTGTACGGTAGATTAAAATATTTTTTTAGAAATATCTGTAAAGACGATTGTCATCTTAGTCTACCTGCGACCACGAAATGCTGCAAAGCTTTCGAAACGTCAGGGAAACCAATTTAAATAATATACGCGATTTAATCCGGTTAAACTTTGTTTTATTATAATGTTTTGGTATAATTTTCATTAAAAAAACTGCAATATGTTCTAAGATAAATGTCGCTTAATACAAAATGTTCTATATCGCTTTTTTTCTAGAGTAAGCAAAAATGATTCAAGTGCCAATAATGTAGTAGAAAGCAAAAAGATTTAAACGACATTACTCAATGATAATAGAAGCAGGCTATTTGGTTTGGTTTGGTTTGGGTTGTTTATTTGGTTTGGGTTGTTTATTTGGTTTGGTTTACCAATTGGGTTTTGATAACAAGTCAGGCAAGTTGACTTAAGCAACGATACACATTCTAAATGAGTTGTTTGATGTCTCATGTTTGGAAAGGATTTTATAAAACTTGTTTGTTCATACAAAATAAAAATAACAAATTTTTTGGTAAGTTAAGAAGTTGTAGTATTTAAACGGATGAAAAATTATTATCTTAAGAATAGACACGCGGCAATGGACCGACATGCAGATGTTTGGATTCATGTACAACCGCTTACGAAACGATTCATAGCATACTTTCATACATTCCTATCCAGGTGCGAATAATAAAGGCGGACAGGATCTAGCTAAGAAAAGATTGAAGCACTTAATTTTTTCATAAAACCATTATAATTTCGACAACATAACACATGTGTGTGTGCCAGCCCGTTTTTCAAGCAAGACGACTTACTGTTGGGTGCTTCACTTATTGTTTAGCGAGATTCCATCGGCCTTTTTATTCGTCCTTGTTCCTATTATTTTAAAAGTTGTTGGAGTGGGCTTGTGCGGCTTTAGTGATAATATTTCTGCAGTACAGAGTTTCAAATTGTTTATTTGGTCAAAACATTTTGCATAATGCTAAAATATTTTTCATGCTGCATGTTTATTGTCAAGTTCGTCCTAATTAGTTGAGAATTATTATAAGCCTGTTTTCATTTATGATGTACCTATCTACCCAGGAACACAGTCTTATACTACTAAAATGGAAAAGATAATGGCTTACTGCTAGAGGACTTATAAGACAGTAAAATACAAGCTTAGTAGATATAAAACTAATACAAAATAAGCAGTACTAAACGACTTGAGGCACAAAAAAATATATTTTTCTGATAGTGCTTATTTTTTTATACCTTTTAAAGTGTTTGTACCACACCATAATCTCAACGTATAAACCGTCGAAGTGCTTCTGTTAACGGTTGTACATCTTATGTTACAAGATCTAAGTATCTTTATTACGAGTGTACAGTCAACCAAACGGAATCATGACCCACCATAAGCTTAATTTTCTACAAACATTCTAATGCAATTAGGTCGAGTTTCGCTCAAAGATATTTCCCTGGCAATAAACTTGTTATAAATTTTATTGTACAGTGACAGTTAGTTTCTTTTAATTTGATTGATATTCTTCTGGAATTAAAAGAGTTCGTATAGGCCAGCGGTTCTCAAACTTTTTTGGTCACGGAACCCTTTTGACAAGCAAAATACTTGACGGAACCCTACAATAAAACAATAGTTTTTAAAAGTGTATTCTTTATTATATAAGCATAATAAAAGTACAATGTAACAGTTACTAATTATTACTTACTTTAACCACATGCCAAGTACAATAATAGAAGATATTAAAAATGAAAAAATCTTAACTAATGGGAGGTATGAAACTGTTTTTTATTTTTCATCAATTGGTTGATATCAGGTTTGATAGAAGACATTTGAAGTCTCATATCAGGTTCGGCGTCCAGTCTATTGCGATATTTTGTTTTCGTGGCTGCATAGGTTGAGAATCCTGTTTCGCACAAATATGTTGTTGGGAACGGGAGAAGAATATTCAGAGCCATTCTGCCAAACATTGGATATTCATCACGGATTCTGCACCAAAAATCGTTGAGAGGCGTCGTTTTGAACAGTGACTCCATACTTGTGTCTGATGACATTTCTAAAAGAGATTCATATATCTCGTTTGACATACTTTCGGGCTTTTGCAAGTCGGGTAAAAAAGGATTATGAATCCATGAATTCAGCTTCATTTTTGTATTATGTTCTTCGGGAAAATACTTTACAAAAGATGCGCGCATCGAAGTGAGATATTGGACCAATTCTTCAAACACATCATCTTGAAACATTTCCGAGTCGTTATCGCTAACAAACTCACTGAGTGACGTAAAGCTTTCTATTTCTCTCTTACCAACGCAAATAATCCAAAAATCTAATTTTCTTTTGAAGGCAGTTATTTTGTTATAGGCCTGGAACACTGTTGTCTGTTTACCTTGCAATGATAAATTCAATTCGTTCAGTTTTTGAAAGATATCCGCCATAAAAGACAATCGGAACAACCAAGTTTTATCATACAAACGGTCTTTCAAATTAAAAGAAACTGTATCTGCTGAAAGAAACATTTGTAACTCGGCTCTAAGTTCAAATAGCCTTGTTAAAGTTTTACCCCGAGACAGCCATCGCACTTCTGTATGGAGCAGCAGTGTTTTATGTTTGCTGCCATAATCTTCACACAATAATGAGAACAATCGGGATTGTAGTGGTCGTGATTTGATAAAATTAATTATTTTTACCGCTTCATCCATAACTAATTTTAGATTTGACGGCATTTGCTTCATCGCAAGTGCTTGTCTATGCAGAATACAATGGCTGGAACTACAATTAGGCGCTTTACTTTTTATTCGTGATACTGCTCCTGCTGTTTTACCTGTCATCGCCTTGGCCCCATCTGTACAAATGTCAATGCAATCGTTCCAACTAAGATTATTTTCTTTAAAAAATATGTTTATTTTATTAAAAATTTCTTCCCCGGTAGTGTTTGTGGGCAGCGGTGAACACATAAGCATGTCTTCTTCAAAAGAACGTTCATATGGATATCTCACGATAACCAGCAAGATAGCCAGACCAGTGACATCAGTTGACTCATCCATTTGCAAGGCGAATCGTGTTTTTTGTAGACGTGCAACTAGTTCTTGTTTGACGTAGCTTGCCAGATCATGGATTCGCCGTGAAAAAGTATCGTTTGATAGCGGTACAGTAGAAAGATGCTTTGCAGATTTTTCATCGAGCATACATTTTGTTATGTCTAACACACATGGCTTTATTAAATTCTCAGCGATAGTGTGCGCTTCACCTGCTTGTGCAATGCGATAGCTAACTAAATATGATGCCTCCGTGGCCTTTTCATTGATAGTTTGTGTTACATGCATCATATTTTTTTGACTTTCCAATAACTGTTCTTTTTTACGAACAAAAAATTCTTTATTCTTGTCTTTAGACTCGGGGTGTACAGTTTCTAAATGTCTGCGTAATTTGGCAGGTGCCATGGAACTATTAGGAAGCAGTTTACTACATAACATGCAGAGAGGTGAGCCGTTGGAATCAACAAATCCGAAACTGATATATGATTCATCATACTTCCTTTTTTTCGTCTTTGAAACCGTGGAGCTTGACGTCGTGGCATCATCGTCTGGATCGGTAATTGCTGTATTCTCCGCGCGTACTGCTTTTGAACATTCAGCGTCATTAGAAGATGTCGTTGCAACACGTTTAACACCTTTAAGCCAACGTTCCATTCTTCTTTATTAATAATGTTACACGTCAGGATGGTAGGGTCAAAATAATGCACAATCGTTACTGCGTTTATGAGACAAAGTTTAGTCCAAAGAAGAAATGTACAAAACTGATACAATCAGAATACAGCGGGCAGTAGAACTTACAAGAAGGCAGCAGGCTAGCCAGCTTGTAAGTAGGTAGGTACGAACTTATCGCTCCGAACGCTAATCGTCAACTGACTGACGAGGCGCGACTTTTTTTATATAATAGCGCTTTTATACTTAGTCCTAGACTCGAACTCGAACATTCTCAAAAATACTCGAGTTGGCGCCTTTGATAAACAAAAAGCGGAAATAAAAATATAAATACAAAAAAATGCGTTGTAAACAATCTCGACTTTATGCTTTTGAAGATAGAGCCGAAAGTCGCTTGTTCACAACTATAGCGTCTAATTCAGAGGCGGCTTTTATCAAAGGGACTGCGCGCTCACAAGTATACGCGCGGCGGGCGGATTCAAAACGTTCGACCAGTGACCAGAGAGAGGTGTTTTGTTTTTTTTTTCTAAATTCTTGCGGAACCCCTACAGGGGTATCGCGGAACCCTAGGGTTCCGCGGAACACACTTAGAGTACCGCTGGTATAGGCTTTTGAATAAATAAAAATAAAAAACTTCTTTTTTATAGGTAAACTATGCGGAACGACAGTTAATTCGAAATTCAAAACATAATTCTAGCTACATCAAATACGTAACTTTTTATCCAATTATTAATCTATTGCATTTAATAACAAAGCTTAAAATTGCATAGACCTCTGACCCGTATTAACGCAGTTTTCTTAATATTCAAAATGTCCTTAGTGCAGCACGATGCTAATAAGAAGAAAATATTACTGTTTTGACAATATCATACGAATTCTCGGCTGAGTGGGTCATGATTCCGATTTGTTGACTGTACATACGTAATTCGAGTTTTCTCATATAAAAAAACAACAAACCTGAACAACTACTGTTACATCCGTGAACTGGACGCCATCGTCAGCTCTCACGATCACTTGGTACTCGGAAATGGTTTCTCTGTCCAAAGGATCTTTAAGAGTGAGCAGGCCAGTTTGTGGGTCCAAGGAGAAAGGCGTCGGTTCATCGTTCTGGATGCTGTAGGTGATGCTGCCGATGGTGTCGGGGTCTTCGGCTGCGATGGTCGCGATGCGTTGACCTGGAGCCAGGTCCTCGGATGCAAGGTACGCGGGTGGTATGTTCTTGAACTCCGGAGGGCTGTCGTTCTTGTCCAAGATTACAACTTCCACCTGAAAAATAAAGATTTCATTAGATTGTTTGTTTCTTTTTCTTATGCTCGATTGATTTAATTATCTAGATTAAAGTATCTGTTTGTTCGAAGTTTTTATCAGTAAATTTTTCAAGTAATTTATCTGGCTAGACTGGAAGCTAACCCTAACTTACTTGGGAAAAGGCTCAGAGGTACATTTTTAAGTAATTAATTATGTAAAGCCGTAAAATCATGACATCATTAATTTGCCGCGATACAAAAACGATGCCTTTTAAAGTAAAACAATGCAACTTAATAATAACGTATTTAAGCAACCGTCGACTTCTACAAAACAGTCGCAAGAGAAGTCTGGTGATGTTTTATTTATAAGGTTGGCACAAAATCGGCCACTTTAACACAGTATAAGAACACGAACCAAATTAATAATTCTAAAAATGCAGCCAGTGAACGAGTGGCTCGACAAATGTGTGACTTCGCTGACCGCTGCCGTCCGGAGACGCGCCTTGGACGGACGGACGGACGGGATTTATTGGGTTTTTTCATTAGGAAATTCTCAGTAGCAGCCCGGAGTCTGGATTTGTGCCCGGTCAATGGCAATAGGCTCGCCCCCTATTACATGGGACTATAACATAACTGGCGAAATGTGGGTGTACTATACACCTCTGCCTACCCCTTCGGGGAAATACAAGCGTGATGTTATGTGTTATGTTAAATATAATAAACAAATAAATACAGGCTGATTTTTTATAGCCAGTATGGGGAGATACAGAACTATAGGTTTTTTGTTTGTTTTGTACCTAATGCAAGCCGCGTTTGACCGCCATCTCACCGAATGCTAGGCAATGGTGCGGTCAACGATGGTACATGCTTGCTCAGCAAAAACTTATTCACTAAGATCATAGAGAAAAACTATTAAAGGAATCATGGGATCAATTTTAGAAAATAATTATGACATTAAAACGAAAAAATATGTACCCATTTTCAGATATATGTTATTAAAAAATAAGAATGAATATTTTTATTGTACATCACATTACGAACTAAATCATGTAGGTATAAGCGATCTCAAGCTGCTAGAAGTTATCTGAATTGACCTTTATTGGCTCATCAGTCATTTTCTACGTGTACCTAGTAGAATGCTAGCATTCTACCCCTACCCCTAGACCTAGAGGTAGGATTCTTTAGGACTATAATGAAAAAAACCCAATACATTTAATGCTACTTTTTTTTTTTTTGAAATTGAGCCAATGGTTTCTTTCAGCGTTTATTTCTATGTCTTATAAGTTCAGAATTACCCCATACTGCTGCTAGGAAAAAAAACACCGTGTATACAGGGTCGTGATCCTGTGAAAGAATGTTTTGATACGTTGTGCTCTATATAACCATAATATTCCAAGCAAAAGTGAAACCAGTTCGAGATATACTTTTTTAACTTATTACTTAAAGAAAGGGAATTTATATATTTTTATTATATGTAATTATAAGTCCGTAGTACGAAACATATTTTACTACTTTACTGGTGCATCTACCTTATTCTTTGTCTCTGCATTACCCTAAGGTTGTCTGGTAGAGAACGCCTATGGCGTTAAGACCGCATTTGTACCCTGTTGTGCATAAAGAATTAAATAAATAAATAAATAAAGGGAAGGCAACTTAACCAAAAAAAAATACTCTTGAACCTCAAAAATTTTATGGTTTTACATATAGGGCATATTGTGACCTACCCTTTCACGGGATCATGACCAGAATTCCTGTATAAATATTCAACCCATTAACGCGAGACAAATTACAAACAGGCTGATTAATTCGCTTGTTCCGAGAGGCTAAACAGTTTAATAAAGAAACAGCAATGATTAATTATACGTGTAGTCCTTTATAGCGATGGGTATTCGACATATTGATCTTTTGACCAAGTGGTGACCTTAACTTTTACTGTCACCGTTACCGTCCGTATTTATCACTGGTTACGAGCAGTGCTATGTAGCCGTTCGTATTAAATTAACAAGAAGTATGTCATGCGGCTATGTGTTTGAGGAAATAATGTTAATTGTTCAAGTTGTAAATGAAGAAATGTCTCCTGTTTACCTAAAAGGAAATGGATTTCTTGTAGGTATATAATTCTGGTATATATTAAACATTAATATTATAAACTCGGACGAATACGCACAATTTTTTTTTTTAGAGTAATCTGCTCTACCCTTCTGCATCATAAATATGTCATGTACCTGATTAAACACATTTTCTCTATCTTTTAGTAATGTCTCTACATCAGTAGAATCAGGCACAGCAAATTTGCTCAGCGTTTGTCTACTGTCATCATAAAATTGTGTGGAATTAAAATGTCTTCCACATAAAACTTTATTCATAGTGTAGAGTGATGTTAATAATTCAATTGTCCAGTCTTGGTTTGGCCAACAGTATGTGGCCCATGCACGAGCCCTGAAAAAATAACATAAACGGTCAGCATATAGCAAAGGGTGTGCAACTTGAGCAAGCAAGAATAGGTTGTGCACATAGCACACTTTGCTATCCAGCATACTCAACTAGACATCTACTCTAGATCTATACAACTAGTGCTCATGTGTGTAACATTAAATGTAAACCATCCAGGGTTGTGGAGTTGTTATTACATCCACAGCCCAGTGTATTGATACACACCATAAGGGCCCACAAAGTCCAGTGTAACAACTGCGGTACACAATCAAAGTTATTTTCACGAGTTCTTGTGTCATGGAAATATCAAATTAGTTAAAGTAGGTATACATTTCGGGACTAGTAAGCAAGAAATCAGTGATAATAAAATTAATAATAGATAAAGTCCGTTTTTTCTCTCTTGTCTTATTTAGTAAACAATCTTGGCATGTCTCTTTATTGAAATAACTACTGATAAAATATAATTACTAGTTCTGCACATGTAATTAGGTAAAGAAAATGATATTTAGTGTGTGAAATTGTTAATGTAATGTCTTTTAATAATAATAATTGAGAAATTGCATTAAAAAGACATATAATTAAGATTGTTTACTAAATAATACAAGTAAGAAAAAACAGAGTGTACATAGTCAAACAGGGTGTAAATCTGAAATAAATAAATTTAATTTATAGTAATAAGTTGAATAATGAATAATGCTCATGACTAGCACAATAATATTTATTTATTTATTTATTTATTGACATCGACATATTACTTTGTACATTTTATGAATTCCCTGACTCCTGCGCTAGTATAATAAACTAAAAAAAACAAAAAAACTTGCCTAAAAGAAAGCTAAGCTAAGCTAGTATTAAAAGAAACAAGACTCTAAATGGAGTTGGACAAAAGTTTTGTATGGGGCCTGTGAACGTGTCTCTGTACGACAACTGATACACTTCAATAATAAATACTTTACCTATTTACCTTATTTATTTACACTTTGTAATATTAATCCTTCCTGGTTTAGGAAACCTATGATAGGTAACCGTCATGTCTTCAGCGCGTGTTCTACCCCACTTAGCGCATTTACGATTGTTATTCATTTTACACAATGTACGTGGGACACTCAGAAAGTTTTGCGAAACTGAAAAAAATTGTTCTATACGTACATATATTTTTATCAAATCTTTTCAAAGTACTTTCCACCAGCCTCTATACAAAGATTCATGCGCCTAAACCAGTTTTCAAAACACTTTTTCCAGTCCGCCGCAGACACCTCGTTTACAGCCTGCTCGAACGCAGCCAGCGCATCTTCCGGCGACGAAAATTGTATCCCTTTGAGCTGATTTTTTATTTTTGGGAATAAAAAGAAGTCACACGGTGCTAGATCAGGGCTGTAAAGAGGGTGACCCAGGAGTTTGACTGGCGTGCTGTCCAGGAAGTCCCTCGTTTTGAGTGCGGTGTGCGCAGGTGCATTGTCGTGGTGGAGCAGTAGCCCGCGGAGCCCTGTGTTTGGTCGCTTGTTGCTTATAACAGAGAAAACTTCTGGCAAACATTTGGTAGTATACCATTCGGCATTAATGCTTCTTTGATCCCGTAAGGGAATTGATACCAAGTGGCCAGTCAAATTAAAAAAGCTAGCGATCAAAATCTTACCCCCGCTTCTAGATCGCTTCACTTTGGTAGGCGTTGGCTCATTTTGAAACACCCAAACAGTCGACTGGCGCTTGGTTTCTGGGTCGTATTGATAAATCCAGGACTCATCACCTGTAACGATGTCGTAAACACGCCGAGGCGAGCCTGCTTCAAATTTGTTAAGCATATCACGGCACCATTCCACCCGGGCCTGCTTCTGAGCATCGGTGAGGTTGTGCGGCACCCAGCGTGATACTATCCTCCTCACGCGAAGATGGCTGTGTAGAATCTCGTGAACGCTTCCCGATCCAATCTTCAATATGTGTTGAATCTCCTGATATGTAATTCGCCTATTGTCTTGGATTAAATTTTTCACTGCTAGCACGTTTTCTTCGGTAACAGCCGTCAAAGGGCGACCGCTTCTTTCGTCATCCCCCAAAGTTGGTCGACCGCGCTTGAATTCGTTATACCAACGATACACGGTTGCATTGGAAGGGCCTTCATCCATGAATGCCATTTGAAGTCTATCGTACGATTCATCCGGTTTCAGGCGACACTTGAAATCGTATAAAATCATAGCTCTAAAATGTTCCCGGCGCAGATCCATATTTCAGTGAGACACAATACTTTGAATTAACTCGCAAAAAATGTGGAGGGAAATTTTGAAATTGGAACTTACTTATTTTTACTTATAAATAATCATATTTTCGAAAAACATTATAACTGGCCAGTCTCCCATATATAAAAACTTTTTTTCGCAATACTTTCTGAGGGGCCTGGTAATCACAAAATTGTTAACGAGTTAACGAATAATATAACAGAGAATACTAAAAGTAAAGATTATAAAAGACAAACTATAACAACTAACCTAAACTAGAAAACGTCCTGTCGTAACTAAACACTAGATATTAATATAAGAACGTCCATTCGTTATTAATCTATGTTCACACAAGAAACAACATAAAATCTTAATGCTTAAATAAGTGTGTAGTTGTAAATAGTACACTTTAGCGAACTTGTGTTACAAGAACTTCACAAAGTGTGCCGCTGGTGAGATGGTGTTTATTCCACGTATACCACTGATTCCCCACAATTACCCTTTCCAATTCAAGCGCATACAGTTTCCTGTGAGTCTGTGCTTCACGATGACCATCAATAAGTAGCAGGGGCAGACACTGAAGCCTGCGGCTGTCAACCTCAGGACCAGCTGCTTCTCATTTGGACAACTGTACGTCGCTTGCTCTCGCGTCACCAGCCATGACACTCTGTACATTTTGGCTGCTGAAGGTAAAACCTCGAATATAGTTTATAGAGAAGTTTTGTAAAAAGGCGTTTTATTGTATAAATTCACATCATTCTGTATTATTTTTGTAAATTATGCTCAAAATTTGTTTGTGGCCTAGGTTCTCCTGTCTTCCATCTTGTCCCTTTTTGGGAACGACATATCGTCGGTGAAGGTGCAATACCGCGTAACAGCATTTTGCTATAAGACCTAACTTTGTATTGGATAACATTGAAAATTAGGCCTTATAGCAAAATGCTGTTACGCGGTATTGCACTCTCACCGACGATATCACAAGTACTCCTATGTGATCCAGCACTTACCATTGATCTGCACGATCCACACGGAGTCGGAGAGTCCCCACAGCACGGCTATGATGTACAGCAGATAGCCTTCACCCGCATGGGGTCTCCACATCAGCACCGTGGTGAACAACGCCGCGTGTACTATCGTAGCGCCGCATATGAGCGGGATACGGCCCGTCAGCTAGAAGAGTACCAAAATATTTTCTTTAGTGATTCAGTTTCAACATTACAGACAACATGTCTAAAGAGACACCCATAATCAAATAGAAGACGTTGCAATGCAGTTTGCTACTATACACCTATCATTTAATTATTAAATTGTATGAAACAAAATTGTTAATATAACTGATAACTACAACATTTAGGACTGTTTCTGCAAAATTATTGGTATAACTAATTAAAAATTAATTAAGACGCTGACTACAGCCAAATACCCCAAATAACACAATTGTGACCAAAACACGTTTTCTTGAAGATATCTCTATAGAAAAAAATTGTGAACTAATCTCTTGAAACAAACTTTAGAGTAGACAATCTCTATTATTTACAAAATATTATAAATGAAATTAAGAAATTAAAGATTGTTATAATTATTAATTAACGTGGCTTTTGGAGGGTTTTATGAGTTAATGTCCAAGTTTGGCAGCCGTAAGATAAGCATGGAAGTATACAGGTATCAAAGAGTTTTCTTTTGGAGGACGTAGGATTCTGATAATTTTTCATAACTTCATGAACTTCTGTAATCGACCAGTATCTGTTCCATGAGCTAGTGATGCGTCTCTCGATCTCCTCTTCCCTTTGACATCCTCTAGTGCACCAACCAACAACCTCTAGTGGTTTATAGAGACAAGAATGGGTACAGCAAGATAGTCCGGTTCGTGTCACCAACAAAACTAAGCACAATTCAACTAGTCCGCGCCTCGCCTGCTTATTAATCGACTACGCGCCCCAAACTGTGTGTATAACGCAAATGTGTGCGTAGACCGAACAATACGAACAATACGAGTAAAATAACTCTGCCGCTGTGAAGTGTGAAACAGGTATTCTATTTTGCAACCAAATCAGTAGTGCACATGCGCGGTAATGGCGGCAAGACTCCGATAGTATGTTGATCAGAGCGGCAAGATGGCGGGGCGCGGAGCATTTCACCCCATGTTCTCGCTGTCTCAGTCGTTCGTTAACGTTTGATGCTTGCTTACGTCCCGTTCACACTTATTACGCGAGAGTACTTGTGCGGCCCTTCGCAAAGCCAATATTCAGAGAGGCGCAGTTTTATTACGCGTACAGGCAAGCGATACGCGGTTAATGCGCGCGGAAAAAGGATGTCAAGTTATCGCTAGAGATCTCTTGATGACGAACGGTCATGTACGGTCGCGATACTTCCCGGTGGTGCATTTTGTCGACAAAATCCCTTGAACGAATTCTGCTACATTACACGTAGCTACGGCTGCCATCGAACATTGAGTGCAAGCGATTTTAGCCTTAGTGGTGGTTCACTGGAAATATATATATATTTCCGACTGTACCGCGCGGTACGCACACTACCATTGTCGCGGCATCGCGTTTCATGAATAGATAAAGCACAGAATATCTTACTGTGGGTTTGCACCAAAAAACATTTAACATGTAATGTCTCGAAACTTGTCATATGAAACTAATGTCACAACTTGTTTTGTTGATTGTTACGTTCGCACTGCAGAAAACTGGGTAAATTCTTTGACAGATTTCAAGATGTGTTGTTGGCTGTGTTTGCACTGACTAAAAACTTATACATTGACATGTTTGTCTATAGATTTGTCACGGCTGACGTTCGCACTGATGCCATGATGGATGTCTCGCAACTTGTATAAATCTCGTTTTTTGTGTTTTCCAATGAGGTCGGTAAACATGTATTGTATGGCCGAAAGCAGACACTTTATATTATCTGTGCTTTGAAGTTTATCGAACTATGACAATGATTTCCACAGATCTATTAATGATTTCCATGTTTGTGAAATACGACCTAAATGACATCTTTCGATGAGTTGCAAGATTTGTCTCGAGACATTTTGATTCGAAATTAATTGTGAAACATGTCAATAGACTATGAAATGTCATACATGTTTCGTTTCAACAAGTTGTGTGATAATGCGAACGCGATTCGATACATTGACAGAAAATTGACTTTTCAACATGTTTTTATGTGAATGTTTCGTCAGTGCAAACACACAGTAATAGTACTAACGTACAGAATGGTTACTCAAAGCCAATTCAAGATTCCTGGCCCGCGCTCCGCACGCGCCCTCAGTTTGATGGCACTTGGAATGCAATCGTGCTATGGATGTCAATCGCCAGTCCCTATAATAATAATAATTCATTTATTTGTCAGATTACATCGATCCATTATTGTTAGTAAACATATTTAAAAAAATAAAATGGTTAGTAGATTAATACATTATAAATTGGAATTAAATTACACATGATATACAAGCACGCCATCTCTGAAAATTACTGAGAAGCGCTTGAAATTGGAACCCAGTCGGCACTACGAGTGGCGAGCATCCCTAACCTTTACTTATGTGTGCATTCGTAGACAGACATAATCTTGTGTATGTAGGTGGCGCTAGCACCCCACCGTGTATCCACACGTTGTCGCCGTGGTGGGGCTTGCGTGTCTCAGTGATCTTTGGGGCTATGCCGGTAGAGCTACTCATGCCGGAAAGGTCCAATGGGAGAGACCAGACTAAGAGGGATACGAGACGGAGTCTATCTTGGACTGCCGTGAAAGGTGGCCGTCCGAGAAATCGGATGGTGCGTTTTTTCACTCCTTGGGTACGAGGAGTGAATCTGGGGAGGGTATAGTCACTGGTTCGCTCCTGGTATGTGTCTGTTATCAGACTCGACTGTGGATGCAAATCAGTGACTAGGGGACTGGGACTCAGGTCCTTAATGAAGAGGGGAAGAGGTAGGAGCGACGGGTTTGCTAGTCATTTCTGGCTAGCAGACACGATCTACTATAGGTCACATGTCGGTCCGACCCGTAATCCTCATTGAGAGGAACGGGAGTCCTTAAGGGCTGCGGGGAGACAACCCCTATAAAAAATCCAAAATCCGGGGACCTCACCCCTTAAAAAAGGCAAAGCTGTGTTCAGCACAAAATGGAAGCGACTCAAGAAGATATATTACCCCAGGAGGGTACCGGCTGCCCAGCAGTCGGAGAATCCCTCACCGAACATAGTTCGGTCTGTCCCACGTATTCTGGGGGGGACACTGATCGCTCTCTATTCGTTCCGGACGTATCCGGTGCACCGTCCAAGAAGGGCGCATTGAGCCAGGGAGGCTCACGTCCCCGTGGTGTGGAATCGTTGGGTTTTGTTCCCAACACGTCTGCATCACAGGGACCTAAAAAGCAGGAGAACACTGACCAATCCTCGGACTCCCGGAGAAATAACAGATCCCGGGAATCATCCTGCATAAAAGAGGTGGTGCAGGGCGCTACTGTTGTTTTAGAAGGACAGTCGATATCCAGGGTGGTAAAGACCAAACCGCACTTTGTGCGCCCAGCCACCCCGGTTGCCGATGGGATGGTGAGCGATAGTGGGGAGTCTGATTGCTCACAGGTATCGCTTGTCTCTCGAACATCGTCAGTTTCAACGCGAACACGCTCACGCAAGCGAACACATCAATCTGGGAGTGACGAGTCACTCAGCGTTAAGAAGAAGTCAGCCCCGAGTAGACCTTCAAGTGAGGGTGGAGAGGACGACATAAGTCTTGCAGGACCTTCAGCAAGCAATAGGGCAACTCAGAATCTGCCAATGCCCGAGGAGCTGGCTATAAAGATGCAGGCGCAGCCAACGGCTGATCTTAGCGCTTGCATCAAAGAAAACTTGCTGATGGTGGAAAAGGTTGCGGACGAGTCTCGGAACCTAAAAAAGAGTTTTGTTCAAGGCCTCAAAGTGGCAGCTCTGACCGTGCAAGCTGCAGTGGCGGAAATGGCCCAGCGATCAGGCGTTGAGGTCAGCGTTGTGAGGCTGGAAGCCGAGAATGCGGAATTACGTTCCCAAATACTCAGCCTTACAATGCAGATGAAAAAACTGACCGCGGAGATAAACTTACTCCGTCTTCAGGGCGACGGCACGGCAGGCCCTAGCAATGCCGTTACATCAGCGACCATTGTGAACGTGGCAGACATGCAGGAGTTTGAGCGCTCCATCATGCTGAAACTGGGTGGAATGATGGACGCCAAGCTTGCTGGCTTTGAGGATAGGCTACTTCCTGAAAAGCGTCTCCGTCCGGCACTCGCTGCAGAGGTTGGGTCTGCACCAAACACCCAGACGCAGCTTGGCAGCACTCAGCAATCCCAAAAGAGGAAAAGAAGGGGAAAAAAGGGAAAGAGTGGCCCAAATCCAGTGCCAGAATTGCCTGCTGTACCTGCGGAGGCTTTACAGACTGTAGCACCTACTGCAACACAGCCACAGTGGTCAACCGTCGATGGAAAGAAGAAGAAAAATAATTCGCCTTCTATCCATACTCTGGACAAGGCAAAACAGGGGCAAAAGCAGTTAATAAAGCTGCCTAGAGCTCCTGCGTCAGCAGCGATTTCGTTGACGTTGCCAGTAGGGTCAGCTGCTACTTTAGCGGCCGCGATGGCTACAGTCAAGCAGCACATCGCGATTGACGACCTCGGGCTTCAAGGCCGCGTCAAGCCGAGGAAGGCCGTCAGTGGGGGGTTGTTGCTAGAGGTGTCCGGCGCTGACAGCAGCAACAAGGCGGACCTACTAGCCAGCCGAATTCGGGAGGTCCTCGTTGATATGGATGTACGTGTTGCGCGTCCAACTAAAACCAGCGAGGTCAGAATTATGGACCTGGACGACTCCATCACGTCTTCCGAAGTAGCAATGGCAATCGCTCAGGTGGGTGGATGCACTGTGGAAGAGTTGAGAGTGGGTGAAATTCATCGTTCACCCAACTCTTTGGGGACTGTGTGGGTCCGGTGCCCACTGCCAACGGCAAAGAAGTTGGCTTCTGCGAAACGGTTCTGCATAGGGTGGATGTCGGTCCGGGTTGAAGTGTTGGCGACACGGCCTAGGAGGTGCTTCCGATGTTTCGAGATGGGTCACCTTGGTAACCAGTGCCTTAATTCGGTTGACCGGAGCAACCGGTGCTTCAACTGTGGGGAGCCTGGCCATAGGATGAAGGAGTGCTCGGCACGGGCCCCTCGATGTCCGTTATGTGCGGACCTTGGTCGTCCTACGGACCACAAGCTGGGGAGCAAAAACTGCGCTCCTAGGAAAAATAAAAATAAGGGGAAACAGGCCCCTGTTAGTTCAGTCACCCCGGCTGGTACAGAGACGACATCGGCAAGCAGCCCGCTGGAGGCCATGGAAACATCACATTCCCAGCCTTGAAAGTCCTACAGGGCAACCTGAACCACTGCCGCAATGCACAGAACCTGTTGCTGCAGTCTGTTGCGGAGCGGTCGGTTGCCATAGCTGTGATGGCGGAACCCTACAGCGTCCCAGACCATCCTCGCTGGTTTGGGGACACTGAGGGCTCTGTATCTATTTACTGGGCCGGTGGACCTCCTTGCTCCCTCTTAGAAAAGGGTCCAGGTTTTGTTGCCGTTGAGTGGGGAACTTTGGCAGTAGTGGGCTGCTATATCTCTCCCAATGTGTCTCTCGCTGACTATGAGAGATATCTGGACGGGTTGGCAAACTGCATACGTTGCAAATGTTTACCTCGCCCAGTGCTTGTACTGGGTGATTTCAACGCTCATTCCAGACTGTGGGGCAACACCCGGGACAGGCCGAGGGGAGACATTTTACAATCCTGGGCGGCGTCACTTGACCTCTGTCTCTTAAATCAGGGGTCCATTCCTACGTGTGTTCGGTGGCAGGGGGAGTCGGTCGTAGACTTGACGTGGGCTACTCCTTCGGTCACTCACCTGGTGTCAGGATGGAGGGTGGCAGAAGAGATGGTCACGTTGTCTGATCATCGCCACATTGTCTTCGATTTGGCCCTCCACCCTCCTGCTGGTCCAGGCCGCTCGATCTCTGGCTCTTCGCCGCGGCGTTGGGCACTCAAAAAAATCGACAGAGATTTACTTGTCGCAGCTGCCTACGTGGTGGCGTGGTCGGAGGGTAGAGATGGCGGTGAAATCATGGCCGATCCAGAGGAGGAGGCAACTTGGTTCCAGGACACAATGACGTCGCTGTGTGATGCTGCAATGCCCCGGGTCAGGTGTACCATGCACCGGAAGGTTTACTGGTGGTCGGAGGAAATTGCGCAGCTGCGCGTAGTCTGTTTGCGATCCCGCCGCCGGTACACGCGAACCCGACGCAGACGTCGAGCAACAGTCGAGGAAACAAACGAAGCATACGAAGCGTATAGGGCGGCTAGAGAGGCACTCCACATCGCCATCACGGAAGCGAAGTCTCGTTCCTGGAACGAGCTCCTCGAGGAGCTGGATAGAAACCCGTGGGGTCGACCCTATAAGGTTGTGATGGGCAAACTACGCCCATGGGTCCCCCCGTTGACGGAGACATTGGATCCGGACTTGTTGGGAAGAGTCGTCAACACCCTTTTTCCTGCAGTCCGGGACAGTCAGACGTCATTGGCATCGACTCCTGCAGTTTGGTCAGATGAGATGGAGGTGACAGAAGGGGAGTTGGACCGAGCCATTAATCGCCTTAAGGCTCGTAATACCGCGCCAGGACCCGACGGTATACCGGGTCGGGTGTGGGTGTTGACATCGGATGTGCTAGGGGACCGCTTGAGGCGGCTTTTCAACAGCTGCCTCAGAACAAGTGTGTTCCCTGCTGGCTGGAAGGAGGCTGGATTGGTTCTCTTAAAGAAGGAGGGTAGGGCCGCAGAATCTCCCTCTGCATACCGTCCCATATGTCTGCTTGATGAGGTTTCAAAGCTATTTGAGAGAATAGTTGCCGCTCGCCTCGTCAAGCACCTGTCGCGGGTGGGTCCCGACCTCGCCGATAGCCAGTATGGCTTCCGGCAGCGGCGTTCCACTGTAGATGCGATACTTCGTGTCCGCTCGCTGTCGGAGCAGGCGGTATCCCGGGGTGGGGTAGCGTTAGCGATTAGCCTAGACATCGTTAATGCTTTTAACTCCCTGCCTTGGGACGCGATTAGGGAGGCCCTTGTACACCATCAGGTGCCTCCCTATCTGCAGGGCATTGTCGGGGCCTATCTTCGCGATAGGCAAATACAGTATGTGGGTAGGGACGGTAGTGTTCATCGGAGGAACATTACGTGTGGCGTTCCACAGGGGTCGGTTATGGGCCCACTCTTGTGGAACCTTGCATATGACGCGGTCCTACGTGTCGATCTTCCCGCTGGTGTGTGTGTTGTTTGTTACGCAGATGACACCTTGGTCATTGCCAGCGGGGATAACTTTGAGGGAACCATCCGGCTTGCAGAGCTGGGAGTGGCAACGGTCGTGGCCAAAATCCACGAGCTGGGTCTGGAGATAGCGCCTCAGAAGACCGAGGCGCTGTGGTTTCATAAACTGCCACGCAGCAGACAACCACCCAGTTCGTCGGTTTGCGTCGGTGACGCGCAAGTCCAAGTGGGCCAGAGTATGAAATACCTTGGCCTAACCTTGGACAGCCGCTGGGGCTTTGAAGGGCATTTCGAACGCCTTGTTCCCCGAGTCGGGAGGGCAATGGGTGCCTTGCACAGATTGCTCCCTAATCTCGGGGGACCACGAGAGGAAGTTCGTCGCCTCTATGCGGGGGTCGTGCGATCGATGGCCCTTTATGGGGCGCCTGTGTGGTCAAATAGACTGTCAGGCGTCCGGCGCTGCAGAGCTAAGTTTAATAGCTTGTAGCGTAAAGTGGCCATCCGTATCGTACGAGGATATAGGACGATCTCATTCGAGGCGGCAACTCTCTTGGCGCGCTTTCCTCCCCTAGACATACTGGCGGATATGGATGCGAGGGTCTATGACCGAATCCGTGCCATCCGCCAGAGCGGCGAGTGCGCGCCTTCTAAGGCGTTCGAAAGGTTAAGGCGGCAGGAGCGACAAAACGCGCTCGAGCGGTGGCGTGAGCGGCTTTTAGAGCCGCAGTATGTTCACAAGCGTGTGGTTGAAGCCATCCTGCCGTGCTTCGAGGCTTGGCTGAGTAGGAGTGAGCGCGTCACCTACCGGCTTACCCAGGTATTCACCGGGCACGGTTGCTTCGGTGAATACCTGAATAGGATCGGACGTGAGGCCATGGCGAATTGCCACCATTGCGGAGCTGACCAGGATACCGCCCAGCACACACTCGGAGAGTGCCCTGCATGGAGTTCTGAGCGGCGTGTCTTGGTCGAGCAAATCGGGCAGGACCTTTCTCTGCCAACGGTAGTGATGGCTATGTTGGCAGAGATAGAAAATTGGAGGGCAGTAGTCTCTTTCTGTGAGACCGTCATGGTACAGAAAGAGGCTGCGGAGCGGGATCGAGAGAGGGCTGATCCCGCTCGGAGAAGGCGGCGCCGGAGTGGCAACCGCTCCGGTGCCTAGCCCATCAGGGCTACACACCGTGCCCCCTGCTCTGTCGATAGGACAGGTGTGCGGGGGGCCTTTGAGGTCACGGGCGTCCAGAGTGGGGACTTTAGGCGTCCACTGGGTGATCTCAGGGATGACGGTGACACGCTGTGGTATTGTGTCGCCCTATGCTTTCGCATCGAGAAGGTGTTCAGGGAGACAAAGTCTTCCCTGGGACGTGCTTTACAGGCGTAGCACAGGCGGGGGCACCGGTAGCATACCCATTCCCGGAGTTCCCTCACTATTGTGCTGAAGATGGTCACCGGGGAGGTTTTAGTGCGGTAAAAATCCCACACACCCCAGCCTCTACCCCACGAGGCCGGTAGCCTTTTGAAGGTTTCCTCCTCGAAAACAAAACAAAAAAAAAAAAAAAAAAAAGGTGGCGCTATCATTCATATTGTATTAAGTGCCCGAGGTGTGGTCAAAGTATGAAGTGCTGTGTCTATATTTTTTCCGTGATTGAAATTAGTGATTGTGAGAATCGATTGCTTAGCTGCCTAGCTGACGTCAAGTTAGACAGTGATATAGACTTAGTTATTTGAGCGTGCTGCCAAGAAACAATCTGTGTTCATATATACCGACTTGTGTTTTTTATATATCGAAAATAGATAAACGATCAACTAACAGGAGATAGATATTTACCATAAGTTAATGTTTTATTTATTAACGTATCTGTAAATGATCATAAATCAATACAATAAACTTTTCGTCACCCTAAAAAGCAAGCTCAAATAACATATGAAATTATGTGTTCAATACAAATCTGTTTTTATCTTATAAATGCTGTTTATATCCGAAAATTATCATAGAAATATTTAAAATAAACAAAAAGTTGACATTTTAAACACATTGTTCGATATTATTATTGTTTAATATAAACTTTTTTTTCTTGTTACGAGGCTTCGCTGCGATGTTAAATTTTAAAAATATGTTAATACCTAATAAGTCGAATGTTATGTTTTGTTATATTTAAGTTCATGTTATAATTATTTCATGTTAAACTTTATATAAATTATGTTGAAGTAAAGTTTTACTTGAAATTTGTTATTTTGTTTGTCAGACAGATGTTTTATTTTTAACCTGATTGTACAGTTCATCACGATAATCCATGTAAATTATTTAATTTTATTTTATTGAGAAACTCTTTGATGTATACAGTTTTTATTAAGATGCAAAAATAATAAATATGTAAGCTAAACATAACTTCGCGAAGCTCAGTCTGACGGCAATTGGACTGCAATATTGCAATGGATGTCAATCGCCTGTCGCTATACAAGCACGCCATCTCTGAGAACTACTGAGAAGCGCTTGCAACCCAGTCGGCGTTTCTTGTGTATGTGGCACCACCTACACAAGATTACGTCTGTATACGAACGCACACACGGTTAGGGATGCTCGCCGCTCGAAACGCCGACTGGGTTGCAAGCGCTTCTCAGTAGTTATCTATTAAATTAATAATAATTCTCCATCATCTATAACTAATAATAATATTAATTATAATTATATTAAATATAATTTAATAATTGTAATTTTATTTTATTTTATCGAAAACAATTAATTTGTTACATGAAATCAAAATTTGCCCCGAGCGTTTGAAATCAACATGAATAATTGAATGTTTTAACTTGATTTCCACTTTTGGTTACTCCGGTTACTCAATACTTTCTGTTTGAGTTTTTTTTGTTACTAAAGCGTGTATAAAAAATCTTTCTTTGCCTCAAAGGTTTATTGAACAAAAGTTGACAGGTGTCATAGAAGAAGACTCTGTCTGAATACTATAAAGTTGCGTTTCAATAATCATTCTCATAGGCAGGTGTAGCCCGTAACAGTTAACTTGAGACCTGAGCGCTGTTGTGTACTACCTACTGCGCTTAGGTCTCAAGTTTACTCTTGCGGGTTATAGTAAAAGTCTCGTTTAGAATGAATGTTTAATCTCCGCTAAAATAGCTCACAATAATTAATTAATTTAATTTGAAGTTATAGTGGTTTTTAAGTAGGTGAAAAAATGGGGGCGCTAAAAAATAATGTATTCTTTAAGTGGGCAGTAGACAAAATAAGTTTGTGAACCACTGACATTGACCAATAAATAGTCACGTCAGTGTGTGCGTGTAGCGGTTCAGCATAACGTTAACTTTTTTCCAAAGTCGTAGGATCCATTTTAGCTTGCAATGAATTTTGTAGGCAAGTTACAAGCAAATAGTGTAAGTTAAGTTAAGTTTGTAAGCAAATAGTGTACCTACTGTGTATTTATAAGCTATTTAATTTATTAATCATCCAGTTGATTTTATTGAGCAAACATTGTTTTGTGAGATAACGCCATCTATTAGCGGTTTTTACACCGCATGATAACGATAATGGTGAGTTGGTTACTACAGCGCTCGCGGGAAATGCTGGCAACTCGTAAGAAGCTTGTACTGTGGTGTCCCCTGGATTTGGTGGGCTATTTTGCGAAACTTAGAGGTATCTTATTACTTGTTCATCCATGATTTTAGCAAAGAAAAGTTTTTGAGGAAATTTTTACAACTAGCCAGACATACCTAGTTGAGGACGTCAGCGCAAAAGTGCCGAAGCTTTGTACAGTCTAGCTAAAACGTCTAATTTCGGAACAAATTTTCTATTTTTGTCAGTATATAGTCAATCTGTGTTTTATCACGCAAAAAGTGTGCCTGTAAATACTTTAATTGAATTTATATTATGAAGGCTATCCAAAGTTCTGCCAAATATTTATGAGAATCGGACAATCTAATCAATTTGTGATTGTTCAAGTGTATTTTCTCTATATTACTTTGTATTTTAACTTTGTTTCATACCTATGACGCTTCATCATTGTCAAGAGCTTTGAATAGGACATCATTATGACGGAATAATTTATCACCTGTAGAAAACCTCTTAAGGATGATTCTCTTAATATCATACGCCCTGCCGCCAATCAGGACGTCAGTCCGTCAGCGAGTGACACCAATCATACCACCGAACATTTGAGCCAATCATTTTTTATTGGTATTGGTATTGGTATAACGGGCCATTTTCCGCTACTCCACGCTTGGCGTGTATTTTGCGTGTGGGTGGGAATAACTTGTTTACTCGAGCCACCCCAGCTCCTCGAGGAAGGCCAACAGACGCTTGATGTTGCTGACTGTCTCTCGGAGAGTACCCGGATCTCCGAAGTACTTAGCCCTGTATGAGTCGACCTCCGGGCAGTTGAGAAGCACGTGAGCCGCTGTTTCTTCTGTCTCCATGCAGGCTCTGCACAGAGGACTGTCAGTCACACCTATGACAAAGAGGTGTTTGTTAAATGAACCGTGTCCGGTGTAGGCGGCTGTCACCGTACGTAGGTGTTGTTTTGACAGCCGGAGGAGCTGTTTGGTGATCTTACCGTCGATGACGGGGAGTGCTTCCTTAGCCTGTCTGCATACCTCGTGGTTTATCCAGGAGTAGTTGTGTTTGTCTCTAGTGCGTTTCCTTACCAGAGTACGTAAATGACCGAAAGGGAGAGGTATTATGGGTTCAGGTCCTACCGCGTCTGTACTCGATCCCCTCCTAGCGAGTTCATCCGCTGCGTCATTGCCTCTAGAGCCACTATGACCTTTAATCCATTGTAGGGTTATATTGTTGGAGCTGCCTACCTGATTTAATTTCTGGTGGCATTCGTAGATGAGCCCAGAGTTGACAGTACAACTGTTGAGAGCCAGTAGAACCGCCATGCTGTCGGAGAGTATTCTAATAGAGTGATCTTTTACCTCCCATGCCATGACTGCTGCAGTTGCCAGTAAGATGCCCATACACTCAGCTTGAAATACCGTGTTGTAGACACCCAGTGGCATAGAGATGAATATGTTTAGGTCTTCTGAAAAGACCCCACATCCTGTACCTGATTCCGTTTTGGATCCATCTGTAAAGATCCTAAGTTCTCTGGGATTCAAACCCTCGCACAGATGGTCCTCATACAGTTGGATCTTGTATTTTTTGTCAAAAATGAACTCCTTCGGTATGCGGTCGTTAATTGCTCGCATAAATGGTAATTCCTCAGAGAGTTCATCGAGTATAAGAGTGTGGTGTGTTTTGCAGTTTCTCCAGAGACCCAGCGATTTAAGCCGCACCGCCGCCACTGCAGCCTCTTGTTGGACAAATAGGTGCAGTGGAGGAAGGCCTAGTAAGGCTTCCAGCGCTGCCGTTGGAGTTGTTTTCATGCAGCCCGTGGTGGCCACACAGGCGAGTCTCTGGAGCCGTTGCAGTTTGTTTGCGGCTGTAACTAATTTAGTTCGCGGCCACCAAACCACTGCACCATATGTTATCATGGGTCGGATCACTGTTTTGTACAGCCATAAGATTACTTTAGGTGACAGTCCCCACCGTTTGCCTATCATTCTCCTACACTGCCAAAACGTGATACTGGCCCTGTTTAGTTTGTTTTCGATGTGACTACTCCATGTCAGCTTGCTATCAAGTATGACGCCAAGGTATTTAACCTCGGCGGACAGCTGGAGTTCTGTATTGAACAAACTAGGGAGGCTATATGATCCTAGTGCTCGTTTGTGCGTGAACATGATAAGAATCTTGAGAACCGGTGATATTCACCGGTGATTGGGCGATCTCCGGTAATTCACCGGTGATCTCCGGAGAATTATGAAAAACAAATCTTCATTGATTGGTACTACAATTTTATCCATAGGATGTACAGTGTAGGCAGGTTCTTAATATGTATACTAAATTAATTTTATTTTACTTTTTTATGGAAATGAAAAACATGATTGTAAAATGAAATATAGGTATTTTTTATTTAAAAATAATTTTCAAACAACTTATGTTAATCAATCAGTCACTACAACGAATGAATGATTGATTGCATGATATTTTTCGGGACTTCTCGCCGTAAAGCCTCTGATACACATGCCTGTAACTTGCATGCTTGCATACAGCTCCTTGCACGTACCAGCTACTTTAATGTGTATATTTTAACTGGCATGCCTGTACCTGGCAAATAAGTAGATTGCACAAAATTTGATTTACAGGCATGCAATATGAGGGAGGGGTCGCGGGGTTCTGCAAAACCGGCAGTTACTGTTGTGAACGTACGTGGCAGCTAGGCATGCTAGTGTCACTGAAATCCGTCTTCTTCTTCTCTTCTTTTCTTATCTCATTAATTTAGCTACACTTTCTACTGCTAGTAACAATATGACACTATTAATTCACTTGGAATGCTTTCCGTTGATGCAAAAACAAGAAAATGTGCTGTTAAGAGTTGAGACGTCGCGTCGGTAGCGTGGCGTACCTACTCGTGTATACGTCGTACAAGTTACTGACATGCAAGTAAGAAAATTGCATGCCTGTTTACTTGCACATGCCGTTAGCTGACATGCAAGCTACTGCTCCATTTTACAGGTATGTGTATTCCAGCCATAAAACCGTAAAAGATTTAGGATTCAGAAAAAATAACTTATAACATAACATCACAACTGTAGTGCCCGAAGGATAAGATACGATAAGGTTTACACCCTCACATTTCGCCAGTTTCGTCTTAACTTTAAAAAAACATGGGGAGCGAAGGTACGTTTATTTATGATATTTATTTTTATGTTTATTTTTATGGCTAATGAGTTAAATTTAATAATAAAATAGCTTTTTTTAGATTTATTCGAACAATACGTCCAAAAGATTGATTCGTCTTCAGAAGAACAGGAAACTAAAGAAACTTGGAGTAATACATTAAAAAAAAACTATGATTGTCACCCGTATTGATAAAGAAATCGGCACCCAGACAAAATTAACAAGATTATGGACATTGCAATGAACTATTTGGCTGATGTAGCAAGCGAGATGAATCATTTTAACAACGCTTCGAGTATATTCTTATCCAAAATCCGAAATATTTAAACTCAAAAATAAGCAAAATGAGAAATAATACAGTGTTGAGCAATAAATCTTTTATTTATGTATCCCGAATGATCAATGATGACCGCAGATCAATCGGGTTTTCTTCGGTGTTTTCAATTGGATAATTTCACCGGTTTTCTCCGGTGATTCTCCGGTACTCAGTGCTCCGGTGCAAACCCCTAGCTTCAATAGCCCGCCAGGCGTCTCCGAGGTAGGACCTGTGTCACTCAAAGAGAATATAATACTTGGTGTCGCTTTTGATGGCTCGCTGCGTTCCCCCGCTAATCGACCGAAATATTCGACAAACTGTTGATCGTAAATACGTAGTTTTGAAAATCTGTTTGTAAATATTGTTGTAGGTTCTAGTACTGTAAACATTAGTTTAAATTGTATATTAAATACATAACCTCCTCCTTTTTTTGAAGTCGGTTAAATAGAAGAAATAAAAAAATATCCATATATGAAATGCGGACCTTGGAAAAAATCAACGACCACACAGCCCATAGACGCCTCATAACAGGCGACTGATATCTGCAACACATCTATGAAATTTCACTAATGTAAGTCGCCAATATTCGCCACATGAAATCTTCGCCACATGAGCCGTCAAAACTGCCGCGTTAGTGATTAGCCAATAGCCGCCTTGGTAGGGCCAATCGGATTGTAGTACCCCACCTCAGCTAGTGGCAGAATTTATTGTACGCATTATTATTCTTCATTAGGCGTCTATTGAGCTGTATAGTCGTTAGGACCCCACGCTCAGCAGTCGCTCTTGAAACCACTAAACCAACGAGGTAGTTGAACTTACGAGTTCAGAGAAAATGATATTTATTCTTGTTGTATTATCATTAGATATCGATACCCATCACGTCTGTGAAGTTTCGCAAACTAATTTGATTTAACCTTATACTAAATTATTATCAATGTTACCTATAGTTGCTTCATCGTATTGTATCAACCTTGACTGTTAAGGTCAAGTATCTTCTGCACACTCATACAAATAATGTTACTCAATTGACAAATTTAATATAATGTACTTACAATAATTAAGTTGCAAACATAGACCACATACAAATAATATTATCTAATTAACAAATATGTACTAGACTAACAATAAGTTGCAAACATAGACCACAGTAAAATATTTATGATAGCTATATATTTATTATGTTTGCGAAACGCATAATTTTCACCTTGGTTTTTAAATGTTGTATTTGCTTGAGATTTGCAATAACATTTAAAGTATTTACATGTTTAATTTAAACATAACATTATCTCAGCCAATATATGCCAATATATGCTTGGGGGAGGCCTGTGTCCAGCAGTGGACGTCTTACGGCTGAAATGATAATGATGATGATTATCTCAGCAAATATTCCTCAATCCAATCAGATTTTACGGCAATGTACAATTTTATTTCAAGAACTGCGTTAGATGAATCGATATCCAGCGTAGCCCTGAGGAACCCCAGAAGTTGGATTCAGTTATGGTTTACAGTGTGCGAAATCACATTCACATGAGAAAGCTCATTCCAAATTCAAATACAAAATTATTTATTTGTCAAACATTGGTATGATGTACAAGACATGGTGTTAATTAGTTCTGCACATGTCATTAGGTTAAAAATGTTATTTAGTTTATGAAGTTGTTACCATAATGTCTTTTAATAATGATTATTGACGAATTGCATTAAAAAGACATGCCAAGATTGTTTACTAAATAAGACAAGTAAGAAAAAAATTAGTATAGAACGTTGTTGATTAACAAAATATCGTGAGCAATATTTTTTTTTTACTTTTATCAGTAAGTTAGTACCTAGTAAATTGCTCCAACTTTGCCCACATAACCCTACTTGGCCTATTTTTATTTATTAGTAAACGTACTAGCTATGATTTCGGTACTTGGGCGAATTTTGTCTGTGGCAACACTAACTTTTGGTTCTGGCAATAAAGTTATGAAGTGTCAGCGTATGTCAAAAAATCGACAAATGCTGTCTCTGTCTAGTAAACAATTTTAAAACTCTTATAACTTGGGCATTATTAAAAATGTATCATAATTTTTTTTCATTGTTGCATGTCTTTTTTTACGAATTAAGATTTCGTATAAATTCAATTCAATTAATTATTTTTTTCAAATAAAACTGATTACTGGCACTTTTGAAACTTCAGGCTCTAGTTGCACGGTTCCAAATTGTGGGTCCTATGGAGAAGAACCGGCATGAAACTCCATAGATAAATTATAGTCAAATATCCTATATTAGAATAATTAGTACTCAATAAGTATTTATACCTCCAAAATATAAATACTATCGTCTGATGCCGGCTACAGACCAACCGAACGAAGGCAAGCTTAGGCACTGAATAAGTACCTGTATCTATATTGACTTAAAGTATAAAATTCAAAGTAGACGTCAAGGGCAATGTGTATTTAGTAGTTATAAAGCATCGAATTTATCTTCCCAACATCTAATGACAAAAACCTATCTTTTTCAGGACGAACGAGATTTAAGTGTGTTGGACACGAACCCTGAAGCCAAGGCGATCCTGGACATGGCCGGCCGCACGAGACACAGCGAGGGCATCCGTGAACCACCGCCCTTATAATGTAAATACTAATGTATAGCTTTCTATTACTAGCCCAAAATGTTTTGTATGAAGTCTAAACTTTTACATGAAACTAGCTGGCCTGGCGGACGTTGCTCTGTCCTTTCCAGTAGGATATAGAATGTATTTATAACTCGGATATTATATGTGGATAGAAGAGTTGGAGGGGGACAACCTCGGCGAACGTATCGCAATCAAATCGCGGACGTTCTCGAAAAATGCCAGGTTAAGATACTACTATAATACTCTAAATCAACGAGTAAAAAGTTTCGAATAATGTCAAAAATTCACATAACGTCGAAGTTTCGTATAAAGTTGACATTTACTTTATGCTAATATAACTTATTCATATAATATGAAACTGGAGTTTCTTATAAAGTTGACATTTACTTTATGCTAATATAACTTATTAATAGAATAATTAACAGGAGTTTCGTATAAAGTTTACATTTACTTTATACGAAAGAAACCCGACCTGCCTGATCTCTCTCCGGTCGTGTCGAATGCCGTCCCATCGGATTATGAGAGTGAGGGAATAGAGAGTGCACCTGTGTTTGCGCACACACTTGGGCACTATAATATGTCCCGCGCAGATGGCTAGTCTCTGTTGAGATTGGCCGCCATGACAGAAATTCGGCCGGGAGGACATTATATTATTACATTTACTTTATGCTAATATAACTTATTAATATAACATGAAACGGAAATTAACGCGCGCATACCTATTTTAAGCTCGACGGCGACGTTTCGACCAGGTTCCACTGGTAGTCACCACGACCAGTAAAAATTAAATACAATTACACACAAGTTTAGACTTTATACAAAATACTATAGATCAAAATCTAGACTTTATACCAAACTAGATTAATGCCAGTCATTATGTAAGCTAGACTAATACGAACAATCTATAGTCGCGATTTATACCAACGTAAGTTAAAAGTGTATATTATATTTTCTATTTTAATCTTAACCTTATTAATTTAATAACTTAAATGATTACAGTTACCATTTCTATCCATTGACTTTTGTCGGAAAAAACATCGACAATATAATCTGATCATTAGACCTTTTTCCGGATTCTATACCAGGTTTTTGGTTATTTCAATTATATGGGATCCGTTGGTTTAATACTGGATCGAAGGTAGACCGGATTATTGAAATAACTACTGAACTTGGGAATATTTTTGTACCAATAGAATAGATACCTATACAGGTATACAGTTATAGCTATACTGTCTATAGTATGGAATAGTAAGGGCAGTATAGCTATGTAGCGTAATTCTACCACATACAGTCAAGCCTTCAAATGGAGTAAGCAGAGGCCTCAAGCTCTTCATGAAGTCAAGTCGGTGTTTTCATTTCCTGAAAAATTCTCCCGGTGTCAAGAAATAATCCTTCAGTTCGGCGTATGAAGTCAACCTATAGGTACAGGGCGTCAGCGGCTCATACACACGGTATCGAGTTTCCGCCCGTCCGGTACATCTGCTGGTATATCTCTGGCAAAACAGTTTGACAAATCCAGACTCCGGGCTTCTACTGAGAATTTCCTAAAACAAAGTTTAAACGGATTAAATCGCGTATATTATTTAAATTGGTTTTCTTGACGTTTCGAAAGCTTTGCAGCATTTCGTGGTCGCAGGTAGACTAAGATAAAGAGCGTCTTTACAGATACTTCAAAAAAAAATTTTTTTTTTATAAATCTACCGTTCAATATTATTATTTAATCCGGTTAAGCTTTGTTTTATTATAAGTGAGATGATAATGATGATGAATATAAAGCAATACTGACCACAGTTGCGGCAGTGGTGGCGGCGGCGGAAGGCGGTGAAGTGCGCGGCGCAGCGCATGCAGGCGGGCGCCGCGATGTCCGGCACCCACTCCCGGCGCCGGGGAGCTCTCCTCCCTGCACACAACACTACTATAAATTACGCTGCCTACCAAAACTTGATTATATTTATTCATTTCTTTTTGTAAAAAATTACAACTCTGACGACTTATTCACTAACACATTAATCATCTATCGTTGGCACAGAAATAGGAGAGTAGTTAAAACAACTATGTGGCGGGGTGGGCCCGCCTTAACCTTGAACATGAAGCTCATAACCTACAGCTCATAACCTAGGTAATATGATATGATCAAACGACGCATTTAGTTACTCGTGGAACCATGGGGGTGACAGTGCCGTACTTGCTATTGAATTTTTTTTTTGTATGGAAACTAGCGTCATCTAGCGTAGAGGACGTGTGAAAAAACTTGCACAGATACATTAAAACTGTACTAGATGTCGCTACTGAACCTAATGGTCATATTTTCTAAAATTTTCTTTTTATAATAAATAGAAAAGAAGATCAATCAACATAAAAATAATTGTACAATATATAGGTATATTTTTTTAAATGAAACCAAAATACAATTTTATTAAAGATCACAATTTTTCAATCTATACTATATGTATTATCTTTGCAATTTTGCAATGGCAGCACTGATGGCAAATATTTGCAAACTGTCAAAAGTTTTAAATTTATGTTTTCGAGTTCGTTGTGTTTTCAAGGTTTTCTCTGATTCTCTGATTTTCTACTTTTCTACTGACCTTAGCGTGTTTTCCGGACTGATAGTGCTGTTTTTATTGTGATTTGGCTATTTCATACGGACATTGGCTCATACTCCTCACCTGATCAACCCCTGCATCGTTTTATGGACTTTACGTACACGTGTTATTTTGAAGACTTGGCTACGTTTTTTGGCTGTACCGATGGCGAAGATACCGAAAAACCCACGCTTTAACTGTTATTTCGGGTGTGAAGAAGCGGGTAAGTAATACAATTTAATTAAAAATTATAACTCTTTCTTCATTATTTGATATTATATTTTATTACTGAACTGCCAGCTGACTTAAAACTTGGCTAAGCTTTGGATTAGTTGGAAGTTCATATTTTTTTACAGAATGGTTACATTATATTAAGACTTCTTGTAAACTCCGCCCCTAAGGCGACACTCTGACCAAAATCTCAAGTTGCGGAAATTAATAGTTTTCGAGAAATGAAAAATTCAAATTCACCAATAATTACAGATAATTTCCAATATTTTATCAATTTCTACCTAACTTAATTCATTCTTCTATTATTTGAACTCAATAACACATGTGTTGCAGAATTCAAAGATATAAATTTGCAGGTTCAAATCCTGGTTGTGAGCGAATTTTTCTTCCCACAATTTACTATGTCAACATAACTATCTTTGTAATTAAGTAAAAAGAATAGTAGTACAAACTCCATAGTAGATTAGATAATAGTTTCTTAGGTTTTTGCGATCACTTCAAATTATAATAAAACTAGTTTTATTATAATGAAACTAGTTTTATTATAATCCATAGTAGACCTTCATATTGCAATTTAAGTTGTAAAGATAATGGATATCAAAACAATATATTTTGTTATGAAGTTTTAATTTTTGTATTTTTTATTCTTGTAAAATAATTTTCAATTCGGAATTTTCACTAAAATTGATGTAAATCCAGCATACTATTGGTATGTTAAATAAAATTTTGTATCATCTCCAGCACAACTTTACTAGAAATAAGCTTTTAATACAATAATTTTTACAATAACTTTTAAAAAATAAATTTCAGGTCCGCTGCATCACTTCCCTAAGCCTGATAGTGATATGGAAAGATTTGATGTCTGGAAAGCAGTACTAGACCATGAAATAAAAGAAAAAGGAAATATGTACATATTCAACCAATTAAGATTGTGCAATAAACATTTTGAAAATTACTACAAATCGCCAAGCAACCGGTTAACAAGAAATGCAGTCCCAACTCTGTATATTAAATGTGAGAATTTATTAAAAATTAAAAATATCTCATAAGTATCATTTTATCAATTCACTCTCTGGCATGATATTCAGAGAACGACATTATAGTCAATCTCTACATGATAAATGCAAGCATCAATTATTTATTTATTTATTTGTTTCCAAGAACATGGTCACATCAAGGTCTTAAAGTTATAAATTATAATAGATCAATTTAAGACTCATTCATGCAAGGTGAGACGAAAGTACCTAATTGTTCTTACATTAATGGCTCCTAATGGTTCTTCTCCATAGGACCCACAATTTGGAACCATGCAACTAGAGCCTGACGTTTTAAAGTGCCTGTGATTAGGTTTATTTGAAATAAAAAACATTTGAATTTTGAATTTTTTAAATTAATGTACTCAACTTGTATATCAATAAAATTGTTAGGGTATAGCTGTTGATGGTAATGTCTGGGAGGACATCGTCATCAGCACAATGATTAAAAAAATATTACTGATTCTTATATTTACTTGTACTTGTCCGTGTGGTGCCGGACTGGTCCGTGTGGTGCCGGACTTAAAGAATAGCACCACCCTTATCTCTTCTCATGGGTGTCGTAAAAGGCGACTAAGGGATTCACCAGAGGATGGGCAGCAGCGTTCTCTGAGTATTTAACCAACCAACTGCGATCGCCAACCCGCCTGCCAAGCGTGGCGATTATGGCATATCCCCCCCTTAATTGGGGGAGGCCTATGTCCAGTAGTGGACGTCTTTCGGCTGTAATGATGATTATATTTACTATAGTTAATAAGGTTTACCGATAATGTATCAGTCAATTAGTCGGCACATTTGTTATTATTTTATATGCATACATGATTATACTTGCATATGGCCTGAAGACAGCCTTGGGTGATGATATCTGTGCCCTGCTTAATTTAACACTCCTGGAAAAAATGAGATATAGTAGAAGTTTTATAGTTATCACTATCACGTGACACGTCTATAGGCAGCTGTGTCCCACAAAGTGTTTAATAGGATTGTAATAATGTATGTTTAGAGGTCGGGCTTAGATGATCAACTTGTGGAAATAAATTTTAATGAAAAACTTGTTTCAACAGATATGTCAATTAGTCCATCAACACCCACAGACATAAGTATCGAGTCGGCCCCAGTTTTGATGGTTCAGGACACGCAAAGCAGCATAAAACGAAAATTTGTGAAAGGTTGGTAGCAGTGATTATAAATTTGTTCTTCTTAATATCCCTTTTTAGTGATCCGTACCCGAAGGGTGACAAACGGGGCCCTATTACTCTCGCTACGCTGTCCGTCCGTTCGTCCGTCCGTCCGTCTGTCTGTCACAGGGCTGTATCTTTTGAACAGTAATAGGTAACAGGTTGAAATTTTCTCAGAATATGTGTTACTATGAGGTGTATCACGACAAATACTAAAAACAAAAAAAGTCTAAAACCAAAGGGGGTCCCCATACAAGAAACCTCAAAAAACATGCATTTTTTTCAACGTTTTTGTTCCTGCTCTATCTTCAAAACGGTAATATATACCAGCGTCAAACTTGATCAGATTATAGTGTATATTATGTAGTTTAGCAAAAAATACTAAAAATAAGACAAACATAGACATATGTGGTGGTACCTGCGTAAGAAAGACGTGCAAAAGTGCATATTTCGCGCACTGCGAGTTGATGTCTTTTTGTAAACTCTCGTATATTAAATCAGTTTTTATTGGGTATCAGGTCGTTGAGAGGTACGGAACCCTTACTGCGCGAGTCCGACTCGCACTTAGCCGGTTTTTTTTATAATTCTTGATATCCCTTTTATAAAAACCTACCTAATAATAATTGTATTAATATACCTTTTTTGTTTTTGTTTTCGGGTGGAAATCCTCATGGCTATCCTCCGTCTGGGTATGTCGGACTCTTACCGACTAAAACCACACGGTGGCCATCCTCTGCATAAAATAGAGGAGCTCCGGGAACTCCAGTGGACCGCGCCGGTGCCCCTCTAGTGAAAGCCTCTATGCCTTTGGCACGTCCCGGGAAAACAATATTATTTCCCCCAATTAATATACCTACTACAATTTAGTTAATATTACTAATACAGAGTATCACTTTGTTTTGTCACCGCTTTACTTTGAAAGTACTACTTGTATTAATGAATAACAGGGCAAAAGCATATTTGAACTTTAGTATAGCAGTCTTCCATAAAGCACTGGGACCATAAAGTCGGAATGAAATTAGAACTCATTGTTAAAACATAAAGTAACAACCTTTTGCTTGGTGGTAGGGCCTAGTAGTTCACCACAGAGTACATTATATAGTTCACCTGGCTAGCTCCTACCCTCACATCTTAGTCTGACACCAAAATATTTTTTATGCAGCATTTTCTGTTTATATTCCTGCATTTATATGTTCCTGTCTTCAGATTAAATAAGATACATAATTTTTCACTCCTATCTATTACAGAGATCTATTCAGGAGTAGATGTGCAACCATCTACATCAAAAGAATCAAGTTTTGTGTCAGCCCCTTTAGTTTTGAAACATGCAAAAAATACATTGGAGCGAAAATCAAGGACAGGTAAAGTTAAATAAAATAATCATCATCATTTCAGCCGAAAGACGTCCACTGCTGGACATAGGCCTCCCCCAATAAATTAATACTTTCATTTAAATAAAAGTTGGACAGTTTTAAATTCATCATGTGATCTAAGCTTCTGATGTGGTAACTAAGTGCAACCAATATACCACAATCAATCAATCAATCAACTCAGCCTATCGCAGTCCACTGCTGGACTGGATGCGGAAGACAGAGGACCGAGCGTTGTGGCGCAACTTGGGAGAGGCCTATACCACAAACACTGATATAATTATTATGTGATCACAATCTATGTTAGTCGCGGTTTGGTTTAATAAATAAATAATAAATATCTTTGGGACATTTTTTACACAGCACCATCTAGTCCCAAACTAAGCAGAGCTTGTGGTATGAGTACTAGACAATGGATATAATACTTATATACTTTTTTTTTTGTAAATACATACTTATAATACATAAACAACACACCCAGACCAACACAAACACTTATGTTCATCACACAAATATTTGTGTCCTGTGGGAATCGAACCCACAACCTCGCTATCAGCAGTCCGACACTCGAACCACTAGACCACAGAGGTCGTTTGGCGGTTGATTGAATAGTTGAATACATCTATTTACCAAATTTAAACTATGTACTCTCAACAGTCTCTAAGTAAAATTACAGGGGTGGATAGACGTCTAAACAGACATGATGAACTAATAGGGGTTCCGTTTTTGCTATTTGGCAATGGAACCCCACAAAGTCCCCTGCCACATTTGAAAAACAAATTGATACTGGGCGAAGCCCAGTCGAGCCACTTGACTTTTGTTATAGATTTGAAGATTATTAGTTACATAATAATTTATTTTGATTTCAGGTCCTACAAAACAAAACAATAGAGTGATTGAAAGGCTGAGCCAGAGGGTATTAAAACTAACCCAAAAATGTAAAACCCAAACAAAAAGAATTCAAGCCGCTAAGAAATTAGCGGAAGCTAAACCATTTATGAAAATCATCGAAGGAATGCCGGATTTATTAAAAATATTCATGACTATGCAATTGAAATCAAAACATAAAGCAAAGGGAAGAAAATTTACTCTTGAAGAGAAAATAATGGCAGCTTCCATTTTAAAACAAAGCCAGAAGGGCTACAATTTTTTAAGAAAATTAATAGTGCTTCCTTCGAAACGAACACTTCAACGCCTTTTAAGTGCTTTTAAAATAAAACCAGGTGTGAACAAAAGAATTATTAAACATTTGAAAAAAACTGTCAGAAAACTTCCTATTGAAAAAAGGCTGTATACTCTTTTATTTGATGAGGTAGCGTTATCGCCTGGACTTTACTTCGACAAAAATGAAATCATTGGTTTCGAAAATTTTGGGGACAAAGAAACCGGAAACATTGCCGACCATGCACTAGTTCTGATGATTAAAGGTGTAAAATCTAAAACAAAACAGCCAATATTGTTTACTTTTTGCAAAAGTACTACAAAAAAGTATGATTTGAAAAAATTGCTAATAGACACCATATGCCAATTAAGAAAAGCTAATATCATTATATTAGCTACGATTTGTGACCAAGCAACATCAAATGTTAGCACTGTTAAAATGCTGCAAAAAGAAACAAGGGAGAAGTATTTGAGAGAAAATAAAGAATACACTTCTAATGCTTTCGAGATTGATGATTTAAAAATCTTTCCATTATTCGATACACCTCATTTGTTGAAAGGTGTTCGGAATAACTTCATGACAAAAAATATAAAATTTAAACAAGAAAACAAAGTAAAATTTGCGAAATGGGAACATTTAAGAATGCTGTTAAATGAAGACAAAGGAGAAGACGAAATAAGAATTTTAAATAAATTGACTGAGTATCACGTTGATCCAGAAAAGCTACCGAAAATGAAGGTTAAATATGCAGCCCAAGTTTTTAGTCAACGAGTGTCTGCAGTAATGCGATTTCTAGCAAGTGAGTTGTACAATATTTCACCCAGAATAGTACAATTTTATCCAGAATTATTAAATTAAATAAGGAATTTATAGAATTAGCTTAATGTTAACAAAAACAGAACTTTTTGTTTATTAAGCTAATAATGAAGAACTAAAAATAAAAATAAGTTTTTAAAGTGTTGTTATTAATATTCTTATATAATTGTTAAAGCTATAATTATCAGTACACTTTCAATTTTAATTTTAATTTCAAGAATTATTTATTTTAAAGAGATACAATGCTGTATCTGAGAACCTAGTTTTCTTTTTAGTAATTTTTTTTAAGCATAAAAAGTTAACTTCAAAATCAAATACTTCAGTGAGTTGACTACATAAATTTATGTCGCCTTAAATCTGTAAAGGAATAATGTCTTAAAACTATTAATAGTCATAATTGTTGTATTTAAATATAAGATTTTAGAAGTATTCTTTCCTTGTTTCAGATCGCAAGATCCTACCAATGGAGTGTGAAGACACTGCTGATCTACTGATTATCATTGATAAATTATTCGACTCTTTTAATGGCCACTCATACCGTGATACAGCAAAAGTTCTCAAGGGGTGTCTCAAGAATAACTCGCAACACTTCCAGTTCTGGAATGAAATATTACCAATTTTAAAATCAGTTGAATTTGAAAAGGTTGTTAAAAATCGAGATGGCACAGAAACTACGAAATATGAAAAAGTGCCATCTGTCCAGAACTGGATACACAATATAAATACGTTCAAAGAAATGTGGAAATATATAAATGAACAATTTAACGTCAACAACATTTTGACTAGAAATTTTAATCAAGATCCTCTTGAGAATTTCTTTTGTTGTATCAGAAGTAATGGAATTAGAAACGTTAATCCTACATGCATGCAATTTATGAATGCTTATAAAACATTGTTGATTAATAATATGAATTCGTCTCATTCGATTAGCGCTAATTGTGAAAAAGATGATTATCAACCATTACAATCAATGAAATTTTTACTATCAAAAAAATGTGATTCTGTAGATCCTACTGATTTTGCATGTGAAGTTGATTCTTTAATTACAACAATGAATGAAATTATATCTAGTGACTCGATTTTGCATGAGGAAGCCAAAAAATATGTAGCAGGATATGTGATAAAAAAATGTAAATCTAAAATATTTAAGAATTGTAAAAATTGTACAAATGATTTGCTGAAAAAAGAAATTGATCCTGATTCTTTTAATTATATGATTGATTATACGAAGAAATCTTTGTTTAATGCATGTGATGATTTTGTTAAATTGCTTAATGACATTTATTTTATGATTGTTACTTGTCTCACAGATTCACCTGAAATCACAAATTTAAAAGATAAAATTGTATTCTTTATCAATTGTAGGTGTAATTTCTCTTTAATTACTTGTAACAAACATAAATTGGTATTAGTTGATTATCTGATTAATTTATCAATTAATTTAATAGTCAATAGTTGGTGTACGGGTGTTAATAGAATTTTAATAGGAAAAATTGTTGATTTTGACAATAATGATAAAATTAAATTACAGGCTTTCAATTACTATAAAAGTCATAGAAAACGAAAATAATACATTACTTTTTTAGTTTTTTTATGACTGTATTAGAATCTTATAATAATATGATGCTTTCAATTATTGCATGTTTCTATAATAGTAGGTACTTTCTTTTTGCATAATTCATAATCAAGGGTTCAGATTTTGAGTAGGAACATAATCTTTAATCTTTTTATGATTTTTATTGTATTAGATGATGAAATCAATTACTGCATGGTTCTGTAATGGTAATTTATTTTGCATGACTTACTTGATTGAAAATTGAGGCATATAAAATCAAAAACAGCTAAGTGCTTTCATATCAAATTTGCAGGAAACGAATAAAACGTTTTTCTAGTCTCAGAGGTAGGGGTTTTCATATGTTCTGAGTCCTGTTAGTGTGTGATATGTTATTGGTTTTGCTGCCTTTATATATACTAGTTCTAAATAATAAGCTAAAAAAAATTGAAAAATGCAAATGTCTTAGCTGTCTTGAATGTGACTTGGTTGCACTTAGATGTATTTGATCCCAAAATCAATTTTTAAACGAAATTTTAAGGGCCTTGTCTGTATTTGTTCCATATAAGAATAAAATGCTGAGTTGCAACCGAAAATTCTTTACATGTGTCCATACTCAGCTCATTTTTGGAATGTGTGACACTTTGCTGCCTTTGATTCTATAACGTGTGTCAGAAATGCGTGGTCATATTTGAAGAGCTTATTCAGGGGATACTATCGAACAACTTTTACTATGGGATATACCCAAAAATCACGAAAAAAAAAATCTGCTGATCCTTACATTTTGTCGAGCGACATCGATGATTTAGTAGGGAACAGCTGATATTTTTTTTCGCGATTTTAGGGTTGGTGCCATAGTAAAAGTTGTTCTATGTGATGCCCTGAATGAGCTCTTAAAATATGACCACGCATTTCTGATACACGTTGTATATGCCTCAATTACGGGTTCAGGGAAACTAATCTGAAATATTGTTGACTCGACTCTAATGATGAAATAATAATGTAAAAGGTATTGAGTGGCCGATTCATAAAATGTATTTTCTTTTTGTTCTGTATGCAAACATTTCTGAAGATTGTATATTATGTCTGGAAAAAGTAGATAACCCACTGATTTTGATATTTGATGAATAAATAGAATAAACAATATTGACTTTCTTTGTTTTTAGCTTTTATGGACTCTGTAATAAATCCACTAAGCCAGAAAACCACAATGTGATACCAAAATTACTTTTTAACATGTGGTTTTCTGTTTTAGTAAATTTTTTATACATTTTAAACCCTCTGAACAATTATTTATCGTTATAACTATAGATATATGTAGGTATGTACGTACGTATTAATAGCTATAACTATATATGTATGTACGTATATACATGCCCACAAAGAAACTAGCGCCATCTAGCGGAGAGGGCGGCTAAATAAAAACTACTGATTTGCCAGTGACGCATCTATTCCAGTTTATATGTATTATCTATGCGTGGAACGTATCGCTGTAAAAAGCTGGGGCTATTATTAGTTTAAAATGCCGTCCTGTGCTGTTATAAGTTGCAAAGCAAGAATCCAAGTACTCAGTACATCAAAACGGAGAATTAATTTTCAGCAATGAGTATTAAATACCTTAATAATTAAGAAATATTGCAAAATATTGCAAAATTTTGAAAAAATATGTAATAGTCGTTGAAAACGATTCCATAGCAAAATACAATTTAAAAAATATTCGTTACGTACGATGTTCCTTGCAGTCGAAGCTGCGATAATTTTAAGGAAGCAATGTATTGTTACGCGAATGACTGTCGTTGGTTCGCTGAGTGACATTCCCGTAAAACTGTTTTGGCCCTTGGAACATACAAAAAAAATCATTATGGCCCTAGGGCTTCAAAGTTTCGAGACCCCTGCTCTAAGGTGCGACAGAACGACTATTAAGAATGTCTTAAAGTTAAGTGTCGTTTGAGTATTTAGGGGTTATCAGTGCCGAATTAACCACGTAGCAAGAGTAGCAATTGCTACGGGCCCCGCGCGAATGGGGGCCCCGCATATTTAAACCACTCATCTCTGCTTGAGCGTAATTTTTCGAGTGAAACTTATTGAGATGTGGTATATTGATTTACTTGATGTCACAAAAACGTGAAACGTTACAACTTTTCCTACTAAGACAATCCACGCCAGATAATCGGTAACCGACTATTTCCTTGGCTTAAATAAAACACCGAATTTCATACGGTAAACGCACAAGTTCTACCATCCGTCCCGACCCGTCTTCAAGTCCTAACCATGCGATGGACAAAATGCGATATAAAAATATCTCATTTACATGTCAACATCGTAATGATATATACAAGTCAGGACTTCAGCAAACTGTTTTTTTTATGAGTTTTGAGTCCACAGTGTCAAGTGCCTACGTTTAATTTCCTCAAACCGGTCAAATTGTTATTATTTAGACCGCAAACACAATCTAGTTAATTATTTTAGTGACAAAGCCAGCATACACATTAAATTATAATATTAATACCTGATTCGCATGCATGCAATTTTAGCATTTAGTGAATCTCGCTGTTTTATTGTGAGGTTTTTGTATGGGGACCCCCTTTGGTTTTAGAATTTTTATTTTTAGTATTCATCGTGATAGTCACCATAGTAACTTTTATCTGTTACCGTTACAAAGATACAACCCTGTGACAGACAGACGGACGGACGGACGGACGGATAGCGTAGCGAGAGTAATAGGGTCCCGGAACCCTAAAAATGAGATAAAATTTAGGAAGTTCTTTCACCATAGCTGCATTGTTAAGTTTTAATTTGTGTTAGGCCAAAACGAATACTTGTGGCAGTATGCATCCCCCGCTGCGCTGATTTCGTGTTTGTTCGGGCTAATCTCAGAAACTACTCGTGGGTTCGATTCCCACAGGACACAAATATTTGTGTGATGAACATAAGTGTTTGTGTTGGTCTGGGTGTTTCTTATGTACTATAAGTATAACGATTTAAATTGTGGAAAGAAAAAATCGCTAAGCTTGAAAGGTACACCTGATAAAAAAGTGGTGTATGAAACATTACCTTCATATTAGTAGACCTATTCAATGATACCCCACACGAGGGGGTGCAGCAAAAAAAATTTTTTTTTCCCCATTTCACATGTATGGGTGCCACCCCTAAAGAACGTAAAAACTATTTTTTTATTCTTTTAAAATTGAGATCTATATGCAGACTATTTTTTAACAAAATTTCATTTACTTATGTTTATAACTGTAGAAGTTATCAAGCTGTAAAGGATTAGGACAGACGGACAGACGGACAGACGGATGGACATGACGAAACTATAAGGGTTCCTTGTAGGACTTCGGAACCCTAAAAAACGGGCCAAGAGCATGTCGGACCATGCTCAGTATTATAGGGTTCCTAATTACAAACGAATCAAATGGAATATTTATTAATCATTGCTATTTTAGTTTTTGCAAACAGCGCCACCTAGCGCTGAATTTAAGAAGCTAAATTTAAGAAATATGTCATATCAATATAACAGAAAGTACTTTTTGTGTTTTTTTTAAAATAGTTAGTAACTAAAGGAGCATTATTTGCTATGATAATCTTTCTCTAAGGTCAATGACCTATGAACTAGGACGTCTTAAGTATTTTTCAGTTTTATCACTATAACTCAAAAATTTATAATCACATTATACTCGAAATAATTTTAAAAGAGAGTTTTTATAAAGGTCTATCAATGTGGAAGATTATTAGTTTCTACGTTGCATAGCTTAGAAATGGCAGGGGGGGACACATTGCAAGCCACTTTGGCGGGCTGTATTTCGCAGATAGTATACCTGATAAAAAAGTTGTGTATGAAACATTACCTTCATTTTATTAGACCTATTCAATGATACCCCACAAGAAGGGGTGCAGCGAAAAAAAAATTTTCATCCCCATTTCACATGTATGGGCACCACCCCTAAAATACGTTATCAATATTTTTTTATTCTTTTAAAATTGAGATCTATATCTAAACCATTTTTTAACAAAATTTCATTTCCTTATGTTTATAACTGTAGAAGTTATTAAGCTGTAAAGGATTAGGACAGACGGACAGACGGACGGACATGACGAAACTATATGGGTTCCTTGTAGGACTACGGAACCCTAAAAAGCACTTTAAGCTATCAACAAAGCGATCAAAGTGGTTGTTTTGTTATTTTTTGTGAGCTTACACAATTATTTCTTAATGCCGACCATATTTGGTATGTGATCAAAGCATATCTCTTTTACTTATTAGTTCACAGGTGGACGCTGATGCCCAATATGGCAATACTTATGGTGTAATCTCCTTGTCGCTTTAACAACACTCTTGGGAAGCCATGAGTCGGCTATCGGTTATACATATACAATCTATCTGTTGGTGATTAATAATATAAGTAGGTACCTAATAGCTATGATGTAAAATATACATGAAATTTTACTATTTCAGAATTGGGTTTGATTATTTGATATTATGAATTTCACTTATATTAAACTATGCATGGTTACGAGCTATGATATAAGATATACGTAGGTATGGAAATTTTACAATTTCAGAATTGGGGTTTTGATATTATGAATTTCAAATTTCACTCATCTTAAACTATGGTTACGAGACTTTTCGCACACAGAAAAATTGAAACAACACTTCGACGTTTCAGCTCCAAGTTTTCAAGTTGCATTGGCCGTGGTGACAAACCTCCATAAAGAAAAAAACATGAAAAAAGCTGTAACCACAATTTAATATGGGGTTGATACAAGTTTTTACTTTTTCAAATCTATTTCTGTCAACTTCTACTGTTTATTGTTTTATATCAAAAAATTTATACCTACCATTCAACTCGGTGTTTGATTTCATCATTATCAACACAGCCTATTCGCAGTCTATTGCTGGACATAGGTGTCCCCCAAGTTGCGCCACAGCACTCGGTCCTCTGCCTTCCATATCCAGTCCCCCCCAGCTACCAGTATTTTATTCTGGCTCAATATTATATTCAGTTATAACAGGTACCTACGCGAAACTATTAGCTATGAAACGCCTATTTCATAAAATTACGTTTAATTTTGATACTTAGAGTGGACCAAATTATAACTGAACAAGATAGCAGTAATAAGACTTTCAGTATTTCTCATTTACCATTTTAATTTTTTTAAACAATATTGCTGCACATTCATCAATGCTTACTGTAAATATTGGTTTAACTTCTATAAGTTCTATATGATTCCACCGGAATTAATTGTACGGTACCCAATATAATAAATAATAATTATAGGTCTATCACAATCTTTGGATTATAAACAAACAAAAGAACGATAAGAAATCATTAAACGTCATTAGCATTTTAATTGGTTTAATTTATTCGCTCAAACCCTTATTTTTTTAACGACTTCCTTCTGAGAATAGTAAATTGTCTTCATTTAAAATACTCTTGAATACTCCACAAAAGATGTCAACAATATTACAAGATCAAAAATAATTATATAAACATAACTAGTGTTTCTTATTTAAACTAGTGCCAGGCAATAGCTGCGGGCAACCTAGTCTCTAAAAAAAGTTAATTTGTCGTGGAGTCCGGAATGACTTTAATCAGGGAAAAGGAAGCAATTTGACGAAAATTTCCAACTTTCTTTGAAGTGAAGTGTTACACAATTATCTCAATAAAAATTCAGTATTTTACAGCGAAATAAATTGATAAAATAAATTGTTTATCTTCCTTGTTTTGCTTTACCGATTAGCAGTGGCGGATTTACCACCAGGCTGAGTAGGCTGGAGCCTAGGGCGGCAGATTTTACGGGCGGCAAATTTGGAGCTAAAATTTTTTCATGTCTTACAGAAATTAATAATTAACAAAACCAAAAAACCCGACTGCGTGTAAATATAACTGAAAAGATGTAAACAAGACTTGTGTAGGTACATGCATGGTATAATAACACCAGGTAGTCTCTTCCCGTGACAGGTAGGTCACGTGATTGCCTCCGTACTACGTCATCGGCCGTGGAGCCAATAGCGGGCTGTTAGCGTGACACTTGTCAGTTTGATGTGCTGCCACTTTGAGAAAATAAATTACCCAAGCAAAATGCATTTTCTCATTTACTTTCTTCTATAAAGAATCACTTTTTAACTAGTAATTTAATATAGTTTCCTTTATTAACTAATTAGATGAATAACACGAGATAACAAATAGTTAGGCTAGTTAGGTATTTATTTTATATTCATTATGAACAAAAATCTCCTTAAGTATATTGAATATATCAATCAACGACAACACTGATCGTGACGTAGCTTGGAGGCATCGCGCTGTCATTGCGGGAAGAGAATACCTGGTGAAACATCTTATTATACCATGGGTACATGTAGGTATATGTGAAAGTATCAAATCAACACGCAGTCGGAGGCTACGTATGTTTTTGGTCATGAATTTTATTACAAAAGTAGTTCATAGGTAGCCTCCGCCTGCGTGTTGATTTGATACTTTCACATATACCTACATGTACCTACACAAGTCTTGTTTACATCTTTTCAGTTATATTTATTTATCTATTTGTTCAGTGGTATACATAACAAAAACATTCTAAAGATGTAAACATAAACTCATTAGAGTTTTACCGTACATCAGTATCATCGACTATACAAACAGGTAAACAAAAATATAGTTAACAAGGTAGGATATTAAATAAGTACAATGTGGGTAGATACCAGATAATATTTAGTTACATTATGAAGGAGCGAACACCGGTGACTGCACGAAGAAAAAAAAAAAAAAAAGTTTAATAATTACATTGTTTTTAAACATGTATGTAAGCACAATAAAAAATATTCAATTACTTTTACCGAATGTACATTATTGTGTAAGTAGTATTAAGGCATACCTTAGGGCCTTATTAGTAGTACATGATTAAGCTTTTATTAGATTTAGTATTAGCTCAGAATTATACCGAAAAACTATTTCTTGTCCAAGGGCAGTGCGAATGGTGCCACTGCACCGGGCGCCGCCGTCATGGGGAGAGGGGGCGCCAACATTCATCAAGTTTCGTTAGACTACTTAGACTAACAACCAGTCGTTTGTGGACGTGACGCACGACGAGGCGGTCTCGCAGCTCAAGTACCACAAAAGAATGTCCTTGTTGGTGCGGGACGTCGGGAAGGTGCCCCACGCGTGCACAGCGTACGGGGAACGAGAAGCGACACCAAGGTAGCCTAGATAGAGCAGTGGCATGCATTGCATATGTGGTGGGACGGTACTAGCAAATCCTAAACCAAAAGAGATACAGGAAAACTCTGTGCTAATATTTTCTCTTTTTTAATAAAAATCATATTGGCGTAGTTAGATTTTTGGTCAAGCGAAAACTTTTGACGACGTCTGTGGTCTAGTGGTTCGAGTGTCGGACTGCTGATCACAAGATCGTGGGTTCGAATGACATATCGTATTCGTTGAGATTGGTTGGGATATGTCATTTTGATTGTTTTCTATTAGCGGGCAGGACGTGTAATCTAACTTGGCCTGGATGAAGTTGTCACAAAACCATCCCCGTTATCATTTTAGGTATAGGTGTCAGTTGAAGGCGAGAGGCGGGGAAACCTGCGCATTGCCTAAATTCACTCCGGCCAAGTTGAATTCCGCGTACTGTACCTACATATAAAAAAATGCAAAAAAAAAGTTATATTACGAGTATAGAAGTAAAAATGCTCGCGCACGCTCTGTCTGTCTAGGGCAGCGACCTAAAAATACAACCACATTTATTTTTTTTTACGGTACCCCATCTCTATTCAAACGAACTCGTTTGTTGAAATTAAATGTTTTAACTAGTTTGCAGAAACCTGGCTTCCCTTCAACGGAACCCAGAGGGGTTCCGCAGAATCCACTACGGGAATCGATGGTCTAGGGTATAGGGGTCTGCTGGCTAGTACAAAAGACGGAGAGGGTGGAATTACCGACTGATGGCACAGTAAACATAACATATAGTACGAAACTACGTCCTAAAGCCCCGGATTGAATCACTCATAGACACAACCCTCAACAAGCACCTAAGCGGACGTCGCAGTGCCGCCAGTATAAACTTACGTCAGTTATACAAAGTCTTTGGTATAAACAACCCGCTTAGGGGCCTTGTTGACGCGTGCGTCTGTGTGAGTACGTCGTTTCGAGCGTTTGTACGTAGTTTCCGTACTGTATGTTATGTTTACTGTGCCGATGCACTCTGATGTGCTAAGTGCATGATCAACTTTGATTTGTAAGCGCGGAACCCACAGTAATTGATGAAATCGGTTGGAAAAATATTTCTAAATAAATAAGGTACCACTTTATTACATATTTGGAACGAAAATCAAGTTCTAAAGATTCTCCTTCAATAAGTCCCTCATTCAACCAGTCACAAAGTTTATGTAATATCTTTGAAATTGGTACAGTTTCGGAGGAGAAAATTGTCGAGAGCCAAACCTCGAATTATGATTTTTTTACGCTGCAGTTGTCCTTGTCGCACTTATTTGAGGTCGAGCGCTCGCAAAGCGACAGCGATAGTTTCTTGAAATACCAAATTTTCAAGTCCCTCTACCCGCATTTACTCTTAGTGATATATCACTCAAGTAGCGAGTATCACTTACGGCCAAAATTAATATCCAATCTATCCACGATTTACCCTACTATAGATAGAAATTTGACATATTTTGTATGAAGCTTATGTCAAATTCCTATCTCTAGTAGGGCAAATCGTGGATAGATTATCCAATCTATATACACACACAGATCACTAACGGCCAAAATTAATATCCATTAATTTTGGCCGTTAGTGATCTCGTGTGCATCCACCTTCAGCTATTACATGATCATAGTGTGGGGGCTGGAGCTCATGCATTATATATCAATGGTAAAAAGCTATGTCATTAGCTCTCAAGTCTCATGTCATATGATGCGATTGGTTGTTAGAATTTCGGTCGACCAATCACAGCAAAAATTTGAATTTGATATGAGATTTTATAGCACATAATCAAGCCGTTACCCCAGGGTAGGGCTTCCCCGGATTTGTCAAAGTTTGGGAGTCTTTTTATGGGTGTCCATTGTCCAGAGAAACACCTGATTTTCTCCAAATGTCCGGCGTTTTGACGTCGGCAATTTAGGTAATGGCAGCCCAGGGTAACTACTTTTTAAGCATGCAGCAGTTAAATTATTTTCTTAATTTTTATCCCTATGCTAAGATCATACGTGATTTTTTACAGTATTAATAGTAATAATAAATTACTTAACTTTCCTTCTACGTAAGATACACAGAGATATAGTCATCACAGGCGTCTAGTATGGCTTCGGCGAGAGTTTCGTCCCGCGGCGTGATGTGAGCGTGGGAAGGTAGGAACAGGCACATCCGGGAGGCTTCGCCCCATGAGTGGTTTAGTGTACCTGGAAAGACGACACATAAATATATAAATAAAATATAATTAAGCATTAATTTGCTTGCCTGTAGTACCATATATAAAATTGAAAATGAAGCTTCTGGCTATGTGGCTTTATTCATCATCATCATTTCAGCCGAAAGACGTCCATTGCTGGACATAGGCCTCCCCATGCATCGCCACAACGACCGGTCCTGCGCTTCCTGCATCCAGCGGATTCCCGCGACATTCACCAGGTCGTCGGTCCACATCGTGGGGGGCCTACCCACGCTGCGCCTTCCAGTACGCGGTCGCCACTCCAGAACTTTACTGCCCCATCGGCCGACCGTTCTGCGAGTAATGTGCCCTGCCCACTGCCACTTAAGTTTGGCAATTCTTCGGGCTATGTCGATTACCTTCGTTCTCCTGCGAATCTCCTCATTTCTGATTCGATCACTCCCTTAATAATAGTCATTTAATAAGCATCCACAAAGATAAACACTGATATCCACTGTAAAAAAGTACTAAAAAAACATTTTCTTTGTTATAATTAATTTTATACTTGTGGGTACCTATATATAACTTTGTATGTTATGCACCGAGATGATGTGTCTGTATACCACTGTTAAACCCGCGATGGTTTGTGTGGTATATACCTGTTATCAATATGTAACTCTAATTGACTTAATAAATAAAAAATAAATAAAATAAATAAAGATATAAATTGTGGAAAGAAAAATTCGCTCACAAACAATTTATATCTTTATATTTCGAACCATTTGCGTTTGCGTTAGACTTGTGTTCGAATCGATTCAATGCCAAAGTTAATCAATCAGAATTAGTTTCAAGAGTCTGCCTGTAGATGGCGCTACCAACATAGATATTAAGTAATATTCAGCTGCATCAGGCTGGAAGCCGAAATCGACCCAGTCGTTCCGTTTCGAGTTGCTCACTGCACTGCCTGCTTCACTTGAAAGCCGGGTTTTATTGAGCAATTTTTTTAAATTCCCAATGGGCTTGATTTTGACCGTCACCTCACATCGCAACATAGACTGTGTTGGAAATACATTTGGACCCATGAAGAGGTTTTCGAATAGTTATAATATATTGCCAAAATACTTGAGCGGGTAATGGTGCGAAGAATGGTTCCTGGCTAACAGACAGGAAGGCGTCGCATCCGGAGTGAGCACGCGGGCCAAGCTTGTGCCACAATGACTCGTCGTAACTAATATAGTAGTCTTACCATAGTACTTGAGCGGCCAGTGGTGCGGAGAATGGTTCCTGGCTAACAGACAGGAAGGCGTCGCGCCAGGAGTGAGCACGCGGGCCGGCCACCACGGACACGGACCCAGCTTGTGCCATAGTATGTCATCGTAACTGCAACAAGAAAATATACAATAATTTCAGATTATCGCGCACCAACTTACAATGCAATAATATATCTTAGCTTGGTGACGACGGCAGGGTCGACCCGAGGGTGCTTTCGTCCCTTAGTTTCTCTCAGACATTTGTCCGTAGTGTCCTTTCGTAGGCAATAGAAGCCTTTCGTTTCGTTGAAGTAGAAATTCTTTCTTCCTGTATAGACAAAATATGAAGGCGTATTAGAATATACAAGGTCCCATTGCAATGTTTCATGGAGGGCAAGTAATACTTTAAATATTGAAAATGGAAAATTTTACTTAAGGATGCGCCGTAGTAGCCAAGTAGCGCCCCCATCAGTAAAAAAAATATTACTCGCTAAATACAACATTATATTTTTGGGGGCGCTACTTGGCTGCTACATGCGCCTTAAAGAATACCTATTTTATTTATAAAAGCAAGTAAGCAAGCATTCAAGGATTTTCCAAAAGTGTCTTTCATAAGCCGGGGATCGAACCAGCATGAACGAAAAAAATATCAAACTACAACCTACCAATTAATAGGGTCAATAAAGAGAATCAAATCTCTACAACAAACATTGTGTTATAGATTGAAGGAAAGTCATGAAATCTAACATTGGCTAATAAATATAGGACGGTTCTTCTACGCGATTGTTAAGTTCGGTTCCCGGTTCAGTAAAGAGGTTTTTTGATAATCTGTGAATGCAGAAACTCTTCTTTTATAAGTAAACATATTTTCATTTTCCAATATTTAAAGTACTTTCCCTCCATGAAGCATAGCGCTAAGACGTATGGTCGCTATACTTCCCGGTGATACATTTTGTCAACAAAATCCCTTGAATGAAGCTTGCTACATTACATATACCTACGGCTGCCATCGAACATTGAGTGCAAGCGATTTTAGCCTTAGTGGCTCACCGGAAAGTTTTCTGACTGTACATTTGGAGGTATAACTGAAGTATTCCTAAAATGTCCTAACATAATTCAGTGATTGTAGTATGGCTGCCTACGACTATGGAAGGTCTACAATATTTACGATACAATCACTTACCAATCTTATGTTCTATTCCGAGGAACTTCTCGATGCGCCGGAGCTGCGGCACTGGATCTTCAATAAGCAGGTCTCCGTTGACGACCAGTATTTGTTCCCGGGGGAACACTTCCAGCCACCGGTGCAGGTACGCGTGGTACAGAGATATGGCTATTGGTCTGTCAGGAACAATTGGAATATTCTATATGTTAATCGCGGACGAATAAAAAAAGGTGGACGGAATCTCGCTAAGAAAAGATTGGAGCACTATAATTTCGACAGCATTTTAACACACCAGATATTATATTGTTACTTTACTTGTGACACTACGACAACGACTACCGTCACACGAGATTTGTTGCGAATCGCAGCTTTTTGTCTTACTATGGGTGTGAATGTGTGCGTGCCAGCCCGTACTTTTAAGCGAGCCGTCTTACTATGGATGCTTCACTTATTGTTTAGCGAGATTTTGTCCGCCTTTTTTTATTCGTCCATGATGTTAATTTGATAGCTTCAAGATGAGCGTTAACATGGGTTTATTAGAAATTTGTGTTTTGTCAAGACTTTTTCAAATCATAGAAATTTTGCTGGTATGTTATTATTTTTATGCTGAATTTACTTATAATAAATTGATGAAAAATATTATAAATATCACGTTTTTAAAGCGAAAGCAAGTTAGTATTGCATTGTCATCCAGTTTTGAGCTATGTTCAAAGTCTGTAGCGGTAATTTGTCTGAACTAATGCTATTCAAGACTTAAGAAAAATCCTTAAGTTGTTAGAAGTGATCAGTGATACAGGTGTAACGGTGCACTTTCGAGAACAATTTTGAAGTAAGACTTCTTTACGCACGCTTAACTTGGGGAGTAAGCTGGTGAATGCGTTACGAAAAGTGTGATCGCGTTACGAAAAGTGTTATCGGGCGAGGCGAACGGAGGGGGTAGTGCGGGACGCGAGGAAAGAAGCGCGCGCGACGGCCGGCCACGACACAGCGCCGACAGATGTACGAGCGCCGCGCCACCGTCGTACAGTAACACCAATGACGCAGTTGTGGCAGCTATGGCACAGTCATGGCATCAATGACACAGTTGTGGAACCAATGACACAGTTATGGCACCAATGAAGCAGTTGTGGCACCAATCATCATCATCATCAACTCAGCCTATCGCAGTCCACTGCTGGGCATAGGCCTCTCCCATGTTGCGCCACAACACTCAGTTATCTGCCTTCCGCATCCTGTCCCCCCCAGCTATTCTAATCAGGTCGTCACAAATGATACTGTCTATGTCTAATGTAGTGGTATCATTTCAGCCGAGACGTCCACTGCTGGACAAAGGCCTCCCCCAATGGGGGGGGATATGCCATAATCACCACGCTTGACAGGCGGGTTGGTGATCGCAGTTGGTTGTATAAATACTCAGAGAACGCTGCTGCCCACCCTCTGGTGAATCCCTTAGTCGCCTTTTATGACACGCATGAGAAGAGAGAGGGTTTAACATGGGCCACTGAGATGACTAGCAGTGGTCCAGCATGAGCCAGTGTTTCCTTCGCTGTACACTCACCGACCACTTGGTGTTGGAGTCGAGGAACAGCTTGAGCGCGGTGAACCAGGCCACGTGGGCCAGCACGAAGTGCAGCCACGTGGCGGCGCCGATCCTCTCGCGGTGCACCAGCTTCATGGCGATGTAGAAAATGGTGTACAGGATCGCGTTGCCCATCAATATGGCGAGGAGTTGCCGAGCGAAATCTTTGTTGTGGTAGTAGGCGCTGAACAGAAAAAAATGATCCTTGATCAGGTGTAACAATTTTTTGGGGATGATTTTTGTAAACAGGTAATGTGGTGTTTTTGAAGTTTTTATTCTCTTTACCCCTCCCCCTTGAATCTGCTTCTGAACTTGGTAATTTATGCGTCAGCCAGCACACGTCAACAAAGTGGAACAAAGTTTTTAAGAAAACAATAGCAAAAGATGGTTTAATCCATGGTATAATGATATGTATTCTCATCCCGCGATGCTCCAAAGTTACGTCACGATCAGTGTTGCCATTGACGACATCTTCAAAACAATTAATTATATAACATAAATTCCTAACTAGCCTAACTATATGTTGTCTTGTGTTATTCAACGAATTGGTTATTGAAGGAAACTTTATAAAATCACTAGTTCAAAAGTGCTTCAATGCATTTTGCTCGGGTAATTTATTTTCACAAAGTGGCAGCACATCAAACTGACGTGTGTCACGGGCGGTTGGCGGGAAAATTCGTAAAGATCGTGTTGTGGATTTTTTATTATTTTCCAAAATTTGTGTTTCTTCGAGTGTTAATGTGATAATAATGGTGGATTATTAAATGTTAAGTGCTCGTTAATGTGTACAAGTGTGGATAAATGGTACAAAGTTGAAAAACATGACTTTCGTATTATCTCATCATCCCCTCAGAAACCTAGTAAAGTTTCCATCACTGTACTAGGATACAAGTATAATATGCTCAATGATTACGACTGAAGGACAAGTATCCATGGTCATGAATAAATTGAAAAAAAAAAAAAAAAACAAAAAAACGTGTGTCACGGGCGGTTGGCGGGAAAATTCGTAAAGATCGTGTTGTAGATTTTTTATTATTTTCCAAAATTTGTGTTTCTTCGAGTGTTAATGTGTAATAATGGTGGATTATTAAATGTTTAGTGCTCGTTAACGTGTACAAGTGTGGATAAATGGTACAAAGTTGAAAAACATGACTTTCGTATTATCTCATCATCCCCTCAGAAACCTAGTAAAGTTTCCATCACTTTACTAGGATATAAGTACAATGTTAATATGTTCAATGATTACGACTGAAGGACATGTATCCATGGTCATGAATAAATTTAAAAAAAAAACCGGCCAAGAGCATGTCGGGCCATGCTCAGTATTATAGGGTTCCTTAAGTAGGTGTACAAACGAATCAAATCGAATATTAATCATGGCTATTTTAGTTTTTGCAATAATCGGCAGCATTCGCGACTCACGTTCAGCCGTTTTCACGTGATGAGGTAACAAACAGACAGACAGACAGACAGACATAAATTTTTTAAACGATTGATTCGTGTTCTATAGCTTATTTCTAGTCCCCCTAGCCGGTTTTCGCGAAAAAAAACTCAATGTACAGACTTTTCGACCTTTACAGTTTTATTATAGTATAGCACAGACATAATAAAAAATATAGACGAAGTGCTGCGAACAATCATAGTGAAGCCAATAAAACCGTGCTCCTCCGTGTACAAACCAGCGCTCACGCACACACATGCACCTTAAACCGTGCTCACCCCTCTCAGTTCACATGTCGCGGCATTGTACAGTAAGCATCACGAAAACAAATATCCATCAGGTGCATGGTGTGTACGTGAGCACTGGTTGTACATGAGGGAGCACGGTTTTTGTTGGCTTCACTATGGTTGTTCGCAACACTTGGTCTATATTTTTTATTATGTCTGTGTAGTATAGAAGATATATATAGATTTGCTCTATCACTCAAAGGTTTGCTGGTAGAAAACTCAATTATGAGTTAAGCTCGCCTTTGTACATGTAATTTCAAAACTATTATGTATTGTTGTGATATTTTTTGTGTGCAATAAAGAATAAGAACAACATAACACACGAATTTGATCAGAAATATAATAGAAATCTCTACTCAAGCGTAGTCTGGACCACACTTGAGTGATTAGGTACAGATCAAATCTCTGCCCAAATACCGAAACAGGTGACAATATAAAACGAAACTAAACTCAGATGAACTGTGATCAACAAATCTCTGCTTGAGGGACGTTCTAAAATCAAAGCTCAACTCAAAACTAGTTTTAAACAGTGATCAACGCTTGAGTATCGTTCTGGAATACGGGCCTAAATTTGCATTACTTATTGTCCAAAGCACAAACAATAAATTTGGGACAGTTTTTCCTAACCTAACCTAATTAAGTACTTGAACCTGGGTTTACGTAGTAGTAACTAGTGAGTGCCTGGGTGGACATAGAATAAATTTTCTCTTTTCTTATGGTACGACCAACGAGGTACGATCGATATATTCAGAGCATTATAGTGTCGTTTCGATTATGCCGTTGTCGATTAATTTTGTTATGCTGGGTTGTTTACCTATGGAATTTCAATGTCACAATAATACTGAAATTAAAAAAAACAGCACAATATTGTGCCTGTGCGCTGTGCTGTCATATGTGTAATAAATACTAATTATTACATTATGGTGCTGTGGCTGACCGAGTCTTTCTGTTTTGTTTTGATTCGGACTAATTTAGAAATCTATTTCGATATTGAAATTAATGTAATTTCGATATAATTTTCATTGGTTTCGTTATCTACTTACTTATATTAATAATATCTTAGTATCTTAAATGTCGCTTAATCACGTCTAAAGTGCTGAACAACTTTAATGATCATTATCATCATCATCATCATCACCGTCAGCCCATTAGTGCCCCATTGCTAGGCACGGGCCTCTTCTCAGAATGAGAAGGTTAAGGCCTTAATCCACCACGCTGGCCTATTGCGGGTTGGCGGATACACACACCATCGAAACTGTATGGAGCACTCCCTAGTGTGCAGGTTTCCTCACGATGTTTTCCTTCACCGTTAAAGCAAGTGATAATCAAATTCTGATGACTATGTGTACAGCAAGCAATAGTTTTTGTTTTGAATGAAATGCTCGATTTAGCATAGAGTTAATATTTTGAACAGAAGAGCACAAAAATTAAACTTCTGCTACCACCAGACCTTTTTCTTTCCATAGGAATCTACATTTTGGAATACGGCAGTATCTTTTTCTCGAAAACTCGATAGTGCCTGTAAATGGTATTATTGAAATAAATGCTTTGCCTTTGTCGGTAAGCCGACAAACAAGCATAGCTCTGCTCTGTGATTGAATCAATCGCCTAGTGATGGTACAGTCAAACGCATACCGATGGTAACAAAACCATGAATTATTTTTGGGTTTATGTAATTTAGTAATAAGTTATCAGTAACTGCACTATTGATTTGGGAATTCCTGTAGTGGTAGCTGTATTTAAGTTAATAAATAAATACATAAAAAAGCGGTTCTGGAGTCCTATGTCAATTTCGTACAAGACAGACTCTTGTGTTTTGTCTTCATCGATATGCGGTCGACTGTACGTAGCTGTTCTTCTGTTCGAATTATTTACTCTGTGGTTTTCATGATGTTTTAATTTTGATTTAAAAACAGTGGCGTAGCTATGTCACCAAGGGCCCCGGGGCAAAAAGTTCAAAGTCGAACACTCTTTATTCATGGAGCCGAGGGGCCCTTTGAGCTTCGGGGCCCCGGGGCACTGCTCCGTCTAGCCATATGGTAGGTACGCCACTGTTTAAAAATCAATCCGATATGATCAGTCCGATCAGTCATTGTGAGGCTTGAAATCGTAATTTGTTCAACGCTATTATTATCACAATTAATATGGGGAACATTAATTTACAAGAACAGAAAATTATTTTGAAGAACAAATATTTTATTATTTGTACGTTTTATCACAATTTATTATTATTTTTATATTATTTCGCCATATTTAGAAAAGATCTAAGTAGTTCCTTAATTAATTAAGTATGACTTGATTTAATATTGTATTTTTACAGATTTCAAGGATTTTTATTAACGTTTCAATCATAGTTATTGTAGAGGGATGTAATAATGCTTTATTATGTTATTATTATTATGTTTACCCAATTATGTTTCTGGAAACCTACTAGTTCCTTAGGGTTGAAAGAAAAGAAAGAAAGAAATAATTTATTTGCCACAAACTACGGACACAAAATTATAAATAAAAAGTGTAGATTTACATAACAAAACGTGACGTGGTTGGCCCACACTTGTGTTATCAATGGTGCTGTTTAGGCATTTCGTTTCTTTATATTATTGTGTGCACCTACCATTATACTTAAATTGTTCAATAAACTACTGGAAGCTGTTGTTCTTACCTATTAGAGATGACCGTTATAGTTGCTTTAACGCAATGGTGTAACCAGTTACGACAATAGGTTTCTTCTGCAATAGGTTTCTAATATAATTATGAGGTAGGATATAAAAGCACATTCGGAAACAGGCGCAACGGCATTCGGCAGCTATGTCGTACCCATACATACGTACCCGCAATGTGTATTATTGTTAGTGCTTATACGTTATTGAAACAACCTAATGCGCGATTTGTCGTAACTGCCACCCGATTCAGAACCACACGATAACCAGTTGTCGACCGATTCGGTTTGTTATCTCTTTTTATCTCGTTGCGTGAATCATAAGACGAAACGAGATAACAAACCGAACCGTTCGACAACTGGTTATCGTGTAGTTCTGAATCGCGTAACAGGTTACATTTCTATTTTAAAGCAATCTGTTGCTGAAACTGGTTTCGAAAAAAACTAATACCTATGTAGGTGCATTTTTGAATATATTTATTGAGAAATGATTAATAATTTGATGAATCTAATTAATAATTTGATGGTTGTGTTGTCGAAACTGCGACTCCTGGCTCAGTACGCCAGTGCTTTAGCCACTAAGCTACCGTGGTATCGAAATTGTCATCCACTTGGTACATCTTAAAATTAAATGCTTAGGTCCGTATTACAGAAGGTTCCTCAAGTACAGTTTGATCTACAATCAACTGATCACTACTTAGGATATAATTGTTGCTTGAGCATCGGTCTTAATCCAATATGGTAATTATAAACTTCAATTCAACAACATAGCAAACGAATTTAACCTGAAATAGGAAAGAAATCTCTACTCAAGCGTGTTATCGACCACACTTGAGTGATTACAGATCAAATCTCTGCTCAAATACCGAAACAGTTGACAGTATAAAATAAAGCTAAACTCAGCAGAACTGTGATCAATGAATCTATGCTTGAGGCATGTTCTAAAGTTAAATCCCAACTCAAAACTAGTTTTAAACAGTGATCAAAGCTTGAGGAACGTTCTGTAATACGAGCCTTAGATAATCTTGTAGTAAAGTAACAGAAAAAATTATACATTTTCATATTTTTTTCTAATACAAATTACAAAACAAAAAGTCCCATGTAATATGGGTTATAATAATTATTACTGTGGATTATTTGTAAAATATATTATTATTGTTTCAATTAATAAATTGTTTTCACTGTGACCACTAGCTTGATTATATCAATGTAATTTTAATTTTAGTTGAATATTGACTGTTGGTGTTAGGAGATCTATGTTTTGGACTTCCATACTGAAGATAGAGGGTGTTCAAAATTCTGAACTTATGTTCAAAATATGGGACGAATTTGATCGTCGATATTTTTTAATGCTTGTAACATTTGCAAGATAATTGAAACTCATGATAGTCATTATGGTATTTATTTTCATGTGTACAGATCATTACAAGCCATCAACCATTGATTGGTAACTGTCATTCCTTCTACATTTCATGAATGTTTCTTATAAACCTGTCCAAATATTATTATGTGGGAAAGCTATGAGTTTGACAGAGCATCGGAGTTGCGACCATATTTTTGTTATTTCTAACATCTTCCATGTTTTTCTAACAAAATGGGTACGTGGCCTAGCTGTTTGGTGACATTTGATTGGCCTAAGCTAAATGTTTACATGTTTTGTTGGATTTTGGTTGCAGGAGACACGGCTTTATATTGTCGTTCCGTTCAGTTTTATTTTTCATACATTGCCAGATAATAATATTACGCAATTACGGTTTTCTTGCTAGCTTCAATCTTTCAATCAATTCCAGTACACTGCCTACACAGTAAGTCTAAAGACGCCAAATAAACAAAGTTTTGCATGAAAACACAGTCGTAACATGTCGGTAGGGGGGGACAGGGGGCGGAAGCCGCGTTATAATTGGTCAGCTCAAATATTTGGCGGTATCACAGATAATATAATGCGGTGTTATTGGTGGCGCTCGCTGACGGTGTAAAGTACCGACTGAAGGCGGGGTGATTGTTATGCAGTACTGCTGCATATGCTTTTTAACCGCGGGTAACCGGCTTATTGGCGTCTTTATGCGTACTGGTCTGTAATTGCCTATAAGTACTAACCATCAAATCAATGCAAATTGCCACTACATAAAAGCATAAACGAATTTATAACCTTGGTGTACTTTTAAAACAATAATAGTTATGAAAGTCCAAAATATATTAGAAACGAATATGATAGATAATTCCTAAATAAATAAATTAAATATATCACAAGATTAGTGTGAATGTATTGCTATGAGCCGAGACACTGTGTATATGTATTGATTCTTTTTATTTTGTATGTTTTACGTTTTTTTTTTTTGTTATACAACGCTATAATGTTTGCTGAACACCAGAATCGCATTTAAGACGTTTTAACTCACTCTAAGGTGTCTAAATGATAAGTTTTCTGTCTTATTCATCAACCATACACCCCCTAGACCTGCGATTCCCAAAGTGGGTTCCGCAGAACCTTTGGGTACCGTTGAAGGGAAGCCAGGGTTCCACGAAAGAGCTTAAATAGTTAAATTTATTTTGTTTTGTTAAATAAAGTTTGTTTAGTTAGTGTTGGGGTTCCATAAAATAAAAACTATTCTTTTCTTGTTTTTAGGGTTCCGAAACCATAAAAGTTTGGGAACCGCTGCCCTAGACTACTCATAACAGGTGACCACTAGTAGGTCGCCACTATTCAACACTTTGAAACATCAAATCAGTTTCGACCACTTATGTGATCCGTAAATACTTCTGCGTTACTGGTTAGCCAATAGCCGCCGTGCTAGGGCCAATCGGATTGCAGTACCCCACCTCAGCTGGTTGACAGATTTTATTGTACGCATTATACTAATATTAGGCGTCTATTGATCTGTATGGTCGATGGTCTATTACTTTAGTGTGTTTTGAGGACCTGGGTTTGATTTCCGGGTCATACAATGTCTATATATTCTAGCTGTAGTTATAAACACATGATCGGAACAATAAAATGGTTACCAAGACCGCTAAAATATATTCAGTGAATTAAACCAGATACAGGTAATCTATGCTTCGAATAAAGTTACTATTTATAATAAGATTTTTCTTACTATTACTATTATTATACTATTACTTATTTACTATTATTAGTTTTCTAGTTTATGTATCAATAAAGATACAATTTTAAGCTGTACCAGTAATTATTTTACTGTCATATATATTACAGGTGTAAAATTATTAGCTTAAGTCTTTTTAAAGAGAGAATTTACTCATAAAAATACAGCAAAAATCAGCTGTTATGCACAAAGCCATCAATGTCGCTCGACTTATATTTAACAGCTGTTTTTTTTATCGCGATTTCTGGGTTGCTCCCATAGTAAAAGTTGTTTATTATGATCAATGATTTTACATAAGTACAGATATGATATACCCTTAAAATCAAACGAAAAACATGTTCCGTGCTCAGCGGTCGCACACATACACAATATTTTACATCACTTACATTTCACAACATTGCCGTGTCGTGTGAAAGAGATGGTGTATGTAAACCAATATGAACAAAAAAGACAGCTAGTGTTTGTCAGCTACGTGTAGTGTATGTGGCCATTTAGGCCAGCCAATCACAGCACGCAGCAGCACGCAGGGTAGCCAATCACAGCACGCAGCAGCATGCAGAGTAGCTAATCACAGCACTTTTGGCATAGATTAACGAAAACGAGTAAGTATACAGAAGGTACAAGTATTTTACGCGGCAAGTATTATACCCTACGATTAAAGATCCAACTTTAATCGTAGATTATACCAGGGTTGATTGATTTAAATCAAGTGATTTTTTTATAAAAATGATTTTTTTGACAAACTTTATTTTTTTCCATAAAATTTCATTGATTTATTTAAATCATAATGTTATGGGACTAGATAAGAAAAATTCATATTAAAATTTATACAGTTTTTATTTTTTACTGAATATTGAATAAAAATATGGCATTCAAACTACAAATAGTCAAGAAAATCGAGTTCGGAGTTGCTTCTATTAGATGTTGAATTTACTTTTCGGAACTGATTATAGACCAGTTATTTTTATTACTGGTCTATAATCAGTTTATTCAAACTTCTAAGACTTTGTCTTAGAAGTTTGAATAAACTGTTTCCTACATTTCTGTACTTAATTACTACTGTCATACTAAGATTTATTTATGGTTTTTTTAATTCTTACAAAGTTGCATACTAGTAAATCTTTTCGTAAAAATATTCATAATAAGTGAAGAAGTAGGTAAGAGTTTTAAGTAAATAGGGAGTAGGTCTTCTTCAAGTTTAGTTTTTTTTATTTTGACGTTGTAATTTTTGTCATAAATATGGAAGATTCTATGTCAGTAGATTAACATTTATCATAATCATAATCATAAATCTTTATTTCACCAAATGGAACAACTTACATTTATTTTTATTTTATTACAGTACTTTTTTGTGTAGGTAGTTATAGTAGCCGGCATGAGTCGTGAGCACAGATGGACAGTAGTGGGGGCAAGTCCGCGCATGTACACTTTCGACCAAAATTATTTAGTAAGTATCTTTGTTCACAAATTTTCACCGTTAGCGTTTTATAAGGATTATGGGTAGTTATAGAAAATACAAACTTGTTCGAATTTCACCCATATTATGATTTTGGGACCTTTTTTTACGCACCGATAAATAAACAGAAAACATTTTGAATTTTAATTAATTTTTTACTATTTAGTTATCGATGGACAGGTTTTTTTAACTCGCATTCGTATTCTCAGCAAGTCCTTTCATTTGATACCCATATTGTAAAAAAAATCAGCTCAATAGGTTGAAGATATCTGCTTCAAAATTGAGTTGCAAGATTCCACTCTAACAAATATATTTACATACGTACATACATTGCAAGTTAAATACAATCTTGTAATAAATAAAGGAAAATGAAGAAGACAAAAAAAACCATTTTTAATTCAAAACATTAAACACTCAAAAATCAAAATATAAATTAATTATAACAAAAGAAAAATAAACAGTTTTAAATTCGAAAATGTGAGTCAATAAAGTTGAACCGAAAGTGTACGGTAGCCGAATGACACCTAATTGTCCAATAGACGACGAGCATCGACTGTCGACCAATCGCGTAAATGCAATGTTCGGCGTTGGCACCCCGCGCTCCTGTCATTCCACCAAACAGATCTATAAATGAACTTCTGCGCAGGTGAAGTTTGTGCTCACGACTCGTGCCGTTATCTGTACTAGTGAATGTTTACAACAGAAGATAGAATAAATTAGTACCTACCATAAAACATAATTATCACTTACGAGCGTAGCAAGTTGTATCGAGTCCGATTAGCACTATCCCCCGTACTAGTTAAAACTGTATTACGGAAAAACGCATAAACGCAAACGCAACTGTAGGTCTACTCGCGTTTTACGAACGACAAACGAAGTACGAACTTTCGTTCCGACTGATACTTACATAATAAAGATAGGCACATAAAAAAGGCACAATTAAGATAGACTACGGTTCATAGTCGTATGCAATTTACTGGAGATGAGAAAAACAAACGTCAAAACACGATCATCGCATTCGATAAGGGAACGATGGGTGACCGGAGTAGCAAATTGTGCGATGAATCGTACGATTTATCGAATATCGTCGAACGGGAGTAGACCCCCTGTATTACGCTCCGTGCGTCGTCGGACGATAATACTGAACGTACCACTTTTCTGCCTACGAGTCACATCTGCATCTTTATAATCTATGTTTTGTCTTATCGCTCTCGGTACAAAAAATATTTATTGTTTTTAAATAGAAATACGCCTATAATGCAAATAATTTTTTGTACTTACAAGTGGTATGTGATCCCTTTTTGTTTGTTTGCTTTCATGTCATAATTAGTACACTTTCTGTACATTCACGACGGCATTTTTGTAATTTTTTGTCACCGGTTACGCTCGGCGCCTTGCCTTGACGCGGACTAATAGCAAGATGTCACAATTAGCTTGTTTTCGAGTATTCAGATATTCGCGCTAGTCACTCATCTGTACTTATGTAATATCATTGATTATGATGAGTACACACAGCGTCATTAATTAGTTACCCCCACCCACGGAATAAAGTAAACAAGGAGAAGTGTCATGCGGCTACCGCACTCGTGGCAATATGAAGCGCTAATGCGCAACATTAATTTAATCGCGCTTAGATTCTGGCTGCGACACTATGACGTCTCAAATGCTTACGTGAAATACTAGATTATACATTATTGTGTAATTATAACTCGTAAAAATTATAGCAGAACGATAAATGATTCTCGTAGAGGTGTATTATATCACTGCTATTGCTATGTTAAAAATTTGATAAATTTCAATAAAACAATTTTAATTTTGATAATAACTTGTATTGATTGAAAATAAACATTATATAATTGCAAGGCCCCATTTGAATTTTAAATAGACCCAGTCAGATAATTGTTTTTTTGTATTTTAATGTACTATTTAAATTTTCAATGTGTGATTTTGGCGACTCCCATGTGTGATTTTCCCACTTGTAAAGTTTGTTCGTGAGTGGGGTAACTAATTGGTGCAGCTGACTGTACATTCACCTCTTAAAAAGATTCCAGCTAATAATGTTACAACTTTATATGTATATTTGAAAAAGATGCCTTCAGAGTGAGTGGCTTATACCGGGACCCCTTTTCAAAGTCGCTGTCCGTCCCCGCAACTTCTATCATGTCCCCTTATACTCGCGGGGTACCTGGCACAAGCTCATATCTATTGTCTATTATTAGCTGCCATCGCTACGGCGTTCGAGTTGGCGCACGTTTGCGACAAATACGTCTTGAATCGTATTTATAATAAAATAGTCTGTTATATTTATAAACTATTGTTCGTTTTATGCTCACCAAATACTTAATGATGATCTGATTGATCTAAAACTGTGGAATATTAAATGATGATTTTGTCGCAAGGGTGCGCCCGCTCTTATTGTATGAGTGTAGATAGAATATGGCATACTGTACAATGTACATAGCGCCTGTTGTTAAAATGTTTATTTTTAATAGAGTTATGTTAATAAATCAAAAGGTTGTTTCATTTTAACATTTTGAAGCTCCCAAGATAATGTCAGGGTCACAGAGATAGAGATAGATAGAATGGAAAAGTGGGCGGGGCACGCGTGCCAACACTGCACCATAGTGCAGGGCATTTCAAAACCTTTCTCAGTACATCTTGACTTGTTTCTGTAAATACCTACTGTAAAGAAATAACCCGCAAAAATGCCTTATTGCACTGTTTCTAAGAATTATTGGTCAAGTCGGCCAACGAGTTGAGACAATTTAATTTTGTATTGGACAACCCGGCCAAGCATCTAAAGTACAGTCGGTTGCAGAATACTTAAGGCATTTTATGTCAATATTATTTTGAAATAAAAACAATTACTATCTCGTTCCATAGGACTGTCTATGAATGTTTCGTGCGTCTACAATTTATTTAACAACAAGAATGGTCGCGATTCGGATTTCATAACTAGATACTGAATATGTACCAGGACTGCATAACATAGTAAGGGATACGTTTTCTATTTTTAAAACCCTCGGGAGATAGATACTGAATATGTACCAGGACTGCATAGCATAGTGAGGGATATGTTTTCTATTTTTAGAACCCTCGGGAGATAGATACTGAATATGTACCGGAACTGCATAACATAGTGAGGTATATGTTTTCTATTTTTAGAACCCTCGGCAGATAGATACTGAATATGTACCAGGACAGGACTGCATTACAAAGTAAGGGTTATGTTTTCTATTTAGAGAACCCTCGGGAGATAGATACTGAATATGTACCAAGATTGCATAAGATAGTAAGTCTTGTAATATTTTTTCTATTTCTAGAACCCTCGGGAGATACTAGAAATATCTCCTAAAACGTAATATAGTTGTGGTAGGTACCTACATCTTCTTTTGCGTTGTAGAAAATTTAGATTTTTGAAATACCTAAATGTATTTTACTGAAGACATTTGGTTTTTTTAAAGTCGTTATTTGAATAAGAATATTTTCTATTTTATTTTTATCAGCTCAAAGGGATACAATTTTCGTCGCCGGAAGATGCGCTGGCTGCGTTCGAGCAGGCTGTAAACGAGGTGTCTGCGGCGGACTGGAAAAAGTGTTTTGAAAACTGGTTTAGGCGCATGAATCTTTGTATAGAGGCTGGTGGAAAGTACTTTGAAAAGATTTGATAAAAATATATGTACGTATAGAACAATTTTTTTTAGTTTCGCAAAACTTTCTGAGTGTCCCACGTACACTGCAGCAGACCGGGCAGAAATTTTCGCCGAACATTTGGAGCGTCAATTCCAACCGAACCCGACTGACGACATGGAGCACGTCGCAACAGTCGAGTCACACCTTAGAGAGTACTTCACCACGCCGGTAGCTCCCGAAGAAGATCCAGTCTACTTTTCTCCGAGCGCGATTAGACGCGCCATTCTAAAAACGAAGCCTAGAAAAGCCCCCGGTGCTGACGGCATCACAAACACAGTGCTGCGTCACCTGCCATACCGAACATTGGCGGCGTTGGCGCGCCTGTTTACAGGAATAATGCGCACGGGGGTTTTCCCCATGATGTGGAAGGAAGGGCGCGTCATCATGCTCCCCAAGCCGGGGAAAAACATTTTGAAGCCGGAGAGCTATCGGCCGATCACTCTCCTATCGACCACCTCTAAGGTGTTTGAATCCCTCCTGTTGCGACACTTAACACCGCACGTCACACCGCGACCGGAACAGTTCGGGTTTCGCGCGGAACACAGTACGACGCTCCAGTTGTCAAGGATACTGCACTTACTCACAGCGACAGTAAACAAAAAAGAACACGCGGTTGCAGTATTCCTTGACATGGAAAAGGCCTTTGATCGCGTATGGCATCCCGGTCTGCTTTACAAACTGGCGACGTCAAGCACGCCCCGCCGCATTGTTAAAGTGGTCTCATCTTTTCTTTCAAACAGGACTTTCAAGGTGGTGGTTGACGGCGCGCTATCAAGTGCGCGGCCGGTGTTAGCGGGGGTACCACAGGGGAGCTGCATCTCGCCTGCGTGTTACTCATGTTACACCGACGACATCCCCACCACTCCCGACACGACGCTCGCGCTGTATGCCGACGATGCCGCGTATGTAACGACTTCCATGAACTCGAAGTTCGCGGCCGTCAAAATGCAGCGCGCGCTGGCAAAGCTTCCCGACTGGCTTCAAAAATGGAGACTGTCTGTTAACGTGAGTAAGACGCAGGCCATGCTCACTGGCTATGATGCCTACCCACCACTACTGAAACTACAGGGAGCCGACATCGCGTGGTCACCTCAGGTAAAATACCTCGGGGTCACCATAGATCGCCGGCTCACAATGGGACCGCACGTCCGCAAGGTCGCCGCACGGGTACGAGCAACCCGCGCCCTGCTTCACCCAGTGCTCTCATCCTGCCTCCCGCTTCGGAACAAGCTGGGTGTCTATAAAACTTACATACGCCCCCAGCTTACTTACGCCGCCCCAGCTTGGCTCGCCCTCACTAGCGAGACAAACAGAAAATTGCTTCGAGCACAACAAGCACTTGTGCTACGAAAAATCGTCGCAGCCCCTCGCTACGTGAGGAACAACACCATCCAGCGGGACCTTCGGATTGAGAGCCTGGAGTACTTTACCGCACGCCTGGCGAAAAAGATGTTCGCGCGTGCCGACGCGTCGGCTTGGCCCCATGTCAAGGATCTGGCGCCCTGGCACGCGCGGCCTCCCGACGCCAAGCGATACCCGCGGGACCTAATCGCGGACGACGCTCCCCCCCCACCGGATTGACGCCTGAGTAAATCATAACACGTTAACACGTGGCTTACTCAAACACAGAGCACTCTACATACATAACATGCACCCCAGCGCGCGACGTGTGCTAAGTTAATATAGGCACGGAGCGCGCTGCACACAAACATACATAACTGTACAGGCACCCATACTCACACGTAAGAATGCGCGTCGCGGGCGCGCATCTCATGCGTAAACATTGGGCGGTGTTACTCACAGTACAAGCCGCCCAAACACACATAAACGGCCCCTTAGCTTGGAACGTGATTGGTTCGCTCTGATTGCGTTGTAAGTGGGGGTCATCATTTCCCTGTAGAGGGCGCCAAACAAGTCGACGCCTTGTCGCTGGTCGGCATCTGCTGGGCTTCCCTCGGGGCAACCGGGGGTTCCACCTAGTAGGGCTTGACCGCCAAGGCGTCGTGAAGAATCGCATCCGTGGGAACGGTATGCGAGGCGCTCCTACAGGTACATCATAGCAACCATACACATAGCTGTGTTGCAACCTATTTCACGACAGGCGGCACACAGCAACTTAGGTTTGGGCATGCCCACAACAATGACATGCCCGTAGTTACGGGCATAGAGTGATCCCTCGGGAAAGGGATTTATCCCGTGTCCCGATCATCGCGCCCCCTGGCGGGGGCGCCGAGAAGACCCAGTAAGCACGGCCCTTACAAATTCACAACCGTTGCGGAGACTACACGGATCTAGTCACACTCCCATGTCCACCCAAGTTTACGCTTTAATTCCTTCACAATACCTAAATACTGACTTACTGAGTTTCTTCTCATCTACCTAGTTACTCCTCAGTGTTTAAGTGACACCATCACCACACACCTATTGATAGCGACACAATCACAGTCGCGGGGTCCCCCACAGCCAGCTTTGATCCAAGATAGGACAATCTGAGAGTCACTGTATAAAAACAACTGAAGTTTGGGAAACCTACCTTCAAGGACTCTACCGACTCTATGTGAAAGTTGAGCTAAGAGAAGAGCAGCATTAAGCTCTAGCTGGGGAATTGTTAGATTTTTACTAAGTGGTGGTACACGGGATTTGGAGCAGAGCAGTTCAGTATAGACTGAACCATCACTCTTGAAACGTCGCAGATATAGACAGCAACCAAATGCTTTTATTGAAGCATCAGAGTACCCCACTAACTCTATGGATGAAACATCCTTACTGTTAACACACCTATTTACTGTTATTTTTCCCATTAGTTATAACCTATTTAAGAAATTATCCCAGTATAGAAACTGGTTGTTGGGTACTATAGCGTCCCAATCAATTTTCAAAGACCATAGCTCCTGCATGAATATCTTTACTAAAACTATTATTGGGCCTACTAAACCAAGAGGGTCAAACATTTTCCCTATAAAGCTCAATATTTTTCTTTTAGAATTTAATTTGTGTTCTTGTTCAAAATGTGGACTTGAAAAAGAGAATGTATCTGAAGTAATGTCATACATCAAACCTAGAGTCTTAACTAAATTATTTCCGCTCATGTCTATGTTTTCAAAATGCTTTTGCTCATCTGGTATGTCATTTAGAACCTCGGGAAAATTTGAGCACCATTTGTGCAGTGAAAAACTACCTAATTTGAGAAGCTCTATCAATTGATATTTTAAGTCATAAAGCTGCTCTACATTATCGACCCCGGAGAGCACATCATCAACGTAGGTATTATTTATCAAAGTTCGGGCAGCAAGTGGGTACGCATCCTTATATCGACAGGCCAGTTCGAGCAGACATCGAGTACTCAAAAATGTAGAGCTCTTAAGACCGTAACTTACGGTTTGTAGCTCAAGACAGCTGATGGGTTTTCTAGGGTCATCACGCCAGAGAATATTCTGCAGGCAAGTATGGTGACTGTTTATGAAAACTTGACGAAACATTTTTTGTATGTCACTAATCAAAATAAATAGATAAGTTCTGAACAGGATAAGAATATCGAAAAGCTCACTCTGTACCACAGGACCATTCAGCATGACGTCATTGAGGGACACCTGGCTCCGGGACTTCATACTGCCATCAAAAACGACACGCAGCTTTGTTGTCTTACTTGCCTCGTTTAAAACTGCATGGTGGGCTAGAATGTAAACAGGATCCTTATTAACATCATATTTTGATATATCTACCATCTTAGCATGTCCTAGCTCTACATATTGCTCTATGAATAATTTATATTGCTCCAGTAAAATGGGATTTTTATGAAGTCTTTTTTCCAACATTAAAAATCTTTGATATGCAACTGAAAATGAATCCCCAAGCTGCAACTCCTCCACAGGCATGATGAGAGGCATGTCAACATGGAAGCGACTATTTATCAAACTTATTGAGTTTTGAAAACTTTCTTCAGCCTTCTCGAACTCATCACACTTCGGCTTTGCAGGCTCAGGAACCTTTTCAGATAGCCAGAAATTTTCCATTATATTTTCTAATTTGTTATTATCATGGATAGCTAAATTAGTAACAATTTGACAAGAATCACCATCATTACTCAGATTGGAAAAATCAGGAATGTTGCCACCAACTACATAACCAAATAAGGTATTTTGCAATACAGGTCCATTTTGGATTTTTATACAACCATCCATTAAAACATTGAAGTACATATCTGCACCCAACAACAAAGAAATGTCAGCTGGGACATTAAAACTGTTGTCTGCAAGTTTTACATGTTTAGGTAAATTCCACTTAGTTATATCGATAGGATGTTGGGGCAACCTAGTAGTAATTGTATCAACTATGTGACATTTCAATCTAAAATTTAAATTTTTATGGTGGCATGGAAACACACTCAAATTTACATATTGATTTATTTTTGTTGGCTTATTACCAATGCCTATGATATTACTTGGTTGATTTATTGCAATCAATCCAAGATTGTTTACAAGATTAGTTGTAACAAATGATGCCTGACTGCCAGTGTCAAATAATGCACGGACAGAAATCTGTTCACAGTTTTGATTAAGCAAGTTTACTTTTACAGTAGGAAGCAAAATTTTATTGGAAAAGGGATTTGACAATAGTGTGACTGCAGTCTCCTTACTCGGTTCCTCGTGTAAAAGAGTGTTATGACCTTGCTTACATATTTTGCACTTAAAAATAAACTTACACTTACCACTGTGTGGTTTTAAACATAACATGCACAGCTCATGATCCCGCACAAACGTTTGACGGTCCACTAGCGATGCAGTCTTGAATTCTGTACAGCTGAAAAGAGCATGGTCACCATGTTTACAAAATTTACAACATTTACTAACTTGTGCTACATTGCTTACTTTTGATGGCATTGGTTTAAAATATTTGCTTGTACCTTCATAGCAAGTACTTCTAGGGGGCAAACTATCCTCCAGCGCTATAGCGCGCTTTTCTAGAAACAGCAAAAAGTCTGCCATGGAAGGCATTTTATCTGAATCCCTATCTAGCTGGTAAGCCCTATTTGTGATCTGGTCTAACTTCCTAGTCAAGATAGAGATAAGCAGAATATCCCAATTATCGATGGGCTGGCCTAAATTTTTCAATGCATGCAATTGTTGCTGCACATCAGACACAAGCAACCTTATAGAGGCTGCTGTGCCTTTCTGCATTGTAGGCAAATCTAACATTGTGCTAATATGGTTAGCAATTAAACGCGCTTTGTTATCCAAACGTTTGTTTAATAATTCTAGTGCTTCCTTGTATGATTGGTTCACTAGCGGCAAATTTACAATGACAGCTAATGCATCATCGGTTAAGTACTTTCTCAGGTAAAATAATTTCTGTACATCTGATAATGTTCTGTTGTTGTCTATCACAGCTGTAAATAAATCTATGAATGGCCTATATTTTGTGAAGTCTTTACCATTAAATGACGAAATTTCTATAGTAGGCAGTTTGGAAGAGGCTACATTCTGACACAGTCTTATTATCTAGTTGCTTTATTGAAGCATTAATCCTAGCTAATACTGAATAGTATTTTTCTTCAATGGGACCAACCTGTTCGGAGTCTCCTTCGTCTATACTTAGTATGTCAAGTTGCACATTCTCATAGCTCTTCAAGGCTGCTATGAGCTTCTCCTTCCGCACCTCCAGAATATCGACAGTTGCTGATGCGAAGGATATCGGGTCATTGACAAATATGTCGATGCGTGTGATTGTTGCCTTGCACTGTCCACGCAATAGCTTTAGCTTTCGTAGTTGATCCTTGGACTCCGCCATCACTTTTAACTACGACCGAAAAACTGGGGAATAACTTCGCGTACTTCCTAATCTTACAATTATTATTGTTTGGTAAATAAAGTTCAGTTGACAACTGACAGATGACAGATAGATGACAGATAGATGACAGACTGGAACGAATGATTGAGAATGACGTAACGAAGTTGACAGCTGACGTGACACGGCTTGAAGTTCGCCGCAACTCACACGCAGAATGGCTGCTCAGGGGTACGTTCAGTATTATCGTCGGACGACGGCGGACGACGCCCGGAGCGTTCTTAGGTCGTTCAGTTACTCGGAGTGATCGTCCGGGCGTTCACACCAAACCGTTCAGTATTGTGAGCGGGCGTCGTCGGGCGATCGCACCGGTCACCCCGTGAAATAGTAGGGTAAAAGACGCCCTGCTGTCATGTTGACAGATAATAGTATGAAATGACAGATAATTTGAGGTTTCGATTGTCATAATTGTCAGTGTTTCATTGTTCTAGTGTCAGTTTCATGAGGTCGCCCGAAGTCGTTCAGTAACTCTGAGAAAATCGTCAATGATCGAGCGATATTCGCACCGGGCGACTTTCACACTGAGTGCGTAGTAAGTGAACGTACCCCTGGGGTACGTTCAGTATTATCGTCGGACGACGGCGAACGACGCCCGGAGCGTTCTTAGGTCGTTCAGTTACTCGGAGTGATCGTCCGGGCGTTCACACCAAACCGTTCAGTATTGTGAGCGGGCGTCGTCGGGCGATCGCACCGGTCACCCCGTGAAATAGTAGGGTAAAAGACGCCCTGCTGTCATGTTGACAGATAATAGTATGAAATGACAGATAATTTGAGGTTTCGATTGTCATAATTGTCAGTGCTTCATTGTTCTAGTGTCAGTTTCATGAGGTCGCCCGAAGTCGTTCAGTAACTCTGAGAAAATCGTCAATGATCGAGCGATATTCGCACCGGGCGACTTTCACACTGAGTGCGTAGTAAGTGAACGTAGCCCTGGCGGAAATCGGCGATTTCAATTCTGCCAACCTCACGTAATACGATCCGCTGCAACTTCACCCCTCACAAATTGAATATGAAGGCGTCTCAATATTCCAATTCGATATTTCGGTATTCGCAAATCACACGATAACTCGATGATTCTTGATGATGCTTTGACTATTTTTCGTTCTATTATAGATAGAACGAAGTTGCGGGCCACTAGGACGGGTCCAAAATGGCGACTCGTATAGCGAGACGCACACGGCGTACACCACTTTCCGACGATAACTCGCGAAATACTACGGGCACTGACTCTAAAACCTTTACGAAGGACCACCGAACGCATGTTCGAAATAAAAATGCGTGGGAACTTGAAACACTACTTTTATTGCAATTATTGCATTTACAACAAAAGAAGCATAACCGCCAGCGAACTCATTTAAAACAGGCACAGATTAATGATATATGTGAAAACAGGAAGGGCAAATTTTATTGCCATAATGCAAAATATAAAAGTTAAACAATAATGTTGTCAGTTAAGCTGGCATTTTAATAATTTAGGATTTTAAGGTGACATTTTCATTATAATTAAAATAAAACTATATGTTTAGGAATTGTCCTGAACAGCTACAAAGCTAGGAATAAAATTAATAAAAATAATTTTCATTTTCTAATATGAAATATTGTGACGATGAAGTGACTGCTAGCACAGATTACTGCTAGAGGCCACTGATCAAACAGAGGGAACTTCACATAACTTACCTAAAACTACTAACCACATTCTTAGAATTTTGCAGAAACGTTGACATGGTGCTTAGAATCCACAGCAAAACTACCATCTCATACATTAATAGAGAAAGGGAATATAATATCCCCATTAGAATATAAATTAGAGAACTAAACAAGTTTCAATCTAATCAATCTAAGGATTGATTGTGTCTCTGATTAATGAGAAATGTAGTCTATATTATATTTCTTTTGGAAAAGAGATTGAAAAGCACATGACATTGTTGCTTTTACTATTCATGAGATATCATTTATTTTATGTCTTTCCCTAATTGATCTCGTTTTAAAATACCAACATTAGGTTAGTTATAGTTATGTTAAAAAATTTGTTGTACCATACCGGCCAAAACAGCCATGGTTCCCTTATTTGACAATGGTGGATTTAGATAAATCTCCTTTTCAAATCTTTATCTAGATTGAAAGGAATGGATATTCCGAAAGATACGATAAACATAATGTTTAACGCCTTATCTAAAAAACTTTTTAACAAAAAATAAAACCGACTTCAAAAACCTTAACTAAAAAGTAAAAAATAATCATTGTATGTATTTTAAAATCTTAACTTAAACAACATTTTTAAAGCGGCGCGTGGTTGACCCTTTGCGTCATGTAATGTACAGTCCAGCGCAATATCTATAGTAAAAACAGTTTATGTGAACGTACATGAAAATCACGCGCCGCCTTCAAAATGTTGTTTAAGTTAAGATTTTAAAATACATACAATGATTATTTTTTACTTTTTAGTTAAGGTTTTTGAAGTCGGTTTTATTTTTTGTTAAAAAGTTTTTATTTCATACTTTTTAGTTGAGGGTTGATTCATAAATGTTTATATAACCAATTTGAGAATATATTTTTACTAACCTTTGCTATCCCACTGCTGGGCAAAGGTCTCGCTCATGTTCTTCCAAACGTCCAATCACTATCGTGAAAAAAAAACACGCATATCGGCCAAGAATTCTCAGAATGAGGAACCAATGAGCAGATCATCTAGATACGTAAAGCTAAAATAAACTGATTTATTGAAGCTGGTTAAAAAACTACTTAACCTAAGTCAATAAAATTTATATGGGACCACCGCGCGGACTTTCTCTACCAAATAAAAAAACAAACACGTAAATCGGCCCACAAATCTCGGAGTAATCGGTGTACATACATGAAAAAACCCGCGGAATACATAACCTCCTCCTTTTTTTGAAGTCGGTTAAAAATACCCCAAAACAATATGATGTTTTTCAACAAAACACTTGTGTATATTTTATCAATAAAATTTCAATAAAAATCGCGACGCACGATGCATTGCATGTGCACGATCATCACACGAGAACAATCCAAATGCCGATCATCATGCACCGGCACATCAACATACATACATGCAAATCATGATCATGCATACATGATCGCTACACAATATGCCGCCGCGTGCACTTTGCGCATGACCCCCAATTAAGCCCAACTTTTCAACTATATTGTGGGTGACACCGTGTTATTGAAAAACAACTAATGACTCAACTTTGATTAGCAAACTTGTTGATAAGACGCGTCGAAACAGACTTCTTTTATTTTTTCATAAAAACTGACTTTGGATGCCCACCAAATTGTTAATTTATTTATATTTCTATTTTCAGCGATACCCCATGCATTAGTAGATCGAAAAAAACCCTCTTTGCATGTATGGATTGATTTTATTTTAATTTAAATATCATATTCGGCTTTGGCCTAAAGTTTTACGTATTATGTGAGATTTTGAAATAACTACATTGTTTGGATTGGAAGTTATAAGGTTCTGACAGATAGACAGACAAACAAACGGACAAAGTGTTGAGCGCCCTAGTTAAGAGAGAGACCTTGCTTCGCTCGGTCAATAAAATCAACATACTCAACAAAAATCGCAGGTTCAAATCCTGCTCACGAGCTAATCCGTCTTATCACGCATCTTTTTAAAACTAGTTTAAATATAATAACTTCTTAGGTTTTCGCGATCACTACACATTATAATAAAACAAAGTTTAACCGGATTAAATCGCGTATATTATTTAAATTGGTTTCCCTGACGTTTCGAAAGCTTTGCAGCCTAGTTTAAATATGTAAACAAGTGAAATTATGTAAATATTTCTCTAATAGTTTTTCAGAATGTTCAGGAAATATTTTTTTGTTGAAGAGTAACAAGTATAATATGTATATACGTCATAACTCAGATTGTCTGCGTAATCAATAAATTAGCATGAAGAGGTCAGTTGCATCAATACATTACAATAATTAACGCTTCGTAAATATCTTATTTACTATATTATGTAATTTAAATGAAATAATAATTTGATGTTTTTTTACCACGTTTTTAAAACGAAAGCGAGTTAATATTGCACTGTCATCCAGTTCTGAGCTATGTTGAAAGTTTCAAGTCTCTAGGTGATCGGGAAGTTTAAAATCATTTACAAAATTTGTACCAAACAGACAGACATGACTGAAAGCGAGTTTATAAAAACGTGGTAAAAAGGCATGTAACTTAAGTAAAATAATTTGGTTAGATTCAGTACATCGGGGATGATGAATAGGTCCTTAAGGCCCAAGCAGTTTAACGTAATGAGTTTCTGTGGCATCAAGTAGCAAGCACGACATTCTTCACATTCTCCGCTTCCTATTACCTACTGGGGAACTTACAGTAACTCCAAAGCCCGTATTACAGAAAGTTCCTCAAGCGTTGATCACTGTTTAAAACTGCTATTTTTTTAAACATTATAGATAATGTTACCTGCTATTCTATTTAGTTTTTTTAGTTGAATTTTATGCAAACAGAAATGATGGGGTGCCCTAAAATAAGGTATGTTAGGGAACTTATAGCGTTTTATATAGCGTTAGATGGCGGCAAGATATCCTCGGCTGCCTTGCCTTTACCCCTGGGAGCGACGAACTTAACCTTGAGCGGGGGCGGCGCGCCAGTGTGGCTAGTGGGCAGGGGGTCTACTCCCGTTTGACGATATTCGATAAATCGTACGATTCATCGCACAATTTGCTACTCCGGTCAACCATCGTTCCCTCATCGCATGCATGATCGTGTTTTGACGTTTGTTTCTCTGACCTCCGGTTAATTGTATATGACTATGAACCATAGACTATCCAAATTGTGCCTTTTTTATGTGCCTATCTTTATGAGTTAGGTATCAGTCGGAATGAAAGTTCGAACTTCGGTTGTCGTTCGTAAAACGCGAGTAGACCCCCTGGGTAGCTGCAGGACGACCACTCGAAACATTGCGCGGAAACACATTACACCACTGCCAAACAACAGCTCGGCCAACACTGAACTGCATTTATTGAGGGATAATAAACAGCTACAACATAAGACATCAATTATAGGGTTATATCGTTTATTAATTAATATTATTATTTATAATATATTAATTATGTTATAATTTATGTATTAGTATAAAATAAAATTATATAAATACTATGTTAATGATAATTAATTAATTAATATTGGAAATAATTATTTAATTATAATAATTTTATCGAAGCAGTGATTCAGCCAAAGTGTTACAGTTACTTGCGAAACGTAAAAATTTTGTGACTACGTTACTTAAACTAGCTTTAAGTTTTTGGATCTAATACGTTTTTGCAGTTGGTGTGCAGTTACATCACATACGTGATACTAACTCACAGAAACTTCCTTTCATACTTTATTCAGGCTTAGGACTGACTGCATTAATTGAAAACCTCTTAAGGGGTCATTGTACTTATCAGTATGAACAACTTTTACTATTGGACCAACCCTGAAATCGCGAAAAAAATAGCTGTTCTCTAAATTTGTGTTCAAATAAATCGACAAAATGTAGGGAACAGCTGATTTATTTTCGATTCGAGATTTCAGGGTTGGTCCAATAGTAAAAGTTGTTCATACTGATGAGTACAATGACCCTTTAAGTGGTTTTCAGTGATTTCAACAACACGACACACAATTTTAAGTTTAGTTTATTTATAGTTAATTTACACGACCTACACTATTTACCTACTTACTAGTATACACTTACTTATATTAATTGAACGGGTTATAAAGAAATAATTACAAAAAATGCACGGAAGTAACTTTTGCAGTCAATAATTAAATCAAATATAATAATCAACTCAACTAAAACAAATTTGAAATTATAAAGCATTCTATGGGAAGAAACACGTAGAGCGTGCAAACGAGGCCCTCGCCATCGAGACACTCATGATCTCTGATAAATTGTTTAGGTAACTTAGGTTTTTAATAAAACAAAGTTTAACCGGATTAAATCGCTTATATTATTTAAATTGGTTTTCCTGAGGTTTTTTTTTTTTTTTATGTAGTATAGGATGGCGAAACGAGCTAAAGGCCCACCTGATGTTAAGCGGTTACCTTTGCCCATGACAACTTCAATACCACCTAGGCTGTTGCCTAAATGGTACAGAGAGTCGGTTCGCCAAACTGAGACATGAAGATGGAAAGTCTCATGTGATTGTAATTTCACCGGCACCCATACCCTTCAGACCGAAACAGCAATGCAAGCATCACTATTTGGCGGAGAAGTAGGCACGGTGGTAGTACTTCCCCGGACGAGCTCTTTCACAAAGGAGCTCTACTAATGTTTCGAAAGCTTTGCAGCATTTCGTGGTCGCAGGTAGACTAAGATGACAAGCGTCTTTACAGATATTTCTAAAAAAATATTTTAATCTACCGTACAATATTATTAATTAATATACGCGATTTAATCCGGTTAAACTTTGTTTTATTATAATGTGTAGTGATCGCGAAAACCTAAGAAATTATTATGTTTTTAACTTCAATACAAACAGTATTATAATAATAGACTGCCTCATTGGTCTAGTGGTCGCAAGCGCGACTGCTGAGCGTGGGGTCCTGGATTCGATTCCTGGGTCGAGCAAAGTGTTATTGGGTTTTGTCATTAGGAAATTCTCAGTAGCAGCCCGGAGTCTGGATTTGTGCCCGGTTAATGGCAATAGGCCTGCCCCCTATTACATAGGACTGATAACATAACTGGCGAAATGTGGGTGTACTACTATACACCTCTGCCTACCCCTTCGGGGAAATACAGGCGTGATGTTATGTTATGTGTGTTATAATAATACAAGTTTACCCAGATTACATCGCATATGTAATATTTTTTTGAAATATCTGTAAAGACGCCTGTCATATTAGTCTTCCTGTGACCACCAACACTGCAAAGCTTTCGAAATGTCATGAAAACCAATTCTAATAATATATGCGATGTAACACGGTGAAACTTGTTTTATATAATATTTATTGATCGCGAAAACCTAAGAATTTTTTAAACAAACAGTATGTTACGTAAAACCATCTGCTGGTCATTCATGATGTTTATTCGTAGCCAAATTGTTGCACCAGTGATGCTACTTCTAGTCATTCATGGAGTAATTTTGAAGTCATTTGGTAGATTGTGCTGCCATTTGTAGTATGAAATGCAGATATTATCAGTTGTAATTGTTTGAAGGAGCATTGTGCTATTTCCTTTAATATTCACGCCTTGATTTCTGTTGCAGTCAGTGTATTTATACAACTTTTTGACCATCATGTTATAAGGCTTAAAGCAGCTATTAAAAGTAATAAAATCTCATAATTCTCTTTATCTGTATTGTAACATATTACTTATTTTGGAAATAAACGGTTATTTATTGCCAGGTGTCAAGATATACAGCAACGAAAGGAGTATGTTGCCATAGTTGATTCAGTTCGAGATAATGGCGGTGAAGTTAGAATTTTCTCCAGCATGCACGTTTCTGGCGAACGTAAGTAAATTATATAGCTTAAACAGCTTATACACGATTTTTTATTTAATTTATTAATTATTTTAACACATTTACGCATGCGAAGCGAAATCTAAAGATTTAAATTGTGGAAAGAAAAAATCGCTCACGAGCAGGATTCGAACCTGCGACTCCTGGCTTGATTTTTTTTCTTTCCACAATTTAAATCTTTAGATTTCGGTTCGCATGCGTAAATGTGTTAAAATAATAAAATCATTAGTAAGGGTAGGCATATCTATACGACTTTGATTTAACTGCAAAGTTAGTCAAGTCGGTTAAGAAACACTGTTTCTTAATAAGATATCTGTTCTGTTGTTTCTGTTCTGTTTATTGTCCTTCTGCAATAGGTAATTTATTTTATATAATGTAGAACAAGAAGAATTGCATATTTTTGCAAGTGTCAATGTAACCTAGAATCAAAAGTATTTGTACGCCCCCAGTGGCAAAACATTGTAGCTGCTATACCTACTATTTAAACACCTTACATGCATGTGCTTTCACATTGTATTGTATACTCATGTTTTAAGCAAATAATTTTTTCCATTCATTCATTCATTCATCGCTGACGTCACCCGAAGACCATGGTATAATAAGATATTTCACCAGGTATTCTCTTCCCGCAATGACAGCGCGATGCCTCCAAGCTACGTCACGATCAGTGCTGCCATTGATTGATATCTTCAATATACTTAAGGAGATTTTTGTTCATAATGAATATAAAATAAATTCCTAACTAGCCTAACTATTTGTTATCTCGTGTTATTCATCTAATTAGTTAATAAAGAAAACTATATTAAATTACTAGTTAAAAAGTGATTCTTTATAGAAGAAAGTAAATGAAAAAATGCATTTTGCTCGGGTAATTTATTTTCACAAAGTGGGGTTTCGTTTCGTCTGTTTCACGCAACGAGAGAAAAAGAGATAACAAACCGAATCGGTCGACAACTGTGGTTTTGAATCGGGGAGCAGGAATGGATGACAATGCAATATTAACTCGCTTTTTTTTTAAACGGTAATTAAAAATAAAAATTGTTTATCAAATTATTCACATTTTTATAAAAAGATCGTACGACCATATCATGTTCATAACCCAAAAACTTATTGTTACTTGGAAACCTAGAGGAGACTCGATACTTCGTGACTCGTGAATCCTAAAGTACGTTTTATTTTTTAAACCATGCTAAGATATGTGTTTAACTCGGACAAGCTGTACGGTACTTTGATTCAATGAGTCACATTTCATGGAATTAAATTATTTCATTTAATAATTCACCAACCGCAGGACAAAGAATAGACAGAGATAACAGATTTGATGTCGCTTGTGCGTATGTTCAGCTGTTGCTTATTGTGCTCCATCGAACTCACCAATTCCGAATCTCTTCTATTTATTCACACAGATAAATATCACGTAACACGCGCGCTTGCCAATAAGGAGCGAACTGGCGCGCGTTACGATTGGCTTAAGCAAAGCCGCGCCCACACGAGGCAGGCCCGAGCCAATAGGTGAGCGGTATGTGTATTAGAAAATTGGCGGAATTTATTTAATATCGACATATTTTTTTTTACACAGCACCATCTAGTCCCAAACTAAGCAGAGCTTGTGATATGGGTACTAGACAATGGATATAATACTTAGATACTTTTCTTTTTAACCGACTTCAAAAAAAGGAGGAGGTTATGTATTCCGCGGGTTTTTTTTTTTTTTTGTAAATACTTACTTATAATATATTAGAAACACCCAGACCAACACAAACACTTATGTTCATCACACAAATATTTGTGTCCTGTGGGAATCGAACCCACGACCTCGTGATCAGCAGTCCGACCCTCGAACCACTAGACCATAGACGTCATCAAATTTCAAACAAAGCAGACGTGATTACGTCTCTGCAGGGTGTAGTGCTCCATATTCTGCTCTTATTAGAACGAAGATTTGACTATATTCCATAGTCTGGAAGTTTTATAAACTAGACTTTGATAACGAGCAAGAAATATAATCAGGAAGACCTCGGTTTTAGCTGTAGTCCCGTGGTCAATAATGACTGTTGATCGAATAACTTAATTAAAAGGATATTGCGAGTGAGATTCGTTCTGAAAAGAGACTTATCAAGCTTTAATAAGGAAGATTTTGGTCTGTTGTTGTTGTACCAATAGGTAGAATACCGAATACCCGAGAAAGATTACAGTCGATAGCTGTTGCGTGTTGGCAATATTATACTTTTATATTTAATCTGTAAACTAGCAACACTGATTGTCCTCTTCCTATTTGAAAAATGTAGAATGTGTCAACGTAATTTTGTATCTTTAAATATTAATAAATATAATGATTCGCATAACTTAGTTTCTCTTTGATAAAAGTAATTATTCTAACATCGTAGCAGAGCGTGGTTGATAGAAAAGAGTAGAACAAGGTAAGAGGTAAGAAATTTTCAGAAAAATTTTTTTGTTGGTGCGAGAGTCTTTTCTTTGTTCAAAAATGGCGGCAGTGAAAAATTCAGATATATTAATTCCAATATTCGATGGCTCAGATTATAAAAATTGGAAGATCAGGCTATCAGGCTGCATAAGTTTTTACAATATAAAAAATGTGAAAATGTAATAATACGGAAAAGAGGTGCAAGTGAATCTCAAAGTGAATGGGAAGAAAAAGATATACAGGCCACGAATTACATTTACAGTGCTATAACGAATAAACAGCTAGAATACATATGTGACTTAAGTTCAGCATTTGATATAATAAGCCAGTTCGATAAAATGTACCTAAATCAATCGACATCATTGCAAATAATATGTCGTAATAATCTCGAAAATATTAAATTGAAAAATTACACGGACGTTACCACTTTCTTTGACGACTTTGAAAAAGCTATAAATGAATTGAAACAAGCAGGAGCAACGGTTACAGAGGAAGAAAGACTAAGCTACATGCTAAAATCTCTGCCACAAAATTACAGTCACATTGGTGACTTGATGGATGTTCTACCAGCTATTGACAGAAATGTTGAATATTTAAAAAATAAAATTAGGATGAAAAATATAGAAGAAAAGACAAGTCAGTTACAAGAAAATATGACACATGAGAAAACAAATGTCTTTAAAATTGATAGCCGTCAAAATTCAAATAATAATGTATGTTACATATGTGGAAAACCTGGACATCATCAAAATGTTTGTTGGTATAGAAATACAAGTCATGGCCGTGTTTCTCAATTCAATAGAGGTCGTGGTTTCCAGTCTAATAGAAGTCGTGGTTTCTTCAATGCACGCGGTAGAGGGAACCATCAACAAATGTCAAATCAATCGGGAAATAATTTTCATACCACTATTGCATTTACAAGTGGAAGAGAAACTAAAGAACTAAATGAAGGACAGATAAATTGGTTGCTTGACAGTGGTTGCACAGATCATATTATAAACAGCGATAAGTACTTTGAAAAAGAAGAAATTTTAAAGAAGCCTGTTAAAGTTAGAGTCGGAGATGGTAGAATACTAGAGGCAACTAAAATAGGAACAATACCAGTATATTTCTCAGTTTATGGTAATATGTCACAAGTAACATTAACAAACGTATTTTTCGTAAAAGAAATGAAAGCAAACCTTTTAAGTTATTCGAAGATAATCAATAACAATCATTCGATAATTTCAAAAGGTCAGTATAGCAAAATTTATAAAACGTATGGAGGTTTGGTAGCTGTTACTGTAAGAGAAGATGGATTATATAAAGTGAAAAGCTATCTTTATCAAGAAAACATTAAAGTAAATCTGGCCAAAAATAAGAATATTATGACACAAAAGGAGAAACTACATAGGACTCTTGGACATATTAATTTCAAAAATTTGGATATCATGTGTAAGGATGAAATGCTAGAAGGTTTACCTAAAGAATTAGAAACAGAATATTTAAAGTGTGCTATCTGTATTGAAAATAAAATGCATAATTTACCGTTCAAAAATAATAGGAGAAAAGCTGAAGATATTTTGGAAATTGTACACACAGATTTAAATGGGCCTCATCGTACACCAGGTTATAATAATGAGAGATATTTTCTTAGTTTTATCGATGACTACAGTAAGTTAGTAAAAGTTTATTGCATACAGTCAAAATATCAAGTTTATGAATGTTTTGTTGAATATGTGAATGAAGTACAGAACCTGACAGGAAAAATGATTAAAGAGTTAAGATGTGATAACGGTAAAGAGTATATGAATCAGAGGATGTTTCAATTCACCAGAAATAAAGGTATAATGATTAAAGCATGTCCAGCATATGTACACGAATTAAATGGCACAGCGGAAAGATATAATAGAACATTAATGGATATGGCGAGATGCCTCTTAGCGGAAGCAAAAGTTGACAGATGTTATTGGCCGGAAGTTGTCAAAACTGCTGCTTATTTAAAAAATCGCACGTTGACAAATAGTTTCGAAAAAAATACTCCATATGAAATATTTTTTAATAGAAAACCATCAATTGATAATTTGAGAATGTATGGAAGCAGAATGTTTGTAAGAGTACCAGAAGTTAAAAGAATATCGAAATGGGATAAGAAGGCTGAGTTAGGAATATTACTTGGTTACACAGATGTAGGATACAGAGTTTTGATTAACAATAAAATAGTTATTGCTCGACATGTTGATATAATTGAAGAAGATGTGAAGTGTATTGGTTTTGAAGACGAGAAAAATGAAGATATGAATAAAGATGATGATGAAAAGGAACAAAATGTAATACAAGCGCCGAGTGAATCAAATAATGAGATGGATGATGAAACAAAAGATAAAAGAATAATAGAATCAAGATCAAAGAGACAAATTAGAGCTCCAGTGAGGTTTGATGAAGAATTTGGTTATTTTATATATGTTAATTATTGTGACTCTATGGTTCCAGATACTTTCCACGAGGCGATAATGTGTGAGGAATCACAAAATTGGATTGATGTAATGGACAGAGAGATGACCAGCCTTGTTAAAAATAATACTTGGACACTGGTAAACAAGCCTGAAAACAAGAAGGTACTAGATGTGAAATGGGTGTATAAAAAGAAACCAGGTGATTTATATAAAGCTAGGTTAGTCGTTAGAGGCTTTCAACAGACTGATAATATAGATGACACTTAGCTAGCTTAAATATTCATAAAATGGATATTGAAACAGCATTTTTAAATGGTTAAGTTATTTCGGAAGTTTATGTAAACCAGCCCTTATGTTATGATGATTGTACTAAAATATTTATACTTAACAAAGAAAGTTAAACTTAATTTTTATAGCGATTGTAGTAGTGATGTCATAGATTGTTATGTGGATGCTGATTGGGCAGGTGATGTTGTGGATAGAAAATCAACAACAGGATTTGTAATTAGATTGTTTGGTAACCCAATATATTGGAAATCAAAGAAACAAGTTTGTGTCACTAAATAGACGATTTAGTGACACAAACTTGTTTAGGCCCATAGCCCATAAGCCAATAGGCCCAGGTTGATAGGCTTGCCGTCCACCATGACATTCGCCGAGTAGTTGTCGAATCTGGAAATGTTATCAAAGTTTGTTTTAGATAGATAGGTTCCAGTGGGCCTAACATTTCGACCCATTCTCTCAAGTGGCTACATACCGGAACTCGATTAGGTCGCTTGGCGGCACGTCTTTGCCCGGTGGGTGGTCGCAAGCCGTCGGCCGTGGCCTACCACCAGTATGTCACCTGGTTTGCACCACCCAGGGATCACGTGTGGAAAGGGGTACTCTCCTACGGACGTGAGTGACTCGATCCCCAAATTTACTCAATGTAAACAAAATATTCGACTACTTGATTTCCTTTGCTCACATGTTACAGAATCATGCTATAATCCTATTAGTCATAGTCATAATCCGTATAAAAAAAACCATACAAATTGCTACTACTGTTATAAACAGACAACACTATTTTCGCCAACTACGCTACTACATACCCTCGACGCATACATACATTTATAAATCTGCAGTTTAAAAACAACACAGCGTTGTCCTCTATTCTTGGCCACGTCTAGAGGTCACAAGTGCACAACATAAATCGGTCGTGTTATAACGATTGCTAATATTCCGCCCTCGTATAGCGGCGAGTAGGTACGACATCCTGTCATATATTCCTGGCTAGGGAATACCGATGTCGAGCTACTGAGAATTTTCTAATGAAAAAACCCAATAACACTTTGCCCGACCCGGGAATCGAACCCAGGACCTCATGCTCAGCAGTCGCGCTTGCAACCACTAGACCAACGAGGCAGTCACAGGCACTTCAGAAAACTGGGTAAATTCTTTCACAGATTTCAAGATTTATTTATTTATTTATTATTAAATTTTTTATGCACAACTGGGTACAAAGGCGGTCTTAACGCCATAGGCGTTCTCTACCAGACAACCTTAGGGCAGTACTATTAGATATTCTGTGCTTAGGGTTATGCAGAGACAAAGAATAAGGTAGATGCACCAGTAAAGTAGTAAAATATGTTTCGTACTACGGACTTATAATTACATATAATAAAAATAGATAAATACCTATGTACATTATACATATAATAAAATATACATATTATACATACCTACATATATAACTATAAATATATAACATCAAGATAAATCAAAGTCGAGCTGAATCTGCTAAATTGTTTTCACGGAAATATTTCCTTAACTTAATTTTAAAGGCGAGCCGACTGTTAGCCATCCTGATTTCATGAGGAAGCGCATTCCATAATAGGATAGATTGCACGAAGAATCTAGAGTGAACGAAGTCAGACCGGTGAGAAGGATATTGGAGAAGACGATTATTAGTGGAGCGGCGATATTTAGTGTGACTTGTACATATATACTGAAAATGAGAAGTTAAGTAAGAAGGAGCTTACAAAGCTTTTCTTAGTAATACAGCAAACCCTACAACAATAATCACATAAAAGAAATTCCATCCTTACTGTCATACTTAATAACAAAACGTAAAAGCACTTTTACGACACTCACCTCCTCCCGCAAATTTTTCGTCGCCCGCAACGTAGCAGTAGCATAGAATATATACTAACGACAAGAATCGACACTTAAGCATGTGTGCTCGTAAAATTTATCGCGGCTATGTGTGCGGGTCCGGGCGAGCGCGGGGGCCGTGCGCGGTGCGCGGCGTGAGGAACGGGCAGTCTCTCGGCTGCCTCAGCCAAGTCCTATTGCATTCACACGTACACGGAGTGTCACCGCTGTAGCAGTAGTATGGCTGGCATTTCGCTATACTGGGTTATCGCATTTACGCGCACACGCAAACGTGTACGTATAAATAATAATAATAATCGTTTATTGACATAAATGCATAAAAAAAACTATTTATTTGAGGTACATAAATAAATAAATTTTTGGAACATTTTACACAGCACCATCTAGTCCCAAACTAAGCAGAGCTTGTACTATGGGTACTAGACAATGGATATAATACTTAAATACTATTTTTTTTTTGTAAATACATACTTATAATACATAAGAAACACCCAAACCAACACAAACACTTATGTTCAACACACAAATATTTGTGTCCTGTGGGAATCGAACCCACGACCTCGTGATCAGCAGTCTGACAATCGATCCACCAGACCACAGACATCACACATTTCATATCTGTTAGGTTTTTTTAGTACAAAGGTGCCCATGATCCTTTTAACACCCGCACAGAAAAGTATAGAGGATAAATACTTATTCTGGAAAATAATGATCTTTACCAATAGATGCTTGTATTTATTTTAATGGAAGGCTGCAAGGGTGGGCGTCGTTTACCTTATTAAGTTATTAACAAGATAGCTCATATTTATTACTGCAAGCATTTTCATTATATCTGCACGTAGAAAACAAGTTAAGGCAATTATCACCTTTATAAATAAGTAAGGGATTTAGTTTCACTTGTACAGTTTACAATGTACAGTCAACCGCTAGTAGTTACTAAACCATTATAAGTGGAACTGGCTAAGTATGTAAATTTCATAAAAGACGGGCTTAGTTTATACTGGAGTATTTCCTATCGATGCGAGCTTGACTGCACATACTAATTAAAACACACACACACACACCACATCACATGACCACATAATACATAAGTACTAGTTATACGAGTAGGTAAACCTTATTCTTAGTTTATACTAAACCTCTAAAGGGGTCATTGTACTCATCATTAAGTTTCTATGATTAAGATCAACTTTTACTATGGGACCAACCCTGAAATCGCGAAAAAAAATCAGTTTATCCCTACATTTTGTCGATTTATGTGAACACAAATGTAGTCTTTAAAAGGTGGTTTGGCATACGAGGGGTGGTTATATAAATTCATTGACCATACAGCCGATGTCTGTCAACATATCTGACTAATAGATATATAGGTCACCACTATTCGCCACGCGAAAATTTCTAATCAGTTTCAACCACTTCTATGAGCCGATAATACTTCCGCATTAGTGAATAGCCAATAGCCCCCTTAGTAGAATAGTGCCAATTGGATTGCAGTACCCCGCTTGCGTGTAGCTCGGCTAGCATTATATTCAACAATAAGCGTCTATTAGGCTGTATCATCATAATCATCAGCCTATATTAACCCACTGCTGGACATAGGCCTCTCCGATGGCACGCCACTGACATCGATCCTCGGCCACTCGCATCCAGTTGCTACCAGCTACCTTGCCATTATCATCGCTCCACCGAGCCTGAGGGCGGCCTACCCTTACCGTTTACTGATTCGCGGTCTCCACTAAAGAAGCCGTCTACCCCAACGGCCATCGGTACGTCGGCTAATGTGGCCGGCCCACTGCCACTTCAGCTTGCTAATCATGTAGGCTATGTCGACAACTTTGGTTCTCTGTCGGATTACCTCGTTTCGGATTCGATCCTTTAGAGAAACTCCGAGCATAGCCCTTTCCATAGCACGTTGAGCTACCTTAAGTTTGTGGACCAACCTTACCGTGAATGTCAATGTCTCGGCTCCGTAAGTTCTGACAGGCAGGACGCACTGATTAAAGACCTTAGTCTTAATGGAATAGGCGACGAGAATATTTGACGAAGTTTCCCGAATGCGGCCCAGCCCAGATGTATTCTTCTGATAGTTGGGCTGTATGGTCGATGCCTAAATTACATTTCCAACGTTTTCCTTTTATTTTTCAGTAAAACAATACTCGGCTGTGATAACAAACAATGGGTATAACATATCTTCAGTTCCCAGTAAAGGAGTCTAACAGCTACAAATGTTCCGAGAAAACCTTATCACAGTAACGACATACATCTTGTGGAGCTCTTATAATCCTATCAAGTTTACAACCCAGATGTAGCCACAGCTTTGTTCTTTGAACTGAGTGCAAAAAGCGAGAAAAATTGTATTATAGGTAGGTACTAATGTGGTACAGTTCAGAATATTGTTAAGGTATCTATGAAGATTTAATTTTATTCATAACTTAAAGAACTATGGCGAGTCTTATACATTGATTTGTACGACGCGTTCAAAAATTAGCTCCAAAAATATTCTGAACGGCAAAAGCTATTATTATTAGTTTAGTTTATGGTGTTACGGGAGTTGCTCCACGTGTCGCTCTGATATCAGCAGAGGGCACAGTGGAGGAGCAGGGGCGGGCCCGTTGTGCACTCACTCTGCCACTGGGCAGGCAGTGGGGGGACTGTCTTTCCCTGCCCCCGTCGATCTCGTAACCCCAGGAGTGCCCGCTGAGTAGTGTTCTCGCGCCTCTTGGGACCGAGGGTCTTGGCTTCACCGCCCGGACCGCGAGGAAGAAAACCTCTATAAAAAATTACGGGAGGTAGGGCCTGCGAGCAGCAGACTCGGGGTAGTCTGCTGCCCGACCAGCAGCTGGCGTAGCTGGCACAGCTGGCACAGCTGGCGTAGTTGGCGCAGCTGGCGTAGTTGGCGCAGCTGGTAAAGGCCCATGAGGTGAGGTGGCGTGCAGTGTTCCGTGTGCGCCACCAAGGTGGGTGCGGCCAACGTAAGGCCGCACGGGGAGAAGGGGCTCGCCTGCTTGTGGCGGGCCAGGACCTGTCGGGGGTGGTTGTATGAATACTCACGGGTTCCCACGCCCCCGGCTAAGGTAGTGGAAGGAACACCGTGGTGGTTTTAGTCGGTAAGAGTTCGACACTGGCTCCGCCTACCCCGGGCGGAGTGCGTCCATGAGGATTTCCCCACGGCAAAAAAAAATAAAAAAGAAGTATTTTTCAGTTTTCTCACTATAACTCAAAAATTTATAATCACATTATACTCAAAATAATTTTAAAAGAGAGTTTTTATAAAGGTCTATCAATTTTGAAGACTATAAGTTTCTACGTTGCATAGTTTAGAAATGGCAGGGGGGGGGACACATTGCAAGCCACTTTGGCGAACTGTATTTCGCAGATGGTATACCTGATAAAAAAGTTGTGTATGAAACATTACCTTCATTTTAGTAGACCTATTCAACGATACCCCACACGAGGGGGTGCAGCGAAAAAAATATTTTCATCCCCATTTCACATGTATGGGCGCCACCCTTAAAATACGTAATCAAGATTTTTTTATTCTTTTAAAATTGAGATCTATATCTATTCCATTTTTTGTCAAAATTTCATTTACTTATGTTTATAACTGTAGAAGTTATTAAGCGGTAAAGGATTAGGACAAACGCTAAAAATGGGTTGCCTGCCTGAGGGGGGGGGGGGGGGGGGTCAACTTGGCTTACTTACAGTTTCAAGGTCCAAATTTACCATTTTAATTTATTCATGCAAAGACAAGGTAAAGTTAGTTAGTTAGGTAAGTTAGTTAAGATAGAGTTTGGTTTTCGCAACTGGTTTGAAGACTGCCTGAAAATTATACTTTATGATCATAGCAATAATTATCATTTTTCTTTGCTCTGAACGTCGCGGACGAAGACTGGTTTTGTGAGACATTGCATGTTCGGCTGTATGTTCAGAGCCATTAGGCATAAATTCGCATGACACATTCGAAGACTGGTTTGTGCAACGACGACTGTTTTATGAACGAAACGACGAGATAATAGACTTTTGCTTGAAGTTATACTTTATGTCTATAATTATAAAGATCATTTTTCTTTGCTCTGATCGTCGCGGACGAAGACTGGTTTTGTAAGACATTGCATGTTCGGCTGTATTTTCAGAGACATTAAGTATAAATTCGCATCACATATTCGACGACTGGTTTGTGCAACTACCACTGTTTTATGAACGAAACGAAGAGTTATTAGACTTTTCCTTGAAGTTATACTTTATGTCCATAAGAGTAAAGATCATTTTTAGGGTTCCGAAATCCTACAAGGAACCCTTATAGTTTCGTCATGTCCGTCCGTCTGTCCGTCTGTCCTAATCCTTTACAGCTTAATAACTTCTACAGTTATAAACATAAGTAAATGAAATTTTGTTAAAAAATAGTCTACATATAGATCTCAATTTTAAAAGAATAAAACAATCGTTTTTACGTATTTTAGGGGTGGCGTCCATACATGTGAAATGGTGATGAAAAATTTTTTTCGCTGCGCCCCCTCGTGTGGGGTATCATTGAATAGGTCTACTAAAATGAAGATAATGTTTCATACACCACTTTTTTATCAGGTGTACCATCTGCGAAATATAGCCCGCCAAAGTGGCTTGCATTGTGTCCCCCCCCTGCCATTTCTAAACTATGCAACGTAGAAAGTTATAATCTTTCACATTGATAGACCTTTGTGAAAACTCTCTTTTAAAATTATTTCGAGTATAATGTGATTATAATTTTTTGAGTTATAGAGAGAAAACTGAAAAATACTTAAAACGTCCTAGTTCAAAGGTCATTGATCTTAGAGAAAAATGATCATAGCAAATAATGCTCCTTTAGCTACTTTCTATTTGAAAAAATTACAAAATGTTACTTTGACACGACATCACACTTCTTAAATTTGGCTTCTTGAATTTTATCGCTAGATGGCGCTACTAACAACACGCTCTGAGTCGCGAATGCAGCCGATTATTGCAAAAACTAAAATAGCCATGATTAATATTCGATTTGATTCGTTTGTAATTACACCTACTTAAGGAACCCTATAATACTGAGCATGGCCCGACATGCTCTTGGCCGGTTTTTTATTTGCTCTGATCGTCGCGGACGAAGACTGGTTTTGTGAGACATTGCATGTTCGGCTGAATTTTCAGAGGCATTAAGTATAAATTCGCATCAAACATTCGAAGACTAGATTTTGGAACGACGACTGTTTTAATCATGTTTAATCAGAATATGAAAACGGTTCCTTCGTCGTAGATCATAAAACGGTCGTTAAAAAAGGTCCGTCTTTAGGAACGCTCACTCCTAATAGTTACTTACAAAATGAATGTCAATAAAGAGGAAATGAACGTTGGGTACGTGAATTTTTCATATTTATGTGAATAGTTGACTTCAATTTAAGTGCATTACATGGAATTGCAGGCTATGTACGTTAATGAAGAAGCGCGAGCGAAGCGAGCGTGAATTTTTATTTCGCCGCCAAAGCTTCAATCGCTTGCGCCTTTGATATAGTGTCCGATCGCAATGGCAGGCTCATGTAAAGTAGCGCAAACCGTTCAACAAAATGAATTATTTATGATGATATTATTTGTCATTAAACTGGAAATATCATTCATACTTTATTTTGAGCAAAATAATATCTATGGTGTAAATTGAACTTCAGTACATAAACAAAACTCTAAAATAATGTTAGGTATTTTTTGACGTACGAGTAGATGTCGTGTGATGTCGTGTTTGAGTAAGTAGGTAGTACTTACCTAGTTTTGATTTCATTGTTTACATTTGGACGTTTAAGCAGGAAGTTAATAATTTATTTAATTTATTTTTGTAAATTGTCCATTTTTAGGAGATTTGTCAATTTGACGTGTACGATTTGGGGGGGCGTCATGACCCCTACGACCCCCCCCCCCCTAGAACCGCCACTAATGGTCTTCTTCTTTGTCCTCGCCTTTTCCCGTTACTCGGGGTCGGCTTTCCTAATCATGCGGCGCCATCTCTCCTGCTGGTAGGCATCATCCTTCATAAGGCCTAGCTTCACCATATAACATAACATAACATCACGCCTGTATTTCCCCGAAGGGGTAGGCAGAGGTGTATAGTACACCCACATTTCGCCAGTTATGTTAATGTCCCATGTAATAGAGGGCGAGCCTTCACCATATCCCTATGGATATTTGTCATCCAGGTGGTTTGAGGTCTTCCTCTCCCTCTTCGTTTTGTAGCCATGGAAAGGCACTTTTTCACGACGTGGTCATCTGGTCTTCGTGTTACGTGACCGTACCATCTCAGCCTGGATTCTGCGAGTTTTTCATTTATAGGAGCGACTCTAAAACTACCTCTTATGAGTTCGTTGCGCACTTTGTCTTTCAGTTTAAGCACATAAAAGGTTTCTTTTTGATCACTCTCTTAGGTAAGTTTTGACATCCCTATTAGTCTGTGTTCTGTGTGGTACTGTGGTTTTGACAAAAGCGCGCTGGCAACACTGATGATGTCAAGTGTGAACTGGTGCGAACCCGTGAGTTGTACCTATGGAGGCGGTATATTCTTCTATATCCACCTAGTTTATACCATAAAGGTATTATACTAACGTAATAGAGACACTGTCACCTCATTATCACGTCACCGAAAACGAAATGAATATATGTGCGAAATTGACACGTGTAGGAGTGATTTTTAGTGATGTGACATGGACGTTTCCGCATTATCGATATAGTTCAACCGGCCTTACTTTTAAGGAGTGGTAGTATTTTAAAACTGCTAAACTATTAAGTAACTATTGTTTTAAAATTACAGATATTTGAGACATAATTTTATTTATTTTAAAAGATTGAGTTACGCAATTAAGGGCTATATTATAATTACATTATTAATGTCACGAAGGTAAGGAATACATAAATAAGAAATAAAAAAATCAATTAATCATCATTTCAGCCGTAAGACGTCCACTGCTGGACACAGGCCTCCCCCAAGCCTATATTGGGGGGATATGCCATAATCGCCACGCTTGGTAGGCGGGTTGGCGATCGCAGTTGGTTGGTTAAATACTCAGAGAACGCTGCTGCCCATTCTCTGGTGAATCCCTTAGTCGCCTTTTACGACACCCATGAGAAGATATCATTCATCATCATCATTTCAGCCGAAAGACGTCCACTGCTGGACATAGGCCTCCCCCAAGCATCGCCACAACGACCGGTCCTGTGCCTTCCGCATCCAGCGGATTCCCGCGACCTTCACCAGGTCGTCGGTCCACCTTGTGGGGGGCCTACCCACGCTGCGCCTTCCAGTACGCGGTCGCCACTCCAGAACTTTACTGCCCCATCGGCCATCCGTTCTGCGAGCAATGTGCCCCGCCCACTGCCACTTAAGTTTGGCAATTCTTCGGGCTATGTCGGTTACTTTCGTTCTCCTGCGAATATCCTCATTTCTGATTCGATCACGCAGGGACACTCCGAGCATAACCCATGAGAAGATATACGGTGGTGCAATTCTTTACGTCCGTCACCACACGGAACATTTTACAATTAATCATATTAGTTTTAATTAGGTGTATAGAAAGGTTTTCAATCCCGGAACTAAGTTCCTATACACGATTCCGGAATTGGTCAAATTATTGAATTTTTATGAAAAATTACAATATCTATGAACTTAACAAGTTTTCTTGTCCAGTCAACTTAAGTTACACATCAGACTTATCCTACTAATTTATATTACTACATGTAATACTAATGTAAATTTATAGTATATTTATAATTTGTAGTATATTATTATAGTATATTAAATGTAGTATATTATTTTGCGAGTAAAGTCCACTTCCACCTCCACCTCTGCTCCACTCCACTCCACTCCGCTCCACTCCACTCCACTTCACTCCACCTTCACTTCCACCTCCACCTCCACTTCCACTCCACTTACATTCATCCATCTATCCATCCATACTTACAAACTTTCACATTTATAATATTAGTAGGAAGTAGGATAGGATAGGATTTTTGGAACTAAAAATTTTGACATTCTGTCTCCATAATAATTTGTCATCTTCGGTTGAACTAGTTTTTTTATCTCTAACTCTTCTTGTATTATATTTATTTTTGACTTTTACTTTATACTCGTCACTTCGTAGATTTACCACTTTGAATATTTACCATTATTAAAGTAAAGATCTTTATATTAAACAAACACCGACCCGAACAAATTCCGTAGGTATGGATCGTTGGTGACTTCATTAAACGATACAGTTATCCTTAAAATATCTACTGCAAACCCTGTAGTTTTTTCGAGGCTTTCAGCTTTTATTTTATTTTATTGTATAGGATGGCGAAACGAACTAAAGGCCCACCATATGTTAAGCGGTTACCTTTGCCAATAACAACTGCAATACCATCTAGGCTGTTACCTAAATGGTACCGCAAGTCGGTTCGCCAAACTGAGACATGAAGAAAATGAAGATGGAAAGTCTCATGTGATTGTAATTACACCGGCACCCGTACCATTCTGACCGAAACACAGCAATGCAAGCATCACTATTTGGCGGAGAATAGTAGATACGGTGCTTATTCGTTTTAACATTTGTGCCCATCCATTTTTAGGGTTCCGTACCCGAAGGGTTCCAAACGGGACCCTATTACTCTCGCTACGCTGTCCGTCCGTCTGTCTGTCACAGGACTGTATCTTTTGAACGGTAATAGGTAACCGGTTGAAATTTACCCAGAATATGTGTTGCTATGAGGTGTATCACGACAAATACTAAAAACAAAAAAAAGTCTAAAACCAAAGGGGGTCCCCATACAAGAAACCTCAAAAAACATGCATTTTTTTCAACGTTTTTGTTCCTGCTCTATCTTCAAAACGGTATTATATACCAGCGTCAAACTTGGTCAGATTATAGTGCATATTATGTAGTTTCGCAATAAATACTAAAAATAAGACAAACATAGACATAGTGAGAGGTACGGAACCCTTACTGCGCGAGTCCGACTCGCACTTGGCCGGTTTTTATTCTTTAATAACAGCATTTACAGGAAATCTGGAAGTTATGAAGTTAGCCGGTCAATATTTTACAGCATTTTTAGCCCAGCCGCACATTGTCATAAAATAGCACCGTATTTACATTTTAATATGTCAAAAGCAGACATACGATTCGGAAAATTCTGTCAGTCTGCGGGGCTGGTACTAAAATTAACTGTATAAATGTAAAATAAGCATTATGAAAGTAGTATTGTCCTGCAGATACTTACCTGTGAAACGTCTCTTTGCCATAGACGTACAACATACTATTATAACATCGTAAAAGTACAACCATGGTAAAGGTTCCGGCGCGTCAGATTTTTTCTGTGATCAATGAATGAATCATTGTGATTTCCTTCCAATGTGCGGCCGGACTAAATCAACCTTTCAATACTTTCAACCGACTTCAAAAAAAGGAGGAGGTTCTCAATTCGATTGTATTTTTTTTAAAGCAGTAACGGACACTAACTTGTGACATGTATGGTGCTAGGTAGTACAAAAAATATATAATTGAAACTATCGACATATCGATATATTTTGAGCAATCCATATGCGAAACGGTTTCATTTTCACGTACACAATATTTTTTTATCTAACACATAATTATTTAAAATAACATATTATATAGATAATAGGCTATTTACTCCATGTTATTAATGTATTACTAAATAATTTTAAGAATAACTTCTATGAAAATAAGCATTATGAAAGTAGTATTGTCCTGCAGATACTTACCCGTGAAACATCTCTTTCTTTAGGTTAATAACGTAAATTACACAGCAGTATAACACAGAATACTACACCAATACGATTATTGATATTAATTGGATAAAATACAGAACGATTATGAAATAAATCATAAAATAATCATCATCATCATCATCATCATTTCAGCCGAAAGACGTCCACTGCTGGACATAGGCCTCCCCCAAGCATCGCCACAACGACCGGTCCTGTGCCTTCCGCATCCAGCGGATTCCCGCGACCTTCACCAGGTCGTCGGTCCACCTTGTGCGGGGCCTACCCACGCTGCGCCTTCCAGTACGCGGTCGCCACTCCAGAACTTTACTGCCCCATCGGCCATCCGTTCTGCGAGCAATGTGCCCCGCCCACTGCCACTTAAGTTTGGCAATTCTTCGGGCTATGTCGGTTACTTTCGTTCTCCTGCGAATCTCCTCATTTCTGATTCGATCACGCAGGGACACTCCGAGCATAGCCCTCTCCATTGCCCTTTGAGTGACTTTGAGCCTTCTTATCAGGCCCATTGTGAGCGACCACGTTTCAGTACCGTAAGTAATTACTGGCAACACGCACTGGTCAAAGACTTTCGTCTTGAGACACTGCGGTATTTTGGACGAGAAGATATTGCGTAGCTTCCCGAACGCTGCCCAACCGAGTCGGATTCGACGGTTGACCTCTTTCTCGAAGTTGGACTTACCTAGCTGGACAGTTTGTCCTAGGTATACATAATCGTCAACAACTTCGAGTGTAGATTCTCCGATGCTTACGGGAATGGGTGCTATATGGGAATTCGACATAACCTTTGTCTTGTCCATATTCATTTTAAGACCCACTCTATCGGAAGCTCTACTGAGGTCATCGAGCATTGTACCGAGGTCCTCCATGGTCTCAGCCATGACTACTATGTCGTCGGCAAACCGAAGGTGAGTGATGTACTCGCCGTTTATGTTAATGCCTAGCCCATTCCAGTCCAGAACCTTGAAGACATCCTCCAATGCAGCAGTGAACAGTTTCGGAGAGATCACATCTCCCTGTCTCACACCTCGCTGCAGAAGGATAGGTTTCGAGGCTTGGTCCTGTAATCGGACTGACATAGTGGCGTTTTCATACAAAGACTTTAACACTTCGATGTACCGATAGTCAATCTGGCACCGTTGAAGAGACTAGTACCGCCCAAGTCTCGATCGAATCGAAGGCTTTCTCGTAGTCCACAAACGCTAAACAAAGAGGCAAGTTATACTCTTCGGTCTTCTGTATAACCTGACGCAGCGTATGTATGTGGTCTACGGTGCTAAAGCCTTTTCGGAACCCGGCTTGTTCGGGAGGCTGGAAGTCGTCAAACCTGCGCGAAAGACAATACGAATAAGATAATACGAGATTATATTTTGATGGGACGCTATGGGAGATTACAATTTTCAAAATCGGTTCTACTGACATTTTATTATGTCTCTTTCTAGCATATAGGTTTTTTCGTAAAGATCGGTATCTCAGTCGCACACTTCAGTGGTCTATTACGTCAGTATAGAAATGTCTTTGGTTCCAATTCTACTCGTTTTGTCGAGTCACTCGAGTAGTTCACGAGTCCCTCGTAAACTCACCTCATTCGAGTCACTTGTCATAATCCTTGTTTTATTTTATTTTATCAATAATTATAAGTTGAGGCTTAATAAAACGACAAGCTTCAAGTTTTATTTCAAAATATCGTCAGTCTTACAAAATCAACATTTATACCTATTAAATATGATGATAAAATATGGGATATGTGCAAGCGGGAAAGGGTATGGGGTGTACGGATCAGGGCCCCAAGTCTGCTAATTACACTAAAAAACCAACCATCGCCATTCCACCGACACCCTACTGACACTCATAAACAACTGTGACAAAATGGGTATTCTGCTAAAACTTAAATCTCGTCGGAATGGCAATAGAATGGTAATGTCAAATCGATGTTGCCAATTAAAATCTACCATTAGTTGTATTGTTTTTTATCAACCTTTTTTTTAGTTTTTATCAATGAAATATTTAAATTAAGGATTTCATTGATATTACCTACCTCTTAAGGGGTCATTATACTCATCCGTATGAACAACTTTTACATTTACGTTTTTAGCGTACTACGCGGCAATACTATCAAAACGTGCTACAAACATTTTGTTCGAGGTGTCTTCTCTAGTACGTAGTACAGTCTAACAAAGCAATTGGTATACAGGGTAGAGAGATGTAAACGAAGTTTTCTCAGAAGATTATGGATGTTTTCGAGTGAAATATCACTTTAATAACGGACAAAGTTAAACTGTATATATAAAAAACCCTAATCAAACCATTCTATAATAACTTCCTGAGAAATCTTCATCTATATCTGGCGAACCTGTATACTAATTGCTTTGTTAGACTGTACATATTACGTCAGTGTTTGGTATACGGTTAAATAAACATTGAACTGTTACATAGTGCACCACAAGTAGGTACCTACGTAAAAAATCAACACGAAACCAAATATTTAAAATATACTTGTGATCGTCCCATAATTGGGGATTTTTTTTTTTTTTTTTTTTTTTTTTTATGATTTATAGATCTGCTCTTGACCACAATCTAGACAGCTTTGTCAGGATGTGGTCGACGATGGAGCGAGCAAACCTATTAGGTGCCGATTCACTCCAGCTTTAAAGGCGTTAGGGTTATAAGTGCCCGGAAATACAGATGCCGGCAGTGAATTCCACAACTTGGCTGTGCGCATTATGAAAGAGTTCTCAAAGCGCTTGGTCCTGATAGTAGGGATTTCCACCAAATGTGGATGATATCCTGCAGTGCGGCGTGTAGTCCGATGAAAGAAAGGAGATGGCGGAATAAGCTCATGGAGCTCTTGCGCACACTCTCCAAAGTACAGCCTGTAGAACACCGACAAACAAGCAACTGTGCGTCTATGGGCTAAGCTTTGTAGCTTAGATTTTGCTAACAGTTCATCACCAATTAACCTCTCAGCTCTGCGTTGAATCGAGTCAAGAGCCGCAAGCTGGTATTTGGCGGAGCCATCCCACAAGTGACTGCAATACTCCATACACGATCGGACTTGAGCTTTATATAGGTACTTGCTAGAGCAAGAAATTAAAAAATACGAATTCATTATCATCATCAGCCCATTATTGCCCCACTGCTGGGCGCGGGCCTCTTCTTAGAAATTAGAAAGTTAAGGCCCTAGTCCAGCACCCTGGCCTACTGCGGGTTGGCAGACTATACACACCAGCAAGAACTGTATGGAGCACTTTCAGGTGTGCAGGATTCCTCACGATGTTTTCCTTCACCGTTAATGCAAGTGATAATAAAATTCTGATCCACACATGAATTCGAAAAGTCAGTGGTGCGGGCCGAGTTAGAACTCAAACCAGAAGAAGGCAAGCGCTCAACCACTAGGCTATGTTGCGAATTACCAAAAGTCAAATAACTATTATTTTAACACTTTCTGTTTTTTCGAACTTGGCTGTCCCACTGCCGCTGCCGGCCGCCGTGCGCCATAAAGTCCACACAACATTTTATTTAGCGAAAATGTTTATGAGCAAAGTGTAAATAAATAAAATAATAATAAATACTTTTGGGACATTTTTACACAACACCATCTAGTCCCAAACTAAGCAGAGCTTGTACTATGGGTACTACACAATGGATATAATACTTATACTCTTTTTTTTTGTAAATACAAACTACTACTGTTTTTTTTTATATACTTATAATACATAAGAAACACCCAGACCAACACAAAAACTTTTCATCGCAAAAATATTTGTGTCCTATAGGAATCGAGCCCACGACCTCGTGATCAGCAGCCCGACACTCGAACCACTAGACCACAGACTTCGTTTATTATGCTGCCTAACGGCCAAAATTAATATCCAATCTATCCACGATTTGCCCTACTAGAGGTAGGAATTTGACATAAGTTCCATACAAAATATGTCGAATTTCTATCTCTAGTTGGGTAAATCATAGATAGATTGGATATTAATTTTGGCCGTAAGTGTATACACAGGTAATGGTTTTCACAGTTGAAATAGAGCCCAAAGCTATTGAATGTCGGTGCATACGATTTCCATAAATCCAAACTAGAAAAAAAAAGCCAAGTTTAATTTAACAGTTTGAATTGCTGTTGAAACGCAACCTCTATTTTTCTGCGATTCTTTTAGCAATCCTCCAAAATTCAAAATTATTTATTTGTCAAACATAGGTATGATGTTACAAGACATGGTGTTAATTTATAAATAATCCAGTATCACCATGTTTGCCTTGATAGGCGTACAAATTTGATAACAACAATATTAACAACACAGCATCATGCTGAGTGTCGACCTCTTTGCCGCAGCTACGACATGCAAAGTAGATATATCATACATTGATAAAATGACTCAAGAAATGTACCTAATTAAGTATTTTTTATGTACACCTACCGCTTGTCGTCTTGTTGTGGCAGTAAATCATTTTTAGGGTTCCGTAGTCCTACAAGGAACCCTTATAGTTTCGTCATGTCCGTCCGTCTGTCCGTCTGTCCGTCTGTCCGTCTGTCCTAATCCTTTACAGCTTAATAACTTCTACAGTTACAAACATAAGTAAATGAAATTTTGTTAAAACATAGAATAGATATAGATCTCAATTTTAAAAGAATAAAAATATCATGATTACGTATTTTAGGGGTGGCGCCCATACATGTGAAATGGGGATGTAAATATTTTTTTCGCTGCACCCCCTTGTGTGGGGTATCATTGAATAGGTCTACTAAAATGAAGGTAATGTTTCATACATCACTTTTTTATCAGGTGTACCATCTGCGAAATATGGCCTGCCAAAGTGGCTTGCAATGTGTCCCCCCCCCCTGCCATTAAATTAAATTAAATTAAATTAAATTATTTATTCATTCAAAAACCTTTTGTAGAACACTGAGTTATTATGGTACACATAGAAATAGTTGCAATACAAACAATATACAATTTTACAACCAGGATACAACAGTCAAAAGGTAAGAGCAATTAGTGAAACCCTGCCTCCTAAACTAGGATACCCTGTATCTTAGGAGACAGTGTCCTCGCTTAAACAGTACATTATGGTCGAGCGACTTTTGTCATTGTTCTTAGCGACATATTGTGCGTTTACAAAACTGTGATGTGATGTATGAAACAAAGATGTGTATACAGAGATTTATTAGTAAATATTCTGATGTATTTGGTTGTGTACCAGTGCGGTGTAAGAGATATGAAAGGATAATAAAACAAAGTTATAATAAAACAAAGTTCAATAAATCGCGAAAACCTAAGAAGTTATTATATGAAAGGATAATTAATATTATGATGAATTTGTCTTTAGTTTATGTATGTGTACGTTATAAGTATGTGTAATGTATGCGTGTGTTTGGTTATGTGCATGTAGTGTATGTGTGGTTTCGAGTAGTTTATGTATGTGTGCGTGTCGTGTAGAGGAAAGGGGGTGTATGTGTGTAGGGATGTGGTGAGGGTGTGTGTGGTTGCTGCGGCTGTAGTAATATTTTTATAATTAGTATTAACTGGGCCAGGTAAGTAAATTTTCTGTAGCATAATAGTCCTGATCTTTCAACCAATCCCTTATAATAGTTTTGGCTTTGTGTGAATTTAGGTTGATAATATGTAGGTTTTTATTTATGTTTTCATATAAGTGTGAGCTTAAGACATAATGCTGTCGTTTAGCAAAAGTGGTCCTGTGAGGTTCTGTAAGACAGAGAAGCTTCTTTTTACGGCGTTTAGGGTCTGGTTGGGGGAGGTTAGCATGTTTCCTCATGATGGATTGTAGAACAAACAGCTGCCTCACAGTGAGTACTTTAGCATCTTTATATAATTGTGCTGTTGAATATCTAAAATGCTTTTTCAACATGACTTTAAGAACGGCTCTCTGCGATCGCTCTAACATGAGAAATCTACTTTTTGACGCTCCACCCCATGCTGTAATGCAATAGGTTATTACGGACTGACAAATAGCGCTATACACCATGTTAAGCGTCTTAAAATCAGCAGAGGTCCTAAGAAGCTTGAATACGTGAATCATTCTTCTGATTCTAGTGCTTATGTTATCTAAGTGCGTGTACCACTTCAGCCCGCTATCAATAACTACACCCAGATATTTGACAGTATTAACCTCACGTAGGGACAGACATGTACAGGTGGAGATATGGGCATTACAGGTGTGTGCAGTGATGGTATAATTTGGAGGGGGGTTTGTGATTGCGGTCAGTCGGAAAGGGATGAAGTAAGTCTTATCCAAGTTCAGGGTAAGAAGGTTAAGTTGCAACCAGTGCATTACGCTCTTTAGAGACGATTCGGCAATAGTCCTCACTTGCTTCCAATCAGTTCCATAAACTATAATTGCAGTATCGTCTGCATAGGTAAATAATCTGGAATTTTCGAGAGGCAAGTTACATAGGCCGTTAATATAAACCTGGAATAAGGTCGGCCCCAGCACACTTCCCTGGGGCACTCCAAAAGTGACAGTTTCTTCCCTGCTGATAAAGTTTTCAACTTTAACACACAATTTCCGGTTTGTGAGGTAGCTTTTGAAAAGGTCATGAACCAGACCACGCACGCCAACGCCCTCCAGCTTCGACAGAAGGTTGGGAACAGAGACTGTATCAAATGCTTTTTTTAAATCCAGGAATATGCCTATGCATTTATATTTTTCATCCAGCTTTCTTGCAACGAATTCGCTTAGGTCAAGGACAGCATCCTCTGTCGATACTCCTTTTTTGAAACCATATTGATTCGGGGCAATGATTTTATGTTTGTTAAGGAACTGCGTAAGCCTTGAGTTCATTAGTTTTTCGAAGGTTTTGGAGATAGCTGAGAGGACTGAAATGGGCCTATAGTTGTTCATGCATTCTTTGTTCCCACTCTTATGTATCGGATGCACGACAGCTTTTTTAAAAGCTTCCGGAAATACTCCAGTGACTATTGAGCAATTGAAAATATGTGTGATTGGGGCGACGAGAATATGACGACATTGTTTCAATATATTAGAAGAAATTCCATCCCATCCAGTAGCAGAGTCTAGGCGTAGGTTTATTATGGCATAGTTTATGTCAGATTCCTCGAACTCGAGAAGAACAAGTGAGTTTAGAGGAGTGTTTTCGCATGACCGTGAGTCCTGATTGGAGGACGTTGACAAAGGTGATGTAATTTTTGACGCGAGGTTTTTGCCTACATTTGCAAAGAATTTGCTCACAAGATCAACAGATGTTTGAGGATCAGGACTGATTTTTAGTAAATCTGTGGCAGATGTGCGCGATTTCTTATAGTTAGTAATTTCCTGGATTTTGTTCCATAGTGTCTTAAGATTTGTTTTGGCTTTCTCTAACTCATGTCTGTCGAATTGGACTTTTAGATTACGTAATAGGTTGTTACAATAATTTCGGTAACGAGAGTAGGTAATTCTTAGAATTACATCATTTGGTAACTTTTTTGTCTGCATATGAAGTTTATCACGATGGCGAATGCATCGCAGTAGACCTGGCGTAATCCACGGTTTAATGTTTCTATCTTTTTTTGGAATTTTCACTTGGTATGTAAATTTGTTTATTAAGCCCTGGATAACACTTATGAGTTCATTTGCGGCTGCATTCGCATCACACATATCCATCACATGTGAGAAGTCCGTGTTTTCAATTTCTTGAACTAATTTATTATAATCTACACGAGAAATCGTATTAGGTGGTTTTTTCGTTAATTGTTTGTCTTCAATATATAGTAAGATAGGCAAGTGATCTGTAATAGGGAACTCTAGAACCAGCGCTGTAGCTGGTTTTCCACATTTAAGGATAATGTGATCGAGACAGTTGTTAGCTCTCGTGGGAATTTGAAGTGCTGGTAAGAGACCATGGGATGCATTTAGAATTAAGTAGTCACTCGAACGGTCATCCTCATTATGTAGCTTAATGTCGACATTAACGTCACCGATCAGGGCGATAGTTTTATACGTATTTAATTTAGAAAGAACATTATCTAAGCTGTTTAAAAAACATTGAAATTGGTTCTTGGTATTATAAGATGGCGAGCGGTAGACTGCAACTAGTGCCATATTATTATCAATTTCACAAATCAGGCAATTAGCGTTGGTAAAATCTGGTTCATAAACTGAACAGACTAGATTCTCTCTAGAGAATATTACTATTCCATCATTTTGATTTTTTATATTTATAGTATGATGCGAAATGTAACCATCCAAAATTGGGACATTCGTGACCTTACTCAGCCAGCACTCCGTCAGAATTATAATGTCACAGTCTATTTTTATTAAAGATAATAATACTAAAAATTCATTTAAATTCTTATTTATGCTACGAATATTTAAGTGCATAATCTTCATGTTTGTAACTGATTCATTTAGGAAATCTATGCACTTATCTGGTGTACATTTGTGACTTTTCGCAATTTCGTGACTATCTAGGTCGCGGATAACATTTTCAACAATATTAGCCATTGCATTGGTTTGAGAATTCTAAACGTTGAGCACAGAAGATCATCCACAGAAATATACGATACGTCTCAAAAACACCACTGGAAAAATATATATGATAAAGAGATGCAGGTATTCTAAATCGGGTAATCAGTTGTAGAAAAATCAACAGTAACATCACATTCAAACAAAATGTGCCGGCACAATAATTGACAAGAATGAGGACAGTTAAGGAGAGATAAATCACGCAGCTCAAATTATTATGTATAGATTTGAGTGTGGTGGATATGAAAAGTGATGTGTTATAATTGTTGTTATGTGTGTTGTGAGTGTGTGAGTTATGGGTATACAAATTAAGTCTGCAATTGTAATAACATCTTATTAAAGAACCAGAATAACAATTAACGGTTATTATAAACATGTGAAATAAGCAAATAATTGAATATGAGTGAGATATAATAACAGTACATTTTTTTTGGAATATGGTGTGTTGCATCATTGACATAAACAGTAGTCATTGATTCACTTGTGCTAGGTCTCGTAGTGTCTGCTCTGATTTGACAAGGATGTGTTTGGCTCCCTCTTCTTTTCGCAGGAGAATACTTCCATTGGCCGTCCAACAAAACTTAAATTCTTTAAGCTTGGCAAATTCTCTCGCAGCAAAAAAGAGTTTCCTTGAGCTGGGGGGGAGGTACTCTCCGACATAAATTGGTCGGCGATCACCAGGTACACCGATGTTTTGGGTGCTGAGACGGGCCTCCTGTGGTTGTCTTTTATTAAAACTCCGCACCGAGGTTAGCAGTACATTTTTAGCCTGCACAGTGGTGAATTCGGCTATAATAGGCCGGGTGGTGCCCAGCTTGCCTGGGAGACGGTAAACATCGCGTATGTTACTGTTGTTTATGGGCACCTCAACTGTAGCACTTACTTGGGTAACAACCGCAGCTAAGTCCATCGCCGTTTCATTGTCTTTGATAGGCACATTACGAATCTCAACGCTGGAGGAGTGTGATAATTGTTTCAAGTCCTCGATTTTCGTCTCTAGTGTTTGAACGCAGTCCCTGTAGACTTGTTTTTCTTTTTGAATTGAGTCTATTTGTTTCATCAAATCGTCATATTGTTTGTTAATAAATGTTACTGTCTTTTCTATCTCGAGATTGGATTTTTGAATTGCCAAATTTTGAGATTTTAATTCAGCTACCTCGGAAACTAATTTTGCGATAGATGAGCTTTGTTCTTGTGAAAATTTTGAAAAATGTGCTTGTTGTTCGTCCTTCCACGTATTGAGCATATCAAGAATTTCTTGTTTGAAGTCTTGCAGTTCGCTGCCTGGTGAGAATGCGTGACGCGGACGTTTGCATCGCGTTGAACGATTAACATTATCATAAGGGCTGTTCGATGCTGCCTGAGGAATATCCGAATCGGACAGCGTTTGTATTATTTGGTTGCTCGATGCGGGAGTAGCTGGAGGCGACCGGTTTAAACGAGGCATCTTGCTATGTAGACCGAAGGTGCACCGCGCGCCGTCGCTGTGGTCGTCGTTCTAGATTATATAGATTATTTATGTAGACTGACCTTCCTTGGCTGGCTAGGTAGTACTTTTCAGGAATAAGTTATTGCACAGTAATTGTATTCTTATAATCTGATGTGCCCGGTCCGATGCAAATTATTATATGATGTTTTCTTCCTGAATTGGAAGTTCGTTTGTTACCATCAATTCATTTACCGCGGTGCGCAGGTGTAGGCGACGTGGTTCGTTCGTCTTCGTAGTCCCAAGCGACCGCCGAGTGAAGCCGATCGTGTCCTTGCAGCCTCGATGTGTGTGTGTGTATGACGAACGAAGGTCGGTCGTTGAACCAAGTAAATACGTCACCCGTAGCCGCGCGATGCTCTTTGTTCGGTGGCACGGATGACTCATGCGCCTCACAGCTGATTATTTGTTATTTTTGCAGGTGATATTCCTAAATTTTGTGTTTACTTCTTAATCACTGGGTGGAATTTTGAACAAATTCGTGCACTGTGCAGCCCGTACACTTAGCCACTAAACAGTATAGATTTTACCGTAAGATCTTTACTTTTTACACTAGTTAACGATTTAAATGTGCGAGCACAGTAAAAGTACGTGTTGTCGCGAGGGAGGCAAATTGCGCGGGGGAAAATTTTCTAAACTATGCAATGTAGAAACTTATAATCTTCCACATTGATAGACCTTTGTAAAAACTCTCTTTTAAAATTATTTCGAGCATATTGTGATTATAATTTTTTGAGTTATAGAGAGAAAACTGAAAAATACTTCAAACGTCCTAGTTCAAAGGTCATTGACCTAAGAGAAAAATGATCATAGCAAATAATGCCCCTTTAGCTACTTTCTATTTGAAAAAATCACAAAAAGTAACTTTTTGTTATGTTGATGACACACTTCTTAAATTTGGCGCCATCTAGCGGCGTCTGACAACACTCTCTGAGTCGCCAATGCTGCCGTCAAGTGCCGTCTATTGCATTTGGCACTGTATAGTGCCAGCTAGCGGCTACTGACAACACTCTCTGAGTCGCCAATGCTGCCGTCTATTGCAAAAACTAATAGACGGCACTTGACGGCAGCATTGGCGACTCAGAGAGTGTTGTTAGACGCCGCTAGATGGCGCCAAATTTAAGAAGTGTGTCGTCAACATAACACAAAGTTACTTTTTGTGATTTTTTCAAATAGAAAGTAGCTAAAGGAGCATTATTTGCTATGATCATTTTTCTCTTAGGTCAATGACCTTTGAACTAGGACGTTTTAGGTATTTTTCAGTTTTCTCTCTATAAATCAAAAAATTATAATTACAATATGCTCGAAATAATTTTAAAAGAGTGTTTTCACAAAGGTCTATCAATGTTGAAGATTATAAGTTTCTACGTTGCATAGTTTAGAAATGGCAGGGGGGGGGATACATTGCAAGCCACTTTGGCGCGCTATATTTCGCTGATGGTACACCTGATAAAAAAGTGGTGTATGAAACATTACCTTCATTTTAGTAGACCTATATAATAATACCCCACAAGAGGGGGTGCAGAGAAAAAAAATATTTCATCTCTATTTCACATGTATGGACGCCACCCCTAAAATACGAAAAAACGATTTTTTTATTCTTTTAAAATTGAGATCTATATGTAGACTATTTTTTAACAAAATTTCATTTACTTATGTTTATAACTGTAGAAGTTATTAAGCTGTAAAGGATTAGGACAGACGGACGGACATGACGAAACTATAAGGGTTCCTTGTAGGACTTCGGAACCCTAAAAAGGATTTTCGATAAATGGTGTATTCAGTAAGTAATATTTTTACCGATGGGAGCGCCACTTGGCTACTACATTCCCCATAAGCTGTGTACTAGCTTTTCACATAATAATGCTCACCAATATTTTCTAGGCAACAGAATAGTCAGTGTGGCATATGCTCCCAAAAGATGTAGTCTCAGACCAAAATGTGATCCAATTTAAAAACAGACTTGCATGAGCGCATGCCTAGCATGAGTGTTTTCTGTGTGTAACAACGTACACACAGAAAATATATGATATGCATACAGATTACTTGTATAAGAATAGTAGTAACAGTAGATATTCGACTGATGTTAGTCTATAGTTAACGTAACGTGAATGTGATGAAGATGTCAATATTAAGATCATCGTGGACATTATAACCCAGTACATACGTAACTGAGTGCGGATATCACGCCAGGAGTGTCAAACTCAAGCATAACCTGAATAAGACTAGTGTCAGTTTTGTATTACGCTGTATCTTAGAGCACAGGCGGGCCTCCGACTGTTCTGTGAGCTGGCAGTGCTGGCGTGACGTCACGCGGCGAGGTGAGGGAGACCACTACGGGCCGGGGGAGGGGTACTTACTGTCTGACTTGCCGCTGCTGAAGTCGGTGCTATGCGTCTTGTCGCCCATTCCGCTGAACGTGAAGTCGCCCTACAATGCACACATACATACGCACCGGTCAGTTAATGTCAATTCAACTACAGTTGTGCAACACACCGCTAATAATAATTACGTACAGAAACAATCAAGGGCGGATGGGGGGGGTCGGGGGGTCATGGGGGTCATGACCCCCCCCTGGGCCTAGGTCAACCACAGTTTTTTTCCTGTGTACATAATTTACTAAATGAATATACAATGAATGAATAAATGTTTGAATGTGTTACGAGTACATACTAATAAAAATTACTAAATTGACGTCGCACCCGAATCCGTTCGTTCATTGTGAATAATATTCGCGTGATTTAAAGTTTGATTTTGCAGCATCTCTTCTCCAATCACTCCGTTACGTCCGATCGCCTGAATATCGATAACGAATCGATTGAATACTTAGCTTACCATCAACAACAGAAATAACTACTTATTTAACTACGATGTTAGCCTTACAAAACCAAGCCGAAGTAAAAATAATTCAAGAACCTTAAAACATCGATATTAGATGATAAGTAATTCGTTTTTTGAAAATCGGAGCTCTTAAAACGGTTGTTTTTGCAAAAAAGTACCAAAAAATTTCGCGCGCCCATACAGGTGTAGAACTGCCATAGCGTGAATCTATATTTACTTATCTACGCTATGGTGTCTACTATTAGCCGCTCTACGCACCGCAAGAATGGGCTGTGCTCAAATAAATACGTACTCTTTTGTCACAGAATGTCTATGTTTTCACAGTTTTTGTGAAGAGCTAATCAGTTTGTTCAAGAACAGTCCAAAAATTTTCGGGCTCGCTACGCTCGCGCTTGTCTTTCTATCCTTTCTTTTTCTGCGTATATACGTGGGACACTCAGAAAGTTTTGCGAAACTAAAAAAAATTGTTCTATACGTACATATATTTTTATCAAATCTTTTCAAAGTACTTTCCACCAGCCTCTATACAAAGATTCATGCGCCTAAACCAGTTTTCAAAACACTTTTTCCAGTCCGCCGCAGACACCTCGTTTACAGCCTGCTCGAACGCAGCCAGCGCATCTTCCGGCGACGAAAATTGTATCCCTTTGAGCTGATTTTTTATTTTTGGGAATAAAAAGAAGTCACACGGTGCTAGATCAGGGCTGTAAGGAGGGTGACCCAGGAGTTTGACTGGCGTGCTGTCCAGGAAGTCCCTCGTTTTGAGTGCGGTGTGCGCAGGTGCATTGTCGTGGTGGAGCAGTAGCCCGCGGAGCCCTGTGTTTGGTCGCTTGTTGCTTATAACAGAGAAAAATTCTGGCAAACATTTGGTAGTATACCATTCGGCATTAATGCTTCTTTGATCCCGTAAGGGAATTGATACCAAGTGGCCAGTCAAATTAAAAAAGCTAGCGATCAAAATCTTACCCCCGCTTCTAGATCGCTTCACTTTGGTAGGCGTTGGCTCATTTTGAAACACCCAAACAGTCGACTGGCGCTTGGTTTCTGGGTCGTATTGATAAATCCAGGACTCATCACCTGTAACGATGTCGTAAACACGCCGAGACGAGCCTGCTTCAAATTTGTTAAGCATATCACGGCACCATTCCACCCGGGCCTGCTTCTGAGCATCGGTGAGGTTGTGCGGCACCCAGCGTGATACTATCCTCCTCACGCGAAGATGGCTGTGTAGAATCTCGTGAACGCTTCCCGATCCAATCTTCAATATGTGTTGAATCTCCTGATATGTAATTCGCCTATTGTCTTGGATTAAATTTTTCACTGCTAGCACGTTTTCTTCGGTAACAGCCGTCAAAGGGCGACCGCTTCTTTCGTCATCCCCCAAAGTTGGTCGACCGCGCTTGAATTCGTTATACCAACGATACACGGTTGCCTTGGAAGGGCCTTCATCCATGAATGCCATTTGAAGTCTATCGTACGATTCATCCGGTTTCAGGCGACACTTGAAATCGTATAAAATCATAGCTCTAAAATGTTCCCGGCGCAGATCCATATTTCAGTGAGACACAATACTTTGAATTAACTCGCAAAAAATGTGGAGGGAAATTTTGAAATTGGAACTTACTTATTTTTACTTATAAATAATCATATTTTCGAAAAACATTATAACTGGCCAGTCTCCCATATATAAAAACTTTTTTTCGCAATACTTTCTGAGGGGCCTGGTACGTATGTATATTTCTGTTACGTATGTTAATAGGAACAAGGCCAAAATTGGAAAAAAATTCGCGCTCGCTTCGCTCGCGCCTTATGTATTTTGTCGTTTCGTCTTTTTTTGCGTTTAGGTATTGCAAGTAACTATTCCGTTACATTAATATTCTACGAAGAGAAAATTCAAAGCTCTAAAATTCACTTAAATTCATGTTTTAGCTAAAATTACGAAAATCCTAGAATTGTATTGGTCGTAAGTTTTTTCCTAAAGGGCGGCGTCTAACTCTGCACCAAAAAAATATTAGATCCGGGGCTGGATATAAGTACGCGACCCCCCCTGGCACAAAGGCTGGATCCGCCCTTGGAAACAATACACATAATAAAACATGAGAGGTTTTCTCTTTGCTCGAAATTGTGATGTTAAAATCACTAATCTTTACAAGTTTGTAGGATATTAATTAATGAACCGTCCTTCTTTTATTTTTAAGGACAGTGTACGATCAAAACCCGTACATATCATTAGTAGTTCTAGTTTTATGGTGACATTGACGCGCAGAGATATGTTTAATTCACTTTCAAGAAATAATGAGCGATCCGAGTAATTTATGGATATGTTTGCTCACAAAATGAAAAGTGGTTTTTATAAAAATAAGTATGTTTCAGGCTTAAAGAAGACCTCTTGTGTTATTTACGAACCTGGCACTGTGTCAATAGTGAAAATGTCTCATACATACAAACCAATAAGCTGCAGTTTTAATAATAAACAGAAATAAATGATTAACTACCATTAATTATAATAGACAGAATAAGTACACAAAAATTACAGAAGTGTATATTTTAATCAAAATTAGGTATCCCTTTCCCAAGACACAACAACATGAATATGGCCACAGTTAAAGTTATGTTTAATTTGATTTAAATGCCTAGATTTTCATAACTCCTTGATATTTTTGCATCTAACCAGCCCTATTAGGCCTATAGTATACAAAATTATCAAAACTGAACTAATGCTTTTTATTCTGTGAAACTAGACATCATTCTGTAGCTTTAAATGATATGTAAAAAGAAAAGTATATATATATATATACTCAGGTATGATACAGATTGGCGGCCGTCTACATCTACCGTCACCGGAACAAATTCAGCAGAAAAAAATAAACAAACAACTGTCGTCGAGGTTATCAAAATATGTATCAGGCCAACACAAACACTTATGTTCATCACACAAATATTTGTGTCCTGTGGGAATCGAACCCACGACCTCGTGATCAGAAGTCCGACACTCGAACCACTAGACCACAGAGGTCGTCAAAATAATAAGAAATAATAAGAATAATTTTCAAATAAAAAATATTTAAAGTTATATTACACATTTTAAACTATTTTTGTCTTAAAATAACCGTTATAATAGGGGAATAATAATAACAACTATTATTATCCATAATTCTATATTATTATATCATCATCATCATCATCATTTCAGCCGAAAGACGTCCACTGCTGGACATAGGCCTCCCCAAGCAGTTTGGGGGGATTTGCCATAATCGCCACGCTTGGCAGGCGGGTTGGCGATCGCAGTTGGTTGATTAAATACTCAGAGAACGCTGCTGCCCCCTATTATTATATATAATTATATTATTATTATATATTTATTATTTTATTATGGAATGGTTATCTCACAAAACCATCCTAAAGGCTGCCATAAGCAATTCCGTCTATCTTTGAGTTTACTTGCCTAGACCGAAATCCGGTGAAGCGAACCTCACCGCATCCTATAGACCAAACAAATTTACATGACTCATTGTCATCATCATTCAGCATCCGGATGTATGATGAAGCATCTATTCAAGCCAAACCGGCACAGTTAGACTGATTGGATTAGCTTTTCCATGTATGTCAGCCTTTACGGACAACACACGAAGCAACACGTATCACCGTTTGATTTTCATGTCAATCGAGTAACTCTGTAAATTGGTGTCATTCGAGCGTGACTGCTATTTTGATACAAACTAGATTTTAACAATCGTTCGTGTTTTATTTGTACTTAACCCCTTAAAACTATATATATAGCTAGTGTTATTAAGCACGATGTTCAAATTACTTTAATTTTAGAATGTTATTTTTTTTCACCTTTTAGTGTTACAGAGGGAAGTAATAAATAGAAATCACCTAATAAATAGGTTGTCGCTATGCTTCATGGAGGGAAACTAAATGTTGAAAATAGGAAATTATGCTTGAAGAAGACTTCATTTTATTTTTATAGCAAGTAGTGCTACTCGAATCCACTTTTACTTGAGTGACATCGAAAAATAAACGTACTCGAGTGAAAAAAATATCGACTCGAGTTCACTCTGCCTCGAGTAGGTACTCGCCAATCCCCCACCGTGTATCCACACGTTGTCGCCGTGGTGGGGCTTGCGTGTCTCTGTGATCTTTGGAGCTATGCCGGGTAGAGCTACTCATGCCGGAAAGGTCCAAAGGGAGAGACCAGACCAAGAGGGATACGAGATGGAGTTCATTTAGGACTGCCGCGAGGGACAGGCCGTCCGAGCAATCGGATGGTGTGGGTGTAGTCACTATGGGGGGATCAGTTCGCTCCTGGTATGTGTCTGTTATCAGACACGACCGTGGATGCCAACCAGTGCAGTGACTAGGGGAATGAGATAGGGTCCTGGATGCAGAATATTGAAAGGTGAGGGAAGAGATAGGAGCGGCAGGTTTACTATTCTATTATGGCTAGCAGACACAGTCTAATAAAGACTACAGGTCGGTCCGACTCGTAATCCTCATTGAGAGGAACGGGGGTCCTTAGGGGCTGCGGGGAGACAACCCCTTTAAAAAATCCAACACCAGGGGACCACACCCCTTAAAAAAGGCAAAGCTGTGTTCAGCAATCATGAAAGCGCATCGAAAAGAAGAATTACCCCAGGAGGGTACCGACTGCTCCGCAGTCGGAGAATCCCTCACCGAACAGAGTTCGGTCAGTCCCACGTATTCTGGGGGGGACAACGATCGCTTTTTGTCCGTACCGGACATATTCGGTTCTCCGTCCGTTAAGGACGCATTAAGCCAGGGAGGCTTACGTCCCTGTGATGTGGAGTCGTTGGGTTCTGTGCCCAACACGTCCGCATCATCGGGACCCGAACAGCAGGTGAGCGTCGACCTACTCTCCAACTCCCGGAGGAAGGACGGCTCAGCTCAGTCATTCTGCAGGAAAGAGGTGGTTCAGAGCGCTCCTGTTGTGGAGGCACGGTCAATGCCAAAGGCTGGTAAAACCCGAACACCCTTTGTGCGCCCACCCACTCCGGTTGCCGATGGGGCAATGAGTGATAGTGGTGAGTCTTACTGCTCGCAAATATCGCTCCACTCCCAAACGTCGTCAATGTCAAAGCGAACTCGCGCGTGCAAGCGGTCGCGTTCAACGGGAAGTGACGAGTCGCTCAAAGCCACGAAGACGTCTGCACCGAGCAGGCATTCGAGTGAGAGTGGGGAAGGGGATGGAAATCTCACAAGCACTCGGGTTAAGCAGAGCCAGAATCTTCCCAGGCCTGAAGAACTGGCCAAAAAAATGCAGGCGCAGCCGACAGCCGATCTTAGCGCTTGCATAATGGAGAATCTGCTAATGGTGGAAAAGGTTGCGGACGAATCCCGCAACCTTAAAAAGTGCTTCGTTCAAAGCCTCAAAGAAGCAGCTCTAACGGTACAAGCCGCAGTGGTGGAGATGACGCAACGTTCAGCCGTTGCGGTCAACGTTGTGAGGTTGGAAGCTGAGAATGCGGAACTGCGGTCCCAGATTATCAGCCTTACAACGCAGATGAAGAAGCTAACGCAGGACATGAACTTCTTGCGTCAGCAGGGTGACCTCGCGGCGGGTTTAAGCAGTGACGTCACACCATCGACTACGCAACATACGGCAGTCATATCAGCGGAATTGGCGCCAGAAGCCGTCTTGCGGGAATATGAGCGTTCACTCATGCTCAAAATCGGCGGAATGATGGATGCCAAATTGGCTGGTATCGAGGGCAGGTTGCTCCCTGAACAGCGTCTCCGCCCAGCACTTGCTGCGGATGTAAGAGGGGTCAACACTGCGACGATCATCCAGACGCAGCCCAGTGAACCTCAACAACCCCAAGAAAAGAAAAAGAAGAGAGGGAAGAAGAACAACCGTGGTTTTGATCCGGTAGCAGATTTGCCTGCCGTGCCCACACATGCTTCGGAGACTGCAGCTTCTACTGCCACACAGTCGCAGTGGTCGACTGTTATCGGAAAGAAGGCAAAGAAGACGCTGGACAAGTCGACACAGGGGCAAAAGGAAAAGCAGCCATTTAAGCTGCCTAGAGCTCCTACGATGGCAGCAATCACTGTATCGTTGCCTGAAGGATCTACCGCTACCTTAGCGGGCGCGATGGCTGCAGCCAAACAGCATATAGCCCTAGATGATCTTGGACTTATCGGCCACCTAAAGTCGAAAAAGGCTGCCAACGGTGGGTTAGTGTTACAAGTGTCCGGTGCCGACAGCAGCACGAAGGCTGACCAACTTGCTAATCGCATGCGGGAAGTTCTTGCTGATATGGACGTGCGTATTGCACGTCCAATTAAAACCAGCGAGGTTAGGGTCATGGATTTAGATGATTCCATTACCCCTTCTGAGGTGGCAGTTGCGATTGCAGAGGTGGGTGGATGCTCTGTGGACGAAGTGAAGGTGGGAGAAATATACCGATCACAAAATTCGCTGGGAACCGCCTGGGTCCGTTGCCCATTGGTGACTGTTAAAAAGTTGATGTCGGTTAAAAGCATATGCGTGGGGTGGATGTCGGTCCGGGTTGAAGTGCTGGCCTCCCGGCCTATGATGTGCTTCAGATGCTTAGAGCTGGGCCACGCTCGTAGCCAGTGCCCTAGCATGACTGACCGGAGTAACCGGTGTTATGCCTGTGGCGAGCCTGGTCACAAGAGGAAAGAGTGCTCGGCCCTGGTCCTTCGATGTCCTTTATGTGCGGATCTTGGCCGTCCTACCAACCACAAGCTTGGGAGCAAAAATTGTGCTCCTAAGAAGCGAAAACATAAGGGGAAACAGGCCCCTCTTTCTCCTGCCACCGTGGCTGGTAACAGGTCAGCGTCGGGAAGTGGCCCACTAGAGGCGATGGAAACGTTACATTCCCAGCCCTAAAAGTCCTACAAGGCGACTTAAACCACTGCCGCAATGCGCAGAACCTGTTGCTGCAGTCTGTTGCGGAGCGGTCAGTTGCCCTAGCGGTGATGGCGGAGCCCTACCGTGTCCCGGACCATCCTCGATGGTTCGGGGACGCTGAGGGCTCTGTCGCAATTTACTGGGCTGGTGGGCCTCCCTGCTCCCTTTTGGAAAGGGGGCCAGGATTCGTCGCCATTGAATGGGGTTCTCTTTCAGTGGTCGGATGCTATGTCTCTCCCAACGTGTCTCTCGCCAACTACGAGCGATACCTGGACGGGGTGGCAAATTGTATACGTCTCAATTGTTCACCTCGTCCGGTGCTTGTCTTGGGTGACTTTAACGCTCATTCTCGACTGTGGGGGAGCACCCAGGACAGGCCAAGGGGAGAGACTTTGAAAACGTGGGCGGCATCACTTGACCTCCGACTTTTAAACCGGGGGTCTGTTTCTACATGCGTTCGGTGGCAGGGGGAGTCAATTGTGGACTTGACATGGGCGACTCCTTCTGTCGCCAACATGGTGTCAGGATGGAGGGTGGCGGAGGAGATAGTCACTCTATCCGACCACCGCCACATTGTCTTTGACGTGGCCCTCCACCCCCCTACTGGTTCAAGCCATCCGGGCTCTGGCCCGCCGCCACGGCGTTGGGCCCTCAAAAAGCTCGACAAAGATTTGCTTGTCGCGGCTGCCTACATTGCGGCGTGGTCAGAGGGAAGGGATATTGAAGGGATCTTGCCCGACCCCGAGGGGGAGGCAACCTGGTTTCGGGCAACGATGACGCTGATTTGTGACGCTGCAATGCCCCGGACCAGGTGCACCACGCGTCGAGCGGTTTACTGGTGGTCGGAAGACATTGCGCAATTGCGCGTAGTCTGTCTGAGGTCCCGCCGCCGGTACACTCGAACTCGGCGCAGACGTCGAGCTACAGCCGAAGAGCTATCCAAAGCCTACGAAGCTTACAGGGCGGCTAGGGAAGCGTTCCACATCGCCATCTCGGTTGCAAAGTCTCGGTCCTGGAACGAGCTGCTCGAGGAGCTTAATAGGAATCCGTGGGGGCGTCCCTATAAAATTGTCATGGGCAAGCTTCGCCCGTGGGTCCCCCCGTTAACGGAAACCCTAGACCCGGACTTGTTGGGAAGAGTTGTTAATACACTTTTCCCTGCAGTCCAGGACAGTTCTTCGCTACCTCTGACTCTGCCGGATTGGTCCGATGAGTTAGGGGTGACGGAAGGGGAGTTAGACCGAGCCATTAGTCGCCTGAAAGCTCGTAACACCGCGCCAGGGCCTGACGGTGTTCCTGGTCGGGCGTGGGTGTTGGCTTTGGATGCTCTAGGGGACCGCATGAGGCGACTTTTCAACAGCTGCCTCCGTTCTAGTGTGTTCCCCGACGGTTGGAAGGAAGCCAATTTGGTCCTCTTGAAGAAGGAAGGTAGGGCCGCGGAGTCTCCCTCTGCATATCGTCCCATATGCCTGCTTGACGAGGCATCTAAGCTATTTGAAAGAATAGTTGCTGCTCGCCTCGTCAAGCACTTGTCGCGGGTAGGTCCCGACCTCGCCGATAGCCAATTTGGTTTCCGGCAGCGACGTTCGACAGTAGACGCGATACTTCGTGTCCGCTCGCTTTCGGAGCAGGCAGTATCTCGAGGTGGGGTGGCGTTGGCGATAAGTTTGGACATTGTCAACGCTTTTAACTCCCTGCCTTGGGATGCGATTAGGGGGGCTCTTGTATATCATCAGGTGCCTCCCTACCTGCAGGGCATTGTCGGGGCCTACCTTCGCGATAGGCACATACGTTATGTGGGTAGGGACGGTAGAGTCCATCGGAGGGAAATTACGTGCGGCGTTCCACAGGGGTCAGTTATGGGCCCACTCTTGTGGAACCTAGCATACGACGCGGTCCTACGTATCGATCTTCCCGCTGGCGTGAGCGTCGTTTGCTACGCAGATGATACATTGGTCATTGCCAGCGGGGACACCTTTGAGGGGACCATCCTGCTTGCTGAGCTCGGGGTGGCAATAGTCGTGGCCAAAATCCGCGAGCTGGGTCTTGAGATAGCGTCTCACAAGACCGAGGCGCTATGGTTTCACAAACTGCGAGGCAGACAACCGCCCAGCTCGTCGGTTTGCGTCGGTGACGCGCAAGTCCAGGTGGGCCGGTGTATGAAATACCTCGGCCTAACCTTAGACAGTCGATGGGGCTTTGAAGAACACTTCGGACGCCTTATTCCCCGGATCGAGAGGGCAATGGGTGCCTTGCACGGATTACTGCCCAATCTCGGGGGACCACGGTAAGAAGTTCGTCGCCTCTATGCGAGGGTCGTGCGGTCGATGGCTCTTTATGGGGCGCCTGTGTGGTCAAATAGACTGTCAGGCGTCCGGCGCTACAGAGCTAAGTTCAATAGCCTGCAGCGTAAAGTGGCCATTCGTATCGTACGAGGATATAGAACGATATCCTTCGAGGCGGCAACTCTCTTGGCGCGCTTTCCTCCTCTAGACATACTGGCGGATATGGACGCGAGGGTCTATGACCGGATCTGCGCTGTCCGCCAGAGTGGCGAGAGCGCGCCCAGTAGGGCGTTCGAAAGGTTGAGGCGGCAGGAGCGACGACACGCACTCGAGCGGTGGCGTGAGCGGCTTTTAGAGCCGCAGTATGCGCACAAGCGCGTGGTCGAAGCCATCCTGCCGTGCTTCGAGGCCTGGCTGAGTAGGAGTGAGCGCGTCACCTACCGCCTTACTCAGGTATTCACCGGACACGGTTGTTTCGGTGAATACCTGAATAGGATCGGACGCGAGGCTACGGCAAATTGCCACCATTGTGGAGGTGACTAGGATACCGCCCAACACACGCTCGCGCATTGCCCTGCGTGGAACTCTGAGCGGCGGATCCTGGTTGACAAAATCGGGCAAGATCTCTCTCTGCCAGCAGTAGTGTCGGCTATGCTGGCAGAGACGACAAATTGGAGGGAAGTAGCCTCTTTCTGTGAGACCGTCATGGTTCAGAAAGAGGCTGCTGAGCGGGATCGAGAGAGGGCTGATCCTGCTCGGAGAAGGCGGCGCCGGAGAGGCAACCGCTCCAGCACCTAGCCCTTCCGGGCTATCGTCGTAACCCCCGCCCGATCGATTCGACTGAAGTGCGGGGGGCTTTCGAGGTCACGGGCATTCAGAGTTGGGGCTCTGATTGTCCAATAAGTGACTTCTGGGATGGCGGCGGCACGTTGTGGTCACGTGCCGCCATGTGCACCAGGAAGGACACAAGGAGACAAATAGTCTCCTTTAAGACGTGCCTTACAGGCGTAGCATAAGGAGGACTCCGGAGGTATATTAATTTCCCGGAGTCTCCCCTTATTATGCTGTAGACGGCCACTGAGGGGGTTTTAGTGGGTAAGAATCCCACACACCCCGGCCTCCGTACCCCATGAGGCCGGTAGCCTTTTGAAGGTTTCCTCCTCGCAGCAAAAAAAAAAAAAAAAAAAAAAAGGTACTCGCCAATCACTCACCGAGACATGCGAAACGATGTGTTTTATCCCTTAAAAATGCTTTTCCATTTTATATCTGGTATTTGGTTTTATGATTAGACCATATTTGCTCATTTGTATTAGCATATTATATTAATTTCGATATATAAATGTTGATTTTGTAAGACTGACGATGATTTGAAATAAAACTTCAAGTTTGTCGTTATATTAAGCCTCAACTTATTGACAAAATAAAAAAATATGAATTCAATGATTGTGATAGGTCAATGATTGCGATAGAGGCTCGATCAGTACTACAATACTACTACTACTACTACTACTCGATAGAGGTTTTACTCGAGTAGTACTCGAGTAAAATTGTAAAATGACTCGATTGACTCGAGTGGTAAAATCGGACTCGAGACGCGTCACTAGCAAGTAGTACTGCATTCAAGGATTTTAGAAAGTGTCTTCCCTGATTCGGGAATCGAACCTTCAAGTATGACAAAATCTATCACTCTGTATTTTTATGCCATCAATCGGTAGAGTCGATAATAAGGATTAACGGCAAAAATTAATATCCAATCTATCCACGATTTACCCTACCAGAGATAGAAATTTGACATATTTTGTATGGAGCTTATGTCAAATTCCTATCTCTAGTACGGCAAATCGTGGATAGATTGGATATTAATTTTGGGCGTAACTCACTCCAACAAATATTGTGTTAAAGATATAAATTGTGGAAAGAAAAAATCGCTCACGAGCAGGATTCGAACCTGCGACTCCTGGCTCCTGGCTGGTACGCCAGTGCTTTAGCCACTAAGCTACCGTGAACACTGCTCGTGGTATCGAAATTATCCTCCACTATACGTCTTTGGGTGACGTCAGCTATATCTTATTAAGAAACATTTTTCCTTAACCGACTCGACTAACTTTACAGTTAAATCAAAGTCGTATAGATATGCCTACCCTTACTAATTATTTTATTATTTTAACGCATTTTACGCATGCGAAGCGAATTCTAAAGATATAAATTGTGGAAAGAAAAAATCACTCACGAGCAGGAACAATGTTTCTTAATAAGATATAGCTGACGTCAATAAGATATAGATACCGTGTTTACTGGACAGATTTTATCCTTATTATTGACCATACCAGGCCCCTCAGAAAGTATTGCGAAAAAAAGTTTTTATATATGGGAGACTGGCCAGTTATAATGTTTTTCGAAAATATGATTATTTATAAGTAAAAATAAGTAAGTTCCAATTTCAAAATTTCCCTCCACATTTTTTGCGAGTTAATTCAAAGTATTGTGTCTCACTGAAATATGGATCTGCGCCGGGAACATTTTAGAGCTATGATTTTATACGATTTCAAGTGTCGCCTGAAACCGGATGAATCGTACGATAGACTTCAAATGGCATTCATGGATGAAGGCCCTTCCAAGGCAACCGTGTATCGTTGGTATAACGAATTCAAGCGAGGTCGACCAACTTTGGGGGATGACGAAAGAAGCGGTCGCCCTTTGACGGCTGTTACCGAAGAAAACGTGCTAGCAGTGAAAAATTTAATCCAAGACAATAGGCGAATTACATATCAGGAGATTCAACACATATTGAAGATTGGATCGGGAAGCGTTCACGAGATTCTACACAGCCATCTTCGCGTGAGGAGGATAGTATCACGCTGGGTGCCGCACAACCTCACCGATGCTCAGAAGCAGGCCCGGGTGGAATGGTGCCGTGATATGCTTAACAAATTTGAAGCAGGCTCGTCTCGGCGTGTTTACGACATCGTTACAGGTGATGAGTCCTGGATTTATCAATACGACCCAGAAACCAAGCGCCAGTCGACTGTTTGGGTGTTTCAAAATGAGCCAACGCCTACCAAAGTGAAGCGATCTAGAAGCGGGGGTAAGATTTTGATCGCTAGCTTTTTTAATTTGACTGGCCACTTGGTATCAATTCCCTTACGGGATCAAAGAAGCATTAATGCCGAATGGTATACTACCAAATGTTTGCCAGAAGTTTTCTCTGTTATAAGCAACAAGCGACCAAACACAGGGCTCCGCGGGCTACTGCTCCACCACGACAATGCACCTGCGCACACCGCACTCAAAACGAGGGACTTCCTGGACAGCACGCCAGTCAAACTCCTGGGTCACCCTCCTTACAGCCCTGATCTAGCACCGTGTGACTTCTTTTTATTCCCAAAAATAAAAAATCTGCTCAAAGGGATACAATTTTCGTCGCCGGAAGATGCGCTGGCTGCGTTCGAGCAGGCTGTAAACGAGGTGTCTGCGGCGGACTGGAAAAAGTGTTTTGAAAACTGGTTTAGGCGCATGAATCTTTGTATAGAGGCTGGTGGAAAGTACTTTGAAAAGATTTGATAAAAATATATGTACGTATAGAACATTTTTTTTTAGTTTCGCAAAATTTTCTGAGTGTCCCACGTATAATTAAGATCTATCAATAGAAGCCTCAAAATTATACTCTTCCAAGTAAATTTTATTTTTTTATTTTTAATGTACTTTCCCTCCATGAAGCATAGCGATGGGACATCCTGTATAGGATGATATGACAATAAATAAATGTAAATATTTTTGGGACATTTTACACATCATCATCTAGTCCCAAAGTAAGCAAAGCTTGTACTATGCGTACTAGACAATGGATATAATACTTAGATACATTTTTTTTGGAAATACATACATATAATACATAAGAAACACCCAGACCAACACAAAAACTCATGTTCATCACACAAATATTTGTATCGTGTGGGAATCGAACCCACAACCTCGTGATCAGCAGTCCGACACTCGATCCACTAGACCAGGATTATGATAATTTTAATATTCAAGACATGACACAATATTGTCACGGATTGCTCTGTATAATTTAATTTAATTGTCTGTTAAATGGGTGAAAAGTTTGCATGCTGTAAGGTAGAATGTACTGGGACTTGTGTGTTTTCAACTTATGTATCTACCTACATTGAACGTAAATAAAGACGATTTGATTAGATTTGATTTGATCAACAAAACCACGTACCTTACGTACGTTCACGCGTACGACTTCTGTCTGTTGTCTCCTTTCTTTATATTTTACCTATGTGTTTTTTTTGTTTGACTTTATAACCCTACCTGTTAATTACCTGCTTGTGGTTTGTATCACTGTTGTTTAAATGATGCGCGTCATTGACTGTGACAATAAACCATTATTCTATTTTACTTTTTCTTTCTATAATCTAAGGAGTTTCTTGCCGGTTCTTCTCTACAAAACCTACTATTTGGAACCGTGCATCTAGAGATGACCTTTTATAAGTACCTATTTATGGTATATCATCAACTCAGCCTATCGCAGTTCACTGCTGGACATAGACCTCTCCCAAGTTACGCCACAACACTTCGTCCTCTGCCTTCCGGATCCAGTCCCCTCCAGCTACTTTCATCTGGTCGTCGTTCCACCTGGCTGGGGGGCGCCCTACGCTGCTTTCCTTGAGTGGTGACCACTCAAGGACTCGTCTGCTTCAATGACCATCGGTCCTTCGACAAGCAATGGTTTAAGTGAACGATTATTTAAAATTATGTATAAGTTTTATATTTAAATGTGTTTTTTACCGATATAGCTTGTAGGATGAGTTAGCGCTGTTTCCTTGTGGTCATACTAGTTTGTCATACCAGTATCAATATTTCATATTTAATTAATTGAACACAAATCAAAATAATTAATTTACATTATAAATTTATAATTTAATAAATAGTTGACTGTATGGCGGAACTGAGTCCCACGGAAGTGTCGGAAATGTCAATTGGCACTCGTCTATTACCACAGTCTAATTTTGGGTAAGGCTGTCTGCCTCTCTTGAAAAATTAGATACCTGTTTCAAACTATAAACGAAAAGGTAAAAAACATAATACTTTTTTTAATGTTTTATAAAAAAAAAAAATCACAGAACTGGTAATTTCGGGTAATTTCATAAGCGGTTTCGGACTTTTTCTTGTTTGGTTGCTGGCTACACTGCTCCACTTTAGATTATGTTTAGGTACAGTCTAGCGTAGCTACTTTATACTGATCTGTGGTACAGTCCAACGATTTAGTTAAGATTACACTGAGGGGCGGCCCTAGCAAGTTTTTCAGGCGGTGTGAGATCTCATTGTGGCAAATGGATAATTAAATGCATAGCAAGCACGCAATACTATTTTAAGAATTGTATTTTTGTAAAAACCGCTTGCCCTAATAGATATGTACATAAGTTGCAAGTCTCTTTATCATAATATTACATACTACTAGTTATCAAACCTTATAGTTAATAATAACAATAATAAATTGCAAATATTACAAATAAGTTTAAAATATTTACATCTTCAATAATAGAAGAAAAATGGATTGCAAAAATTATCGCTCATAGTAAAAGTTAAAGAAATAGAACTTTTTGCAATAATACATTAATTATTAATTATTGCTATCGCTCATAGTAAAAGATAAAGAAATGGAACTTTTTGCAATAACGAAACTTGTTTGCTATACTGGGTAACTTAACTGATATTTTGTTTTCATAAAAAGTATATTTCTTTTTAGATATTATACCTAATGTCTTTGTTTACCTTTGAATATTCGTCTGATTGAAAAACAAATGTAGCGCGTGCGTGAGATTTCATTATGGTTTCTAAATGGAAAAACTGTGTACGGTTTGTGTCATCGCATATTCATGGGGCATTTTCGTGAGTCGACCTCTCAAGATTTGCGCACCGACTAAGTAAACAACGCCTAATGGAGGGATTTCAGGAGGTTACGTGACGTTTACAAACATTCAATCCTTTGTAATTTATGTATTAATTTATTACTTACCTGCGACGAACCGGTGGCGGTCGGATAATGGCCCTCTACGTTTACGATAGCCATATTTTTTTCTGGATATGCGTTGTTTTAGAGTGTCGTGAAAAAGTTCATATAGCAATGAATGTTTGTTCAATTTAAAATAAGGAAATATGTAACGTTCCAGATGGAATATAAGAATTACGATCCCGACAAGATATTTGTAATTTGAAAATGTTGCTGGTCAACTGCACAGTTTTAATCAGCCTAGCCAGAACAGATGCGAAAATAATGAAAAAATAAAAGCTTGTAAAAAGAATGCACGAAATGCCTGAGAGTACCTACAATGGAGGCACGGGGGATTTCAGGAAGCGGCTTTAATTAATATGATTTATATTTGTTACTGCTTATTCGCAACCTGTTTGTATATTTTATTAAAATGAGAGATAAAAAATACATTATCCTGTCGTAAAATAAATTGAAATGCCATGGATACACGTCATATTATGACATTCATTTCTCTCAATTTATTTGTAAATAGATACACATATCAATTTCGTAAGTAATCTCGTGCAATCGAACATAATAAAAGAGCGCACGTTTACGAAAAGCTCGTAACCACTTCCGAATACATTTGTGTGCTAAGGTTTATGTATGTTCTTAAATATGATTTATGTATAAGGCTCAATTTACGATTTTGGGATGCTACCGTGATATCTTATTTCACTTTATCAGTTACCAAAGTGAGCAGCCTATTATTATTATACCCTATATTTTGCCATAAATAAAATTATCCCTTCCTAAATTCGTATATTCATGTTATATCTTTTCAGAAAACCGACGTCACATGCGAGCTGGTTGAAGAATTACAAACAAAAACAAAGGAGTTCCTCCAGCCGAACCCCACGGCGCGGGCAAAGATGGCAGCTGTAAAAGGCATCAGCAAACTGAGCGGGCAAGCCAAAAGCAACACGTACCCTCAGCCAGAGGGCGTGGTTTCCTTCGACCACCTGCGCGCGCATAGCTGTATGTCACCGCGCGGTCCGCGCGCCATTTTTATCATTTTTCACAAATTCAATATTTGTCTAAAATGTGTAATTTATGTTTTTTTCCTCGCAAGTGTGTTGCAGCCCGAGCCGAAGGCGAGGGCGTAATGGAGCCGAGAGTATAATAGTCAATGCTCACGCGTGTCATACGACGTTTTTCAACACACTTGCGAGGAAAAAAACATAGACACATTTTATATAAATATTAAATTTGTGAAAAATGGCACACGGATTATGTATAGAAATGTCTTTGGATTATTATAATCGCACCACAGACTACTTAGAGATACTCGGTGACATACAGCTATGCGCGCGCAGGTGTTCGAAGGTAACCGCCAAACAGCCTATTATTAAAAATCAAATAAATTGAATTTTTATTTATATTCTTATTCTTTATTGCACACAAAAAAATATCACAACAATACATAATAGTTTTGAAATTACATGTACAAAGGCGAGCTTAACTCATAATTGAGTTTTCTACCGGCAAACCTTTGAGTGATAGAGCAAATATAAAATGTAAAACTGAGGGTAACTTTCTGTGTACATAACTAATGTTCATCTAAAATTATAAAATAACATACCAACAACATATACCTATATACAAATAAATATAAAACTATATAATATATACATACCTATTACTTAATTATACCTACTTATATAAACCTATAATATACCTACATATATAATAAATAAATATGTATTATCAATTAGTGAGAAAGAAAGTGCTCCTTAATTCTTTTCTTAAATACGTTCAGAGAGGGGCTGTCACGTAGGGTTCCGCTCGCTGACGCAGTGACGTCCCGATTGGCGATGGGGCGTAAGATATGCAGTCCTACTGCAAATGCTTGGTGACCGGGGGTATCCGGCTAATCGGCGTCTAGAGGGTTCCTGGTCTGTGTTCTGATATTACTTTTGAATTCATAATTCGAATTTTACGATATGAGTGTAGATAAAAGACTTAAATTATTATTTTACATTTTAAATATTATATTCGACTTTGGCCTAAAGTTTTACCTATTATGTGAGATTTTGAAGTAATAATATTATTAGGATTGAATGATATAAGGTTCTGACAGACAGACAAAGAGGCAGACAGACTAATCGCTAATCCCGCCGACAAACTGTTACACAGTTTGGCGGGTTTATACAATGTGTAAAAATGTTTTGGTCCTACATAAATAATTTATTTATTTATTATTAAAAAAAAATTTAGACGGACAAAGTGCTGAGCGGCCTCGCGGCTCAGAGACCTCGCTTCGCTCGGTCAATGATGAAGATGTTTATGTCGAAATCCAGCCAGTCCACCAACGACGACTTCTTGAAGGACTGGATGGATTTTGTATAATCCCGTATAGATTACAGAATTAATATAAGTAATGTTTGATTACTCTGCGAAACACGTTTTTTTCTCAGGATGTCGGAATTTTAATTTACTTGTTTTTGGGACAACCTTGGACAAAGCGATACTAAAATATTCAGCACTTATTCTAATGACAGCTACTACTTTGAAAAATAGAAGATAAGTATAGAAATGCAATAAAATATAAATTGCTCCAATGATATTTAACAGTATACATATGTCATACCCTAACAAAAAAATATGTGCCGTACGCAGTGGCAGCACAATACACCTAAAAATACAAACAAACAACTATTCAAACTAAGTATGTTTGTTACATCAAGATACTCATAACTGTACGTACGACATTTGCACGATAAACATACCCCCCCCGTTGCACGTGTTTAGTTGGATTGTTGTTGGACCCCGTAGAAACTGATTTAATTTTTGAGAGTTCACCAAAGGTGCAGCACTGCACTATGATGTCTTTGATATTCACAAAATATTTTTTTCGTGTGACATAACCAAATTCATGATTTTCGGGTGTTTTCCATTATTTGTGCTGTGAGACCTTGCTTCGTGACAAATTTCATGACTAGGTCAACGGGAAGTACCCTGTAGGTTTTGCTGTGTGAGTTTGCGAGTGTTAAAATATGAGATATAAATGGCCGTATCCTTTGATTGTGTTGACTTATAAGCTTGAATTTTTTTGCTACAAGGGTCCGTCAAACTTAGTATTTGATATGAATTACAACTTCATACTTTTACCCGTTGCTGCTATAAAATTCTTGACAGACGGACAAACAGACAGACAGACAGACGGATAACAAAGTGATCCTATTTTTCCCTTTGAGGTACGCAACCCTAAAAACAGACATTACTGAACTCTGTTTCTTCTTTACTTGTTTTAGGTTACTAGTATAGTATTATATTATCTGTGGTTAGGTATTTAGTTAACAATCTTGGGATGTCTTTTTAAGGCGGCGATATACGTGAATTGGGCATTTTTTCGGTTTTTTAAGTCACTTTTCCTCCGTAATCTTTATCGTAACAAATCCAAAAAAAATATATGTTAATCTACATCATATAATGCAGCAGTGCTATTCACTAACTGAAAATTTTGTGGATGTACGTCGAGACGGGCTCGACGTCGAGACAGCCTTGCGAACGACCGCGAGCGCAAAACGGTATTCACTAACTCGTTTATTCTCGTCGACGAACTGAAGGCTGTGTCGACTCGTCGCTGTTGCGTAGACGAGTTAGGGCTTGACACAAATATCTTTATAACATAATCGATTAATGTCAACTGAGAGTTTAATGGGTTTAAAAGTTATAATAAAGATCTATTTTTAAGTATTTTAAGAAATGTAGTAAAATTTTAAATAGTAAATACCTAATTATTCTAAGAGCTTATAATATTCTTACTGGCCGAGTTTTAAGGCTGAATGACGATTCCTTTGCGATACTTTAAATTAAATGTTAACAAAAAAAACCGGCCAAGTGCGAGTCGGACTCGCGCAGTAAGGGTTCCGTACCACCCTTCGACCTGATACCCCATAGAAACTGATTTAATTTACGAGAGTTCATCAAAAGACATCAACGCACCGTGAGCGAATTTTTTTTTTGCATCTCTTTCTTACGCAGGTACCACCACATATAAAATTAGTAAACTACATAGTATGCACTATAATTAGACCAAGTTTGACGCTGGTATGTATTACCGTTTTGATGATAGAGCAGAAACAAAAACGTTGAAAAAATGCATGTTTTTCGAGGTTTCTTGTATGGGGACCCCCTTTGGTTTTAGACTACTTTTTAAGTTTAGTATTTGTCGTGATATGCACCATAGTAACACATATTTTGTAAAAATTTCAACTGGTTATCTATGACCGTTACAAAGATAAAGCCCTGTCACAGACAGACGGACGGACAGACAGACTGACGCACGGACGGACGGGCAGCGTAGCGAGACTAATAGGGTCCCGTTTGGCAGCCTTTGGGTAAGGAACCCTAAAAACAAACCAAGTTTGACCTTTGACTTTTTCCAGTGTTGCCAGAAGGTTACTTTCGTAACCTTTAGGTAATTTTTATCTCGGTCAAGTTCCAGGTTAGACGACTTAAAAGGTAACTTTTAGGCAGCTTTTAGGTATCTTTTCGAAATCGAATTAGATATTTTATTGTAATGTTGGAATGGAATTTTATTAATTATTGTTACTTATTATGAATTTATGCACAAAGTAATCTCTTCTCGCACTAATTAAAGCCGTATTACAAATAACAAGCAATCTACTATTTAAGCTACTTTTTGTCGTCGTGGATCGTAGTAATAGATGTGTTAATTTCAAATATATTATTACCATGTAGATAACTAACTCGTATTCACAACAATGCGTGTGCACAGAATTAAATAGTTGGTACACACTGCTACACATCAAGCTGTACATTTCCAGTTTATGCTGACCTCGCATTGCATAGGCTTTCCGTACAATGCGAGATCAGCTTATACTGGAAATTTACAGCTTGATGTGTAGCCGTGCGTACTACTTGGTACTGAGAAAACGCGTAGCGCGGCGTGTTACAACGAGCGCTTGATACTGTTCTGTTTACAGATGTAAAATATTTTGAGATGTAGACGTTACGATGTCTAGTCCAATCGAGATCCAGTCATTTCGCGATCTAGTCTTACGGGCAACCTAGACATATCGAGATCGAGACCAAAAGATACCGACCCAATTATACTTCTGTTCTTACACTAAAACTTCATCATCATCATCATTTCAGCCGAAAAATGCCAAAGGCCACCCCCCAAAGGGGGGTATATGCCATAATCGCCACGCTTGGCAGGCGGGTTGGCGATTTTTTTTTTTTCGATTGGACTCTCGCAGAATTGGTACCCAGAATGGATACCCTAACTGCAAAACCGCATAAGGGCGTCCCCCAAGGGAGGGCTCGAACCTCGGCTTACTGGGGCATTGCGGGGGGACCCCGCCGCTATGTCCCCCTGGCAGCCGTTGCTGCATCGGGAATAGTTTTCTCGAAAGTGGCGGACTTTCGGTATATCGGATGGGTGACGCGTTTCGCGAATCGCCGTTAAGCGGCAAGCCTCGCCGGCGAGGCGAAGACCTACCTAATCCTAACACAGTGGCGGTTAAGCCTACTCCTAGGAACTACTCTAGAGCATAGGGCCGGTCACGCGTGACGAGATTATCTCCGGTGGCGGGATGGCGATCGCAGTTGGTTGTTTAAATACTCAGAGAACGCTGCTGCCCATCTTCTGGTGAATCCCTTAGTCGCTTTTTACGACACCCATGAGAAGAGAGAGGGTGGTGCAATTCGTTCATGCAATACGTCCGGCACCACACGGTACCTTAGCAATAATAAACTACGCATCAAGCTATAATCGAGGAACCAACAACAATTTATTATTATTTACCTACACGAACGTGCCTACAGTACCTACTTTGCCTGATTCCTTTGATGGACTACAGGTACCTCCAGCTGATTTAATGGGAAATTGTAGTGTTCTACAAGAACTTTTTTATCTATTTAATTAAAAACTTCATCTGAATGCGAGTACACATATGCTAGTATATAAGTAGTTGAAAACGATAGAAAACTGAAAATATCTAAAAGTAAAGTGTTACGTAAATATCTGGCAGTGCTACAATTGTAAATGTTTAATAAAACTAGCTTTTGCACGTGACTTCGTCTGCGTAGACTATATTGAATCTTAAGTTAATCGAAAATAACTTTTCATATTAATGGTTAATTTTGGATAACTCTTCTCAGGTATCTTTTGACAAAAGTACACTAGCAGCACTGCATTTTTCAAAAATAATGTAATTATTCACCATGAATGACCAAGAAGTTTGAGTAAAATAATCACTGACACGTAGCGATTATATTATCTTTGATCACTGACTGACATTTTGTTTGTAACGTAGTGATTATTTTCTCTGTGATTTTGTTTTGGAGAGTTGTATTTGTAGTAGGTAATGCTTCTTTCTATTCGTGTTTCGATAAATTATTATATTAGCGATTATACTAAACTGAACTGTATTGTTTTAAAAATAGTTTTTTGAAAAAGAAGCTGAAGTGTAGATATGTAGTAAATATTATTATGCCTAACCAAATTTTGTTACATTTGTTATGGTTGTCGTCCACGGGATGGTAAATTAATAACATGGGTTATTAATTTAATGGGTTTACAACGAACAAAAATGAGCCACAATAGAAAATCAATTGTTCTCGGGCTCCGGGCAGTCAAAGGATGTCATTGTATTAACAACTGTGTGCATGTCAAGAAACGGGGTCCCATCCCAAGCGCAATTGAAGAAGCTTTTAGACGGCTTGGAAGATTTTAGCCTTTATTCATTTCACAACCCCTTGATTGCACCTCGTAGGCATAGTTATTTTAACAATGATACGACGACGTCTGCTTCAGCGCTCACCACCTTCACAAAGGCAGTCACAAATGGCGAGCCTAACTGAAAGATTTGTCACCATTGAAGAAAAGCGTTTGTATAATGAGAGGATATTTGCAGAAAGACGGTTGGAAAATAGAAAACTCCTTTTTGACAACCAGAAAAGGATGTTGATATTTTTTATAGAGATTAGTAGGTCATGATCAAGGCAGACCCAAACACTGCAGGATTGGTGTGCATCCCCCAGTGCCTTGGTGAAAAATATGAATAATTTAATAGGAATTAGTAATTTTGTTAAACAAATAAGAATAAAATTATTTCTTTTAATGTAAATAAAAAATGGATAATGAACATGAACATATTTCTAATTTCTCATTGCCTTGTAGTACATTCGACCGCATGTCAGTGGTAACAGTTTGACCTTGACAGTTTATTTTGTAAGCAGTAAGAACGGTTTTTGTAATTCAAATGTTACCACCGACATGCTGTCTACTAAAAATTAGTCAAAGCTGTCAAAACTAAGAATATGTATAATAATAAATTATTTATTTCGACAAACAATAGGACTCGTAGGGTAAGTAACATTATTTACTTAAATAACTGTTTGTAAAACTATAATACAGTCAATCAATTTATAAAACAAAACTATCACTGCTGCAGACTTCCAGATAAACTTACAGACACGAACAATTAAATGAATAGTAATGTAGGTAGGTACTCAACTTATTTTCAAATTCAAATTCAAAATTATTTATTTGTCAAACATAGGTATGATGTACAAGACATGGTGTTAATTTTTAAATAATACAGTATCACTATGTTATGCCTTGATAGGCGTACAAATTTGGTAAGATAAAGATAATACCTACTTATTACAGATTTATGGAAATTAATTCCATAATAATATTCATATTATTAGTCAATCTTTCTTTACTTAAATGTATATAACAATAGGAATAACAAAGAATTATGTCTAAGCTGATAATACTTATATGTATTATAACATTTATCTTTCCTTGAGAACTTGCTGTCCATCATGATTTTGAAGAAATCTGATATATTTGTTGATAATGTTAATATTATTTCTATCATCAACAACCTGGTGGATGACTCTAGAAGCAGAAGCCTGGGACACATATGTGTCTACATTTTTTGGTAACTTCCATTAGCCAAAAATGATGAAGAGTGCATAATACCTGAAACATTACGAATGTAATACAATCTTTTGATGGTATCTTTATTAATCATAATTTATTAAGAAACCAAGCTATAAACAAACCTTCAGCCTAGTAGTTAAACCAACGGCACGAATTTGCAGAGGCATAAGTAGGATAAAAATCACTCTCCAATACCTACATAAATGAAATCCTCAGAAAGTCTGTAAATTAGGATAAACTCTACATCCTGGGAAATATTTTTGAACTTTCTTATTGTTTTGCCTTTCAATCTTTCTTTAAATCGTCACTTATTTTAGCTTCTTCAATGAGCTTCTTCCAATAAATAGAGCCTTGTAATCATCCGAGCACTTTCAATTAGAGTAAAATAACAGCTATGCTATTCTCTAAAGCGCAAATCACACACAAGGCAGGTGCGGGTCGAGCGCGAGGCGGGTCGTGTTGCTCGCGTGAGCCGCACTGTTTGTTGTGTTCACAGTGAGAACTTCACACACAGCTGACACAGCGCGGGTCGGCGGCGTGTGCAACGACGCCATAGAAGCTTCTCTTCAAAAGGCAAAAAAAAGTAAGTAAGTAAAGTGTAAGTAGGCAATGTTTACGAACACTATCATTTAGATAAATGACGAGAAAGAGTTTTTTTTGTAAATAATTACAACAGCTTGTTGACAAACACTTGATACGCGCTGCTGACGACCCACGCAAGCTCTCTGTGTAAGTACATATCGGTGAATACGTACAAAAAGTTACTCTATGAATACCTACGTATATTCGACGATCGACCCGACCCGCGCGGCCCGCGCTCTGTCTGTAGTGGCAGGAGAAACGCGTGGCTCCCGCGCTCCACCCGGCTCTGGCCCAACCCGCGCCCACGTTTCGTTTGACCGACCCGCGCCCGACCCGCACCCGCTCTCGGTGTGGTTTGCGCTTTACAATTTCGTGGCTGTATGTCATGACAGGCTTGACATTTAGACAGCTTTACGAACGTCCGAGAGCGCAACGCTGATTCAAACGGTATTCACTAACGCATTTATGCTCGTCGACGAACTGAAGGCTGTGTCGACTCGTCGCTGTTGCGTAGACGAGTTAGGGCTTGACACAAATATCTGTACAATATAATCGATAATTCTCGACTGAGAGTTTAATGAGTTTATAAGGTCAATGTTTTAGGTTTTTTAAGAAACGTATTAAAATTACAAATAATAAGTTATTATTCTAAGAGCTTGTAACATTTTTATGGGCCGAGTTTTAAGGCTGTATGAAGATTCCTTTGCCGAAACGCATGAACCTTCTACTGTAAATAAAAAACTAAACCACTTGCACTTGTGTGTTGACAGCTTGAGGGTTTTACCCCTAAATTTAGGGGGTAGAAGTATTAAAAGGGATATTTTTAGGGCCAGGAATTTCTTGAGGTTTTAGGGGCTTCAAACAAAACCAGCATTAATCTCAACAACAGCAAATATGGAATGATAGCTGGACAGAGAAAACATTTTGCTGTGAATGTGAGAAAGATGGCATTATAAAAACTCCACATCGAGTTAATTCTTGAACGCATGCCGCGTTATGCCGTAAGTAGAATTAATTGTAAACAATTTAATTACAATTTAACTCGCATAACTTGCGCAGTTATTGATTGGCTTTGAAAATGACGTAATTTCTAATGCTAGTAGGGAATACCTACTCGCACCACACCAGTGTCCGCCATTTTCAATCCCATTCTTTAACTGAGCTGGGGGCTTACTCCTGAAAATTTGATTCTAACTCTATTTCGATTTGGTTCCTATCCGGAGCTTTACTCCCGACTGGTTCGATTTCTGTATCAAAATTTCAGCGCCTACATTGCCTAATGTACACAAGCGCACGATCGTGTGGTGGCACGACTTAAAACTAACTACGAACGAAACATTCATTGTGAACGAGAAATTCGTACTCCCCACTAGATCGCACAATCGTGGTTCGATTCGTAGGATTGAAAAGAAATGTCAAAATACACGATAGCAAAAAACGTACTTTATTGGGATCGTATGACATTTTTAAGTGTAATTTATTGCGATATTTCTTCAAATCTCTCATTATGATGGTTTGCACAACATTAAATTGACTGATGAGTGATGATATACGTACATTTAAAAAGAAGCTCAAAGATTTTCTTGTTCTGAAAGCTTACTATTCAGTAAATTATTTTCTGACAGATACAACAAACTTTAGGTAAATACACAAGAGTCCGATTTCTTTGTTAAACTATTCATTAATATATATTAATAAAAACTGTTATTATTATTATTAAACAATTAATTTCCACAAATCTATAATAAGTATTATCTTAAAGAACAAGCCAGCCCACTGGTCACGCTAAGTGTCGACCAGCCTCTTAGAGATTTCCTTAAAAAGGGAGCGCGCACTCGGAAACCATGGCCCGAGCGTTTCGACCCCAAACGGCTCAAAGTCAACTACTTATGTCTCTAAGGTATAATATTAATTTGATCAATATGAGTACTTATTACCAAAAATAATCATTAAAAAGTCATTTCTTAAAGTTTTAGCTTGCTATGTGTGAATGATTCATTGGCAATAGGAAAAGTTAGGGGTGTTTAGGGGGATGTCAACATTTTCTTTAAGAAAGTTTTTGGTAAGGGTTGGCAACACTGCACCAAAGAGTATATAATCACTTGCACTGCACTTTTCATATATATAAAAGTACTCTGTGACTGCACCAAAGAATTTTTACCCAAGATAGAATGCGTACGGAGAAATTTAAGAACTTCAAAAATGAATAATATCCCGTTCATATAAGATCCAAAATCTTCAATCAAAATCAGGGAGAAAATACCGCTCGGGGCCGGTCTTCTGAGATAGTATTACCGAGAGCCCGCTGTCCCTTTCCTGCATGTATGGACACCTTATAGAAAGAGACAAAAGGCTCCCCAATCATCGGACCGAATTTTAGTCAGCCGTCCGCTTTCCAGCTTGATATATAAGTTCCTTGGACTGCACTTGACATTTTCTCACAGATTACCTAATGATATTTAAGTACGACATTTTTGAGACTTGTAAATTTTTTAGAAGTTGATTTCTATTCGTATTTAGTTAAGTTATTCTATTAGCGATAATATCACATTTAATTGTATTGTTTTAAACATAGTTTTGTGACTTGAAAAAGAAGTTGAAGTGTATGTAAGTATTGTTATAGGTAACCTTAAGGTATCTAACCTTTTATTTGCTATTGTTTAAGTTTTGGTCCACAGGTTACTAACCCATCAACAAAGTAAAAACGAGACACTAATCAATAGTTCTTGGACGCCACAGAGTACATTATAATATAGTGAAATTGGACGCCGACAGTCAAAGGACGTTATTGTTTTAAAACACTTTTAAAATCTACTGTGTATCTTAGCTTGTCAAGACGCTAGTAATATATAAGTCTATGGCGTAATCCCATCCCAAGCGCATGTGAAGCTTTTAGACGGCTTGGCTTGCCTTTATTAAATTTACAACCAATTGCTTAAAGTTATTTTTCTTTTTAGCACCTCGTAGGCGTCGTTTGTTAACAACGGCACAACGAAGTCTGCTCCAGCGCTCACCACCTTCACAAAGGCAGTCACAAATGGCGAGCCGGACTGAAAGATTTAACGCCATTGAAGAAAAGCGTTTGAAAAATGAATGGTTTTTTGAAGAGTCTCTGTTGTTGGTTGGAAAATCAAAGACTCCTTATTGATAACCAGAAAAGGATTTTGAGATTTTTATGGTGATCAGTGGGTCATCAAGGCAGACCCAAGCACTGCAGGATTTGTGTGCATTTTGGTGGAAAATATGATAATGTATTATATTACTTATTTCTTTCAATGTAAATAAAAAATGGATAAGGAAAATACACATGTTTAATTTATCATTGCCTTTTAGTATGTACATACATAAACACACAAAAAATTAAAAACAAGACAGCCCTACTAACTAGACTTAGTCTGGATTTGTGCCCGGTTAATGGCAATAGGCCCCCTATTACATGGGACGTTATAACTGGTGAAATATGGGTGTACCTACTATGTATAGTAGAGGTGTACCTCTGCCTTCCCCTTCGGGGAAATACAGGCGTGATGTTATGTAGACTTAGCCTGCAGCTTCGCCTGCATATAATTCCGTTTATCACAGAAAGACTTATCTCGCATCCCTCGGGAGCTTTTTATTTTTCTGGGATAAAAAGTAGCCCATATGTTAATTTGGGTTATAGTCTACCTGCGTGCCAAATTTCATCCAAATCTGTTCCGCCGTTTCAGTGTGATTGAGTGTAACAAATATCTTCACAAACTCATATTTATATATCAAAAGTATGAATATTTATACCTAATAATACATTCTTTATAAGTAACAATAGTACTCATAAATTCAGAAACATTCTATACTTAAAAAAACTGTTAGTAAAATTAGAATACAGTCAATAATGTTATATATGGAGGCAAATATGGAGTAAAATCACTTTCTAATACATTAATTAAATCCTTAAAAAGCCTGTAAATATGGATAAACTCTAAATCCTGGGAAAAGTGTTGAACTGTCTTGTTTTGCCTTCGTTTCGTGCCTTCTTGAAATCTTCACTTTTTTAGCTTTTTCCAATAAATAGAGACTTGTAATCATCTGTGCTCTGCTTCCATTTCTTTTATTGCATTTCTTTGCACTTTCAATTACGAGTAATAATGATTTTTGTTACTAAACTATATAAGACTCGGCGCAATATTTGTAGCTTTTAGATTTGACAGATAGAATCGTGGTTAAGGGCGAGGCTGTGACAAGCTGTGAGCGACCTCGACGCTGTTTTTTGCTTAGAGAATACCAAAATGTTCAAGAAGTGTCAAATGGTCCGCTGTAGAGTAGTTCCAACTCTTGGCCGTCACAGCCTTGAGCGCTAGTGTAGCTTTTTAGCTTTTAGATTAGACAGATAGAAGGGTGGCTGTGGCAGCGTTGCCAGACGTGCGATAATTATCGTACATCTACGATGATTGCAAGTCCTTTGCGGTAAAAAATAATAGCAGGGTATCGAACGATAGTTTTGTAAATTCATACGATAATTTTAATAACGCTGTGATATTTTTGAGGCTTAGTATTTTTTTAGACAACAACCAGCACTAACAACAAGCATTTAAGCATACATTCTCGTCACTCTCACTCATAATGAGTGCAGTGCAGTGTGCAGTGCAGTGTGATGCACACGACATACTGAATAAAATGCACGCATAAGACCATAAAAAAACGATGCTTCCCTTCCAACCGCATACTGCGTCCTTTTCCACTTATTCATTTTGTTCGGTCTTAGTTCGTGGGTCGGTTTGCGTCAGTTACCAGTTCAGTCAGGACAGTCAGACCTAGAGTCAGACTATCAGACTGAGTGCTATTGGATTAGTTAGGTATCTGTTTTTTTTTTTGCTTTGCATTGTTACGTTTTTTTAACTGTTGCACGCTGCTAACTGGGACAATAAGTAATTTTTCTTTTCTTTTTCTAATAATTTTCTGATTTTATTTATCTACAAATAAAATCAGAAAAGATCAGGGGCTCGTAGCGAAGCAACGACTGCGCGGATTGTACGATCTGCAAGGTTAAGCTGCACTTGCCGCGGTCAGTCTGTGGATGGGTGACCGTTTCGTTACACATCGAGACCCCTCCGTGCCTCGGAGAGCACGTTAAGCTGTCGGTCCCGGTTGTCATACGAATATCTATGGCAGTCGTTACGGGTCGTCAGAAGCCTGAAAGTCTGACAACTGGTCTAACCTCCGAATGTCAGTATTACCCAATAACTGGGTTGCGGGGGTCTGATGGCAGTCGCTTCGTGTAAAATACTGATGTTCAGCCGCATCTGGCTAGACTGGAAGCCGACCCCAATATAATTGGGAAAAAGGCTCGGAGGATGATTTATCTACAAATAAAAATATATTTTTCTTTTTTGTCCCGTATGCGTTGCTATACCATTCATCCAATTGCGATAAAACTTAGGCGAATTGTTTTTAACATTGCGAGTGCGGAGCACGCGATGGATTTTGTGAAAAAAAAATGTTGATAGGAACGTATGGTCGGGCATAGCTAGTGTTAAATAAAACACACTAATTAATAGAAACATGAGACCTCTAAATATCAATATAATTACAATTTTGTGGAGGAGAGTCATTCTTCACGTATGCGATAAACATAGGATATTTTTTTTCTAGATTTGTGATAATTTCAAACTTGCCATCTGGTAACACTGGGCTGTGCGTGAGGCTGTGAGCGATCTCGACGCTGGTTTTTGTTTACGGAATACCAAAATGTATGAAGAAGTGTCAATTTCTCTGTCGTCGAGTAGTTCCAACTCACGGTCGTCACAGCCTTGAGCGCTAGTGTAGCTTTTCGTACTTTAGTGAATACCAAATCAAGGTTTCGACGCTGCGGCAGCGTTGCACGCAAGGCTGTATCCTTAGAGAATAGCATAGCAGATCCTCTTCGGCTCAGAAAATTGAAAATATTATTTGAAATATCTGAAATAAATATGCAAAGTAACCTCTGTGTAAAATTTTAATCGTTTTTTTCTCCTAAACTATCAATCACAGGATTTTTTTATTGCAATCAGCATATAAAAAAAAACAATACCGAGGGCACCTTCGGCTTACTTTTTCAAATTACTTTCCTAATTATTTTTAACGATTTTTTACGTAATCGATACTCGCAAATGGCTTGAAATCCCCTCGCTCGCCCGTTTAGTCAGTGCGGGACGTGTCGCTGTGCTATACGGACCTGTACTACGTTCTCTCATAATTTTCGGTGTGAAAAATACGAAGGATTTTTATTATAATTTTATTTTGAATGGCGCAGCGGCTGAGCGTATAGGTGGCGGGTTCGATTCCCGCATGGAACAAATATTTGTATGGACTATGGCCTACGTATAGTTGCTACTTTTAACATTGTGTTATACGTATTAATAACTTTTTTATGTAGGTATGTTATATAATAAAAAAAGTGTACATAATAATTAAGAAAAACTCCCTAAAACTTTATAGTATAATTGCTACTTTTGTAAAAGTAAATACGATTATTTCATCATAAGTAAGGAAGTGCTACCCATAGTCACAGACAGTAAAAAATATAGACGTAATGCTGTGAACAATCATAGTGAAGCCAAAAAAACTATGCTCCTTCGTGTACAACCAGCGGTCACGTACACACCATGCAATTGAAGAATATTTGCTTTCGCGATGCTTACTTGACGATGTCGCGACATGTGTACTGAGAGTGAGCACGGTTTCAGGTGCATGTGCGTACGGAGCACTGGTTGTACACGAAGGAGCATAGTTTTTATTAGCTTCACTAAATTATTCGCGGCACTTCGTTTATATTTTTTACTATGTCTGTACTGTACTATACCTGTACACACGGCTACACATCAAGCTGTAAAAAACCAGTAAAGGCTGACCTCGCGTTGTAAGGAAAACCTATACAATGCGAGGTCAGCTTATACTGGAAATGTACAGCTTGATGTGTAGCCGTGTGTACGTTATTTTTGAACCAGCGCGGTAATGAGTAGGTACTTTATTTTTAAGAAAAATAAGTAAAAACATAAATTCAAATAGTAAGTAACTAGGTATGAATCGATCTCGGACTAAAGTAATGAGTATTAGTATAGTATTAGGTAAAGTGGGTTAGTGGTCAATCCACACGAATTTGATTGGCACGAAACGTGCGGATTGACTCTTTTAAATATTGTTATTTTTTTTGGGAGTAGTAGGCTATTGGCACACATTGTTTTTTATGGAACAAATTTACGAAAAAAGGTACTGTAGCGCACAAAAGTAGTAGGATTAATAATATTTTTTAAATGAAGTGACACGAATTAATCAAAAATATCTATGTTAAAAATATAAAATTTTGATAAACGTCTAGTCTTAGATTTCGTTGTGACGTGATTTAAAACTTTAAGTTGCCAAAATTAGTACATTTTGCTATACAGCATGACTGGATGAATAAGGGACATTATAAAATTCAAGAATATGGTAGAATGACCGTACGTATAATGAATAAATATGTTAAAAATACTTCACGATAAATTACGTGTACAGGAGTAAAAAAATCGCCCACGCTCATCACGGCTGAATGCGACTTTCAAGGGGTCTGCTGACTAGTGCAAAAGGCAAAGAGGGTGGAAATACCAACCAATGGACACTTTCGGCTACTTACATCACCTTATTGTATGCAACTTTGATTTGTAAGTGCAGAATAGTGGTCACAGTAATTGCTAAATTCGATTGAAAAAATATTTCAAAAATTAAGGTAGGTACCAGTTGTTTACATACAACATGTTGACCTGTATTCGTGCCATGTTTAAGGAGGTGACAATACCACTGATACTGAACACGAATCAATAAAAAAAATCAATACCTTTTTTTTACTTAAATACCTATTAATAAACAAATAAATTCCCTCTGTGTGTCACGTGCGACACAAAAACGAGGCGTGCGAATCCACCAAAACAATTTACAGATATGTCCACCCCTTGACAATGCCACCGATGACTTATTTTCAGAGTCGTTCGGGATTTATTCTCAAACTCTCTCTACAATTACGAAGTGAAAATTTGGGTATTAAATAATCGTAGAACTTTTCAAGTATTTTTAGATGACTAAGCACATAATTTATCATTTGCTCTAGAAATATGGCACGGTTACAGATCAAAATTTTGTATTTGGAATGAAAATCAGTGACTGAATATTCTCGTTTAATAAGTTCTTTGTTCAACCAATCAAACTGTATACATAATTACATACATTTAATATTAAACTAGTTTAAATCCAGGCAGTAAAATATATAGACAAAGTGCTGCGAACAATCATAGTGAAGCGAAAAAAACCGTGCTCCTTCGTGTACAACCAGCGCTCACGCACACACCGTGCACCTGAAGGATATTTGCTTTCGCTATGCTTACTGGACGGTACCGCGACATGTGTACTGAGAGCGGTGAGCATGGTTTGAGGTGCATGTGTGTGATTTTGGTTTCAGCCTTTTCACCTTTCCTAGTTGACGGTTCTTCCGCCATTATATTAAGTACAAGAATACCAGCGCCAGGTATAATACCTGGCACATGCTGAGCTGGACACCCATTTGGTACAATACTGAGACACATATCACACTGTTTTATTGTATTTTTACTTGTATGTCCTGTGTCTCGTTTTTGTACTAAATAAACGTTTTATCTATCTATCTAAGTAGGTATTAATGAACTTCGAAGCTATCTGAAAATAGCATAATATATTCGTTGTGAGAGCAATATTCCTTGAGAGCAATATTAATAAAAGAGTGAAACAATTTACAGCTTGCCGGTTCATTAATTAAATTTGTGATTGATAGTGTAGAGATGCGTCCACTAGGGGGCGCTGTAATATATTACTTCTAATGGACGTTGAATACTCTAGTACTACTAAATAAATACTGATTTATTAATTCTAATTATTATAAACATCATTTAATTCTTATAAAAAATGTGCTCTGACAAAAGAATGGGCCGGGAAAAGTACGATTTAAAAGCCTCGCTAAAAGACAGCGTTTTAAAATAATATTAAGATAAATTCAACAAAATTTACTTACACCAATCTATTTCTTTGTTCCAGCACTTAGCACTGGTTCACATTAATGATGATCAATATGTTGAAAAATTTTTAAGCACACACATTTATTTGCTAAGGAACATTATTGCACATGCAGCGTCAATCAATGGCAGATTAAACTTCAGTGTTACCATGTCTAGCCGAGTCGAAGTAGCCAAAAATATGGCGCAAAGTAGCCTAATTTCTCCTAAGTTTTTTTTTGTAAAATTGCCTAAAATCGCCTCATTGAAAGTCGAGTAGTCTAAAAAACCTATTTTTTAATGATAATGATAATTTATTTAACCAAATTAAGCATATTTTACAAGGTACACTGCTGGGCCCCACACTAGGATTCCCTGTGTCGTGGGCACCAGTATCTTCCAAAATGATTTGACTATTTAACATACATGCTATAGTTACATTCATACATGTTATAGTTAGATTAATTAGGTAAGTAAAAGATACAGTATTTGTGAGTGTGTGTGTGTATATGTGAGAGTTCATTAATTTTTCGATCTTTTTTATCGTCGTGTGTTCACGACTGTACTTTGATATTTTTTATTCTTTAAAATACAATATGTGCCTATTATTTACAATATGTGCCAAGCCTACTACGTATACATATATGAAGGTGGCGATCCGCACGAAAATAAAAATGAAAATTCTAATATTTAAAAGAGTCGATCCGCACGTTTCGTGCCAATCCAATTCGTGCGGATTGACCACTAACCCAGTTTTTTATTATTATTAATTCGCATAATTTTAAATTGATAAAATAGTATGGAAATTATTATTGGCAGGTCATAGCAGCACTTTTTTTTCGTTATTACAACTGAAATTATTTTATTGCATGTTAATTTTAATTTGTTTTTAAATATTATGTACGATTAATTGAAAATCAAAATATTTGCACGACTGAAATGTCGAAAGTAGTGAAACCCAATTTTAACTTTAGACGAACTCAATGTTACCTATGTTCTTGCAAATAAATATATCATTAATATATCATTCATTCATTCATTCAAAGTAAAGTAACACAAAATAAAATAATTGTATTTTGTGTATATTTGATTGCAAGTATGTGTTCATTATTTACAAACTTAAGTAGGTAATATAACTTATTTCTAAATAAAAAAATGCAAAAATATAAATTCTAAAAGAAAAGTATATTAATGGGGATCGATCTCAGACTATACAGACCCGAAGTCGACCCCTAAACCACTAGACTACGTATACTGTTACGAGACATGCCAAAATAACCGTGCATATTGTACACATACAAGTTACTTGCCGGCTAAAACTTTTTTCATTCAAACTCGCAAGCGAGCGGGCGGCGCGGTCACAGGCGCGTTGGCGCGCGGCGCGATGTTATTATGAAGTGTCCCCGCGCTCCCTTTGCATCATTCTGATCGGCAACGCCCATTCGAGCAAGGTCATTGAGATCATGCGCGCCCTTAATGCAATTCGTCATTATATTAAAAGACATTATACCTATTAACAATTTTACACTAAATAGCGCTTTTAACTTAATTACACGAGCAGAACTAGTAGGTTTCATTAATTTCGATCTCGACTTACTGATGAACATCTCTTGCACCAATTTTACTCCAAACTTCAGACAGAGTACGCAACAATTTTTTTAAATTGACATGTTAAAAAATCCTTTGTTCTTTTCGTAATTACATTTGTTTAATAAATATTTTTTTCTATAAAATATTGTGCGGACCGCGATAATCATTCCATTTCTTAATACGGACCCCGAGCGAAACTAATTGGTGACCCCTGGTCTAGAGTGTGACTGTGTTGATCAGGCTTGGCTATTAGACGATCTGAAAAATATTTATGCAAGTAAGTAAAATAAGCATAGAATCACCGTTTTGTAGAACATGCAGGCCTGGCGGTCTTCATCCTCGCCACTAGGGCAGTCGATAAAGCCGTCACACAGCACATGGTCATCAATGCAGCGGTAGCGCCCTTGCCGGTCGGGCGTTGGGCACGCGAACCGCTCCATGCCATCTGCGGCTGGTGGACATTCTGGAAACAAAGATATTTTTTATAGCCACATTCTGAATTTTTTGGCATCTTTTTAGTTTTACCCACAACAGAACGGAAAAGGTGTATGCGTTTAGGGTGAGAGGTTGTTTGTTTGTTTGTATGTGCAGACGAATGTTCCCATTTATTTAATGATTAGCCTATGCCCGCGGCTTCGCTCGCATGGATGTCGTTTATCGTGTATCTCTCGGGAATTGTTCATCTTCCCGGGATAAAAAGTAGCCTATATGTTAATCCGGGTTATGTTCTATCTGTATGCCAAATTTCATCCATATCCATTCAGCCCTTAAAGCGTGATTGGGTAACAAACATCCAAACATGTTCACAAGCTTTCACATCTATAATATTAAGTAGGCTATGATAATAATCATTCATATTTAACACAAATGTTGTTGAAGACTCGGTATTGTATTGTAGTCATATTTTCCTAATATAGGTACTATAACTAATAAACTAATGGTCGAAGGATTAACAGAATTTTTGCAGGTCTCTTGTCCTGTGACGTCATTAATTCAATTATTAAGAGGCGCAAATAACAAAGCTTTAACCCAACACTTATTGTGTGACAATAAACAGTCTTTATTAGTAGCTGAACGTGCCACACAGCCTTTTTCTATCGAGTTTCGTGTCGATGTGGTTTCGTGATGCTATAGACAAAAATTGTGTCCATAATGGTTTGAATTCTAATAGTCATTACTCGTTTTTACTTATTTTTATGACGGTTTAGGTACACTCGAGCGAGTGTAACGAACTTTGACCTTTGTCGCAAACCTAGTCACTTTTGACTTTGGGTTCTTTGTTCTTTTGTGAATCGCGCTCCAAAGTTCGCCTCTATGGAAAAGGTTTAATGAGCTGTGTTAACAGACTACACAGGATATTGTGTTATTTTTATGGAAAATACAACGTTTTCATCGCTCGGAAATAGATTTGGTTAAAACCAGTACATTTATTTTGACACCTAATAATAAATAAATATCTTTGGGACATTTTTACACAGCACCATCTAGTCCCAAACTAAGCAGAGCTTGTGGTATGGGTACTAGACAATGGATATAATACGTATATACTTTTTTTTTTGTAAATACATACTTATAATACATAAGCAACACACCCAGACCAACACAAACACTTATGTTCATCACACAAATATTTGTGTCCTGTGGGAATCGAACCCACGACCTTGTTATCAGCAGTCCGACACTCGAACCACTAGACCACAGAGGTCGTCTAACCTAACCTAACCTAACCTAACAAGTATTATATTGTTTTGTGGGTTTGGTCCTCTATCGACCGAGGTCTGCTTGGCCTCTGTTGACTTTTTCTTGATACACATTTGACCGACCACGTCATAGTTTTCGGCTGGGAATTGATTACATTAATATGTATTTGGCCACAGTTATCATTATTCTATTTGTATAATGTTAATGATATTACTTACTCGTCCGTGTGGTGCCGGACGCAAAGAATTTCACCACCCTATATCTTCTCATGGGTGTCGTAAAAGGCGACTAAGGGATTCACCAGAGGATGGGCAGCAGCGTCCTCCGAGTATTTAACCAACCAACTGCGATCGCCAACCCGCCTGCCAAGCGTGGCGATTATGGCATATCCCCTCATGCAAAGCACAATTAAAAATCGGCCCCTAGTCCCCGGCGGCCCCGCTAGCCCTGGTTACGGTAGCGGCCTAGGTAACGGCGGGGCAGGGGGTGCTAAGAATCCCCGGCAGAGATCCGGCTACCATAACAAAAAAAGACTGGACCTGGCAGCATACAACACACGTACACTGCGGACCGACGAGAAGCTTGTCGAACTCGAGGAAGAATTGAGCAAGTTACGATGGGATATCGTAGGGTTATCTGAAGTCCGAAGGGAGGGGGAGGACACGATAATCCTCAAATCCGGTAACTTACTCTATTTCCGGGAGGGCGATCAACTTTCCCAGGGCGGTGTCGGGTTTATCGTCCACAAGTCTCTTGTGAACAACATAGTGAAGATCGAGAGTGTTTCGACCAGGGTGGCGTACCTTATACTCAGAATAACCGAAAGGTATTCGTTGAAGGTTATACAGGTATACGCCCCGACCTCGAATCACCCTGACGATGAGGTGGAGACCATGTATGAGGATATCTCGAGAGCCATGCATGGCTCTAAAACTCACTTCACTGTTGTCATGGGAGACTTCAACGCGAAACTGGGCAATCGCTACGATGATGAGCTGCGAGTGGGGCAATTTGGATATGGATATCGGAACCACCGGGGTCATCTACTGGCCGGCTTTATGGAGAAGGAGGGACTCTATATGATGAACTCTTTCTTCAGAAAGCGTGAGCATAGGAAGTGGACCTGGTTGGGCCCTGATGGTGTAACAAAAAATGAGATTGACTTCATTATGTCGACGAAGAAGCAAATATTCAATGATGTCTCTGTGATCAACGCGGTCAAAACCGGAAGCGATCACCGTTTGGTAAGAGGCACATTGAATCTGAACATCAAGCTGGAAAGATCTCGACTGATGAAGTCTACGCTCCGTCCAGCATCGATCCAAATCCAAAACCCCGAGAGCTTTCAGCTCGAACTTCAGAATCGTTTCGAATGCCTAGGGAGCACAGTGGACGATTACAACGATGGGTTTGTGGAAACTGTCCATACGGTCGGGTCTAGGATCTTTAGGACCCGTCGTACAAATAGAAATAAAAAGCTCTCTGACCACACTCTCGGGCTTATGGCGGAAAGACGCGAGATGATTCTGCAGTCCTCAGATGATGCGACTAATTACCGGCAGCTCAATAGACAGATCTCAAAGTCCTTGAAAAGTGACCTACGCCAATTTAATGCGGAACGTATTAAAGACGCGATAGAGAAGAACAAGGGCTCCAAAGTCTTCGCAAGAGACCTGTCTATTGGGCAGAGCCAGCTTGCAAAACTGAGGACCGACGATGGCAGAGTCGTATCCTCCAAGCCAGAGCTATTAAAGGAGGTCGAGAAGTTCTATGGACAGTTATACACGTCCACCCGGACACCCGCTGTAAATCGGGCTCACGACCCAAGAGCTCGATTGACCCGACACTATACCGAAGATATCCCGGACATCAGCCTGTACGAGATTAGGATGGCTCTGAAACAGCTCAAAAACAACAAGGCACCGGGTGATGACGGAATTACGGCCGAACTCCTGAAGGCGGGTGGAAAACCGATCCTTAAGGCCCTTCAGAAGCTGTTTGATTCCGTCATTCTCGAGGGAAGAACGCCACAGGCATGGAGCAGAGGTGTGGTGGTACTCTTCTTCAAAAAGGGCGATAATGCTCTACTGAAGAATTATAGGCCCATCTCACTTCTGAGCCATGTCTACAAGCTGTTTTCGAGAGTCATTACGAACCGTCTTTCGCGCAGGTTTGACGACTTCCAGCCTCCCGAACAAGCCGGTTTCCGAAAAGGCTTTAGCACCGTAGACCACATACATACGCTGCGGCAGGTTATACAGAAGACCGAAGAGTATAACTTGCCTCTTTGTTTAGCGTTTGTGGACTACGAGAAAGCCTTCGATTCGATCGAGACTTGGGCGGTACTACAGTCTCTTCAACGGTGCCAGATTGACTATCGGTACATCGAAGTGTTAAAGTCTTTGTATGAAAACGCCACTATGTCAGTCCGATTACAGGACCAAGCCTCGAAACCTATCCTTCTGCAGCGAGGTGTGAGACAGGGAGATGTGATCTCTCCGAAACTGTTCACTGCTGCATTGGAGGATGTCTTCAAGGTTCTGGACTGGAAGGGGCTAGGCATTAACATAAACGGCGAGTACATCACTCACCTTCGGTTTGCCGACGACATAGTAGTCATGGCTGAGACCATGGAGGACCTCGGTACAATGCTCGATGACCTCAGTAGAGCTTCTGATAGAGTGGGTCTTAAAATGAATATGGACAAGACAAAGGTTATGTCGAATTCCCATATAGCACCCATTCCCGTAAACATCGGAGAATCTACACTCGAAGTTGTTGACGATTATGTATACCTAGGACAAACTGTCCAGCTAGGTAAGTCCAACTTCGAGAAAGAGGTCAATCGTCGAATCCGACTCGGTTGGGCAGCGTTCGGGAAGCTACGCAATATCTTCTCGTCCAAAATACCGCAGTGTCTCAAGACGAAAGTCTTTGACCAGTGTGTGTTGCCAGTAATTACTTACGGTACTGAAACGTGGTCGCTCACAATGGGCCTGATAAGAAGGCTCAAAGTCACTCAAAGGGCAATGGAGAGGGCTATGCTCGGAGTGTCCCTGCGTGATCGAATCAGAAATGAGGAGATTCGCAGGAGAACGAAAGTAACCGACATAGCCCGAAGAATTGCCAAACTTAAGTGGCAGTGGGCGGGGCACATTGCTCGCAGAACGGATGGCCGATGGGGCAGTAAAGTTCTGGAGTGGCGACCGCGTACTGGAAGGCGCAGCGTGGGTAGGCCCCCCCACAAGGTGGACCGACGACCTGGTGAAGGTCGCGGGAATCCGCTGGATGCGAAAGGCACAGGACCGGTCGTTGTGGCGATGCTTGGGGGAGGCCTATGTCCAGCAGTGGACGTCTTTCGGCTGAAATGATGATGATGATGATATTACTTGCAAAGAAATATTATATAATTATTTTAGTAACTGGCACAGATTGACTGATCAATCAATCAATCTTAAAATAAATCAGATTGATTTTAAGATTAATTGATTGACTGTTTTGTTTGGAGATGTGTGGTGTGTTTTATGCTCGTGGTGCTTCAATTTATTCAAAAAAATATCTGCTGCCAGGAACGAAGATATCCGTAAAACCGTTGACTGGTTCATTATAATGCTAAATTTCGCAACTATAATGCAAGCATAGATGGCAGGAAAATTCCTGCGTCAGACTGAGATACCACAGGGCACAGGTTTTCGGTACTCGTAAAACATGTCTTTTGTACCTATGTTTTATTTAATGGTTAGCTGTAACTTTGACGTTACCCACCAGATGGCGCTTAAAGGTGAGGTCAGCTGACAGCTCTTTATCCGTATATTCCAAAGACATTTCTATACTGACGTAAGTATAATACCTTTATGGTATATTCAATGTACTCTATACGTATAACGCAAATCTTAGCGTGACGCAACATTTTCTCCCGAATCACACCTACCTCAAGCGCCCATAAGAAACGTCGTTCCAAAACTATTATCAGAGAACGATTAGCAGTCAAAACGAGTAGCTACCTTCCTGATTATATAATCAATCTGGAAAAAAAAAACGGAACGCAACTGTCAGCACCTACAAGTTCGGCGGGGCAAAAGAAAAATCGATTTAAAATCAATAAATGAATATTTCACCCCCGATAAGCTCCAAAATGACGGCTTTTAGTTGAGTGTTAAGCCCACGAGAAGACCTTGCTCTTGTGTGTATCAGCATCGTTGTTTACAACCAGTCGCGACCAACGCAATAGTACAAAGTGATCTAGGCGCAGACTTGGGTGACAAGGTGTCAACATGTAATGCATGCTAATGCAAGGGCTACGTTCACTTACTACGCACTCAGTGTGAAAGATACCCGGTGCGAATATCGCTCGATCATTGACGATTTTCTCAGAGTTACTGAACGACTTCGGGCGACCTTATGAAACTGACACTAGAACAATGAAGCCCTGAAAATTATGACAATCGAAACCTCAAATTATCTGTCATTTCATACTTTTATCTGTCAACATGACAGCAGAGCGTCTTTTACCCTACTATTTCACGGGGTGACCGGTGCGTACGCTCGATGACGCCCGCCCACAATACTGAACGGTTTGGTGTGAACGCCCGGACGATCACTCCGAGTAACTGAACGACCAAACAACGCTCCGGGCGTCGTCCGCCGTCGTCGGACGATAATAGTGAACGCACCCAAGGCGTTTATCTATTTTACCTATTTATTGTTTATCCAAGTGACAGTCGGATAAAAGCTATAAACAATTTGTTCATATTTTAATAAACAATAACGCCGCCTCGCCTGGACGACGGTTGTCATGGACACTGTAAAATAAACGTCAACGTCAGCTTTTATACATATGCCCTAGTAGTCTGTGTTTTATACCATGATGTCATTTGTATATTTATTATGTGTTTTAGATTAGCTTGTAAGTTATAGTTTTAGTTTCATTATAATTTTTTTTAAATAGTTTTACATGAAAAGCAATGTCGGCAGTAGCGACACCGAAAACGGTGGTAGTCAACCTACCACATCGCTGGATGTCTTGGTGAGATGTCCGCACTGTTCTCAGGCACGTTTTTTTAAGGGTGAACGGGGTCTGAAGGTGCATTGCGGCAAGGTTCATAAACCACTCAATGTACCTTCAGGCCCCTCAACTACACATTTATCCCCAGTACCTACTACAACCAATGGTGAACCCCTTTGGCAAAAATTATCTAAATTAAAAAATTCAACCCCCGTTTTAAAGAGAATACCCCGCGGCGCGAGGCCGCTCGTTGCATTAAGTTTAGCCCGTTGTGTCCGTCTCGCCGTCCGGGAAAACTCACAAAGTGCCTGGGAACAGCTACTCACCTTTCCTTATAGGATTCTGCATGTACAAAAAAATTTGTCATCTAAAAAAACCCTAACAGCACAAATTAAAGAAAACTGCAATTTTTCGACCCCATCTCTCAAATCAAATCAAATCAAATCATTTATTCGACCCAAAATTACCAGCGGAGAATCACCTCTCACATAAAGGGCTATTGCAACATGTGGAATCAAAATTAAGCGAGGGTGATATAAGTGGCGCGGCCAGAATAATCTTCAGTAGCGATGTGGTGGCGCCTTACTCTTCAGAAACACTTTCTGCTCTGGAGAGTAAGCACCCAGCCCCTGCGGATGACCTCTCCTTCCCCGACCCCCCTGATCCTGATTCCCATAATCTTTCAGTTACAGCTCGCCAATTGGTCACAGCCGTGGGCTCCTTCCGGAGCGGCTCTGCGGGCGGTCTCGACGGCTTGACTCCCCAGCACGTAAAAGACCTTACGTGTTCGGGCGCCGGTGAAGCTGGTGAGTCGCTCTTGAGGGAGCTTACGGCCCTGATCAATTTAATGCTCTCCGGCAATGTGAACGAAGCCGTCATTGATATTTTGTACGGGGCCAATTTATGTGCCCTGCGAAAGAAAGATGGCGGCATTCGTCCCATTGCCGTAGGTTGCACATACCGACGTATGGCAGCCAAGATTTGCTGCGCCTATTACAGTGAAACTCTGGCCAGCAAATTCCAGCCCCTGCAATTAGGTTTCGGCTCTAAAGGGGGCTGTGAGGCTGCCGTACACGCCTTATCCACCTTTGTAAATAGCAATGAAGGCGAGGTCATCCTTAAGGTTGACATCAAAAATGCCTTCAACTCTGTAAACCGGGACACCCTGTTGTCTGAAATAAAAAAAGAAATACCCGAAATTTACAGTTTTCTTTGGCAATGCTACCGGCATCCATCCAAATTACTTTATAAGGACCACCTATTAGAATCTGCTGTTGGATGTCAACAGGGTGACCCCCTTGGGCCGGCCATTTTTAGTTTGGCGATAAATCCAATTATTCGACAGATAAATTATCTTTGACACATTTTTACACAGCACCATCTAGTCCCAAACTAAGCAGAGCTTGTGGTATGGGTACTAGACAATGGATATAATACTTATATACATTTTTTTTTGTAAATACATACTTATAATACATAAGAAACAACCAGACCAACACAAACACTCATGTTCATCACACAAATATTTGTGTCCTGTGGGAATCGAACCCACGACCTCGTGATCAGTAGTCCGATACTCGAACCACTAGACCACAGAGGTCGTCAAAATTTAATGTGTGGTATTTAGACGACGGGACTCTAGGAGGTGACGTGGACACAGTTGTTAAAGATCTGGAGTTTCTAAAACAAAAATTTCATTCTATTGGCCTTGACCTCAATTCATCTAAATGTGAAATCTACCTTCCCCACTCGACTGACCGACAACTGACGATTCAAAAATTTCATGCAATAGCGCCAAATATCAAAATAGTTGAAAAAAGTTCACTTCACCTCCTAGGATCTCCAATCTTAGACGAATCCTTCTCAACATTCATTGAGGAGAAAATACAAAATTTTAATGATATTTCGGAAAGGCTTTTTAAAATTAATATGCATTCGGCGTATACTATTATTCGATATTGTTGTTTTGGACCTAAATTTACGTATATCCTACGCTCTTCTCACTTATGGAAGCACCCACAACTTTTGGACAAAGTAGACAAAATTATACGAAACACATTAGCTTCAATTTTAAATGTGGCCCTGGACGACCGAGCCTGGTTACAAGCCACACTTCCCATTCGTATGGGTGGTCTCGGCGTCCGCAAAATTTCCAGTATTAGTTTACCGGCGTTCCTGTCCTCGGTCCACAGTACTGAGAAATTAACCAGGAAAATTTTAGCATCCTCACTGGTTGATTTTGAGGTACCGTGTTTGACCGACGCTGTCAACGCTTGGAAAATGGCCTGTCCCAATACGGAGTTGCCCCTCATCTTATCTTCCCAGAGACGGTGGGACGGGCCGCTCTGCAGTTTGACACGGAATCATCTATTAAATACGTCAGTCAATACTGCCGAGCGTGCCCGTCTGCTGGCTGTGGGTGAGTGGGAGGCGGGACTGTGGCTTCAGGCCCTCCCGTCACCCAACTTAGGCACTATGTTGGACAACACAACTTTTCGGTTCGCTACCTGCCTACGGTTAGGCGCTCCATGCGTTGCTCCACATCGGTGTCATTGTGGTGAAGCTGTCGACAGCCTCGGACACCATGGCCTTTCTTGTTGCAGGAGTGCAGGTCGCATATCACGGCACGCCAATATTAACGACATTATTCGTCGTACTCTTGCCACCGCCGGCGTACCAGCCGTACTAGAACCTAATGGCTTGGCACGTGACGATGGTAAGAGACCAGACGGTATGACGTTATTACCTTGGAAGTTGGGTAGGCCTCTGGTGTGGGACGCATCCTGTGTCGACACCCTTGCTCCATCCCATCTTCCTAGCTCGGCGGGCTGTGGCTGTGCTGCCGCTGCAGCTGCGGAGACCCTCAAGCGGCGCAAATATAGTAATCTTATTGGATGCTATGATTTTGAGCCGTTTGGGGTCGAAACGCTCGGGCCATGGGGTCCGAGCGCTCGGCTCCTTTTCAAGGAAATATCTAAGAGACTGGTCGACACTTCGCGTGACCAGAGGGCTGGCTTGTTCTTTGGGCAACGAATAAGCGTTGCCATTCAACGTGGCAACGCTGCCAGTCTTCTGGGCACGCTTCCGGATGACAGTGATGTGGAGGAATTCTTCGACGCCTAAGTCTACTTTTATGATATTTTAATATTATTGTTTCTGTTTTTTATACATGTTTATACATGTTTATATTGTATATATTATTTATATTAATGTAGATAGGTAGTAATCAATCTTATTTAAATTTGGCCATTTTCTATTTAAATATTTATACATTTTAGCGTCGATTTCCTCTTTAGGAAAAGTCTTATATAAGATTAATAGCCCTTTGGCGCCATTAATTGATCTAAATTAGCGGTGACAGCTTTGTGAATCGGTTCTGTATCAGTTACAAAATTGATTTCGTTTCGCGGAGTTTATCTCAAGAATAAAATGTGTTCCATGTTGTTCTTCTAAACAGCACATCTAGTACGTAGTACATATATATTGATGAAATAGGTAGAGAAAAGTCATCAAATAAGACTTAAAGACATGATATTGATCCTGGATAAATGTAGCCATGAAACGAACCCAATGACTTTTTGCTGAAAACACCAAACTATACCTATTATTGCACCAATAGACAAGATGACTGATAAGAAATTAATTCTGCAAAAGAATATTGAGTATCAAACTTAATGACATTGCATTTTTGATTAATTTTCTTTATTCATTACTTTTTCGATACATTTTAATACATTCCGTACATTTTTCATAGTTATTTATTATTAGTATTTATTTACAAAAAAAAAGTATTAAAGTTTAAACAAATCTATTGTCTAGCACCCATAGTACAAGCTCTGTTTAGTTTGGGACTAGATGGTGCTGTGCAAAATGTCCCAAAATATGTATTTATTTAATTATTGACGATGCAATGGTAGCGTTGTGTACCAGGCCCCTCAGAAAGTATTGCGAAAAAAAGTTTTTATATATGGGAGACTGGCCAGTTATAATGTTTTTCGAAAATATGATTATTTATAAGTAAAAATAAGTAAGTTCCAATTTCAAAATTTCCCTCCACATTTTTTGCGAGTTAATTCAAAGTATTGTGTCTCACTGAAATATGGATCTGCGCCGGGAACATTTTAGAGCTATGATTTTATACGATTTCAAGTGTCGCCTGAAACCGGATGAATCGTACGATAGACTTCAAATGGCATTCATGGATGAAGGCCCTTCCAAGGCAACCGTGTATCGTTGGTATAACGAATTCAAGCGCGGTCGACCAACTTTGGGGGATGACGAAAGAAGCGGTCGCCCTTTGACGGCTGTTACCGAAGAAAACGTGCTAGCAGTGAAAAATTTAATCCAAGACAATAGGCGAATTACATATCAGGAGATTCAACACATATTGAAGATTGGATCGGGAAGCGTTCACGAGATTCTACACAGCCATCTTCGCGTGAGGAGGATAGTATCACGCTGGGTGCCGCACAACCTCACCGATGCTCAGAAGCAGGCCCGGGTGGAATGGTGCCGTGATATGCTTAACAAATTTGAAGCAGGCTCGTCTCGGCGTGTTTACGACATCGTTACAGGTGATGAGTCCTGGATTTATCAATACGACCCAGAAACCAAGCGCCAGTCGACTGTTTGGGTGTTTCAAAATGAGCCAACGCCTACCAAAGTGAAGCGATCTAGAAGCGGGGGTAAGATTTTGATCGCTAGCTTTTTTAATTTGACTGGCTACTTGGTATCAATTCCCTTACGGGATCAAAGAAGCATTAATGCCGAATGGTATACTACCAAATGTTTGCCAGAAGTTTTCTCTGTTATAAGCAACAAGCGACCAAACACAGGGCTCCGCGGGCTACTGCTCCACCACGACAATGTACCTGCGCACACCGCACTCAAAACGAGGGACTTCCTGGACAGCACGCCAGTCAAACTCCTGGGTCACCCTCCTTACAGCCCTGATCTAGCACCGTGTGACTTCTTTTTATTCCCAAAAATAAAAAATCAGCTCAAAGGGATACAATTTTCGTCGCCGGAAGATGCGCTGGCTGCGTTCGAGCAGGCTGTAAACGAGGTGTCTGCGGCGGACTGGAAAAAGTGTTTTGAAAACTGGTTTAGGCGCATGAATCTTTGTATAGAGGCTGGTGGAAAGTACTTTGAAAAGATTTGATAAAAATATATGTACGTATAGAACAATTTTTTTTAGTTTCGCAAAACTTTCTGAGTGTCCCACGTACACCACACACTACACCATCATACGATCAGAAGTTACACCGTATTCTTCAACAAATGATTGTTTGCAATTACAGATACAAGGACAAATATATCATTTGCATGGTTCAATGGTGCCAACACCAGATGAACCGCATCAATTTCTGCAAATATATTTCATTTCGTCGATGGTGGATCAGCTGAATGTGCGGTGCAATATACAGGGAACACAACAGTTAAAGAGACGAATTATTGAACAGTTGCAAGAATTTTTTCACGCTAATAATGCTGTGGTTAATATGTTCAAAACAGCATTGGAACGAATGGCATCGGATACGCACAAATTTGTCATAAGAGCGGATTGTACCCCAACAGGTGAACATGTGCGAAGATTCAATGCACCCACCGTTAATGATGTTGCTGCGGCAACGTGAGCAAGTGTTTCCGAGTTTGCTCCGCCATAAGGGTCGCTTTGTCGCCCCTTCGCTTCGCTCGCACGCTCGACCAGAGCTACGCTCGAGAGGTCGCAGCTATCGCGGTGCAATAAGAGCCACTTACACGCGAGCGGTGAGAATGCTCCTTAATATTGAACACATGTAATGGATACTTGTTTCTTCTTCCAGATGATACGCTACGTGTCATGGAATGAGTTTGTATACTCCATGCTGTCCAAAGGTGAGGTGGAGGAGCTTATCGTGAGGCCAGACCTAGAAGTATAGGCACAATTTTACTGCATGAAGGTGCCATCATTAAGGGGAAACGGGTAAGTTAAATTATAGGTATGTTTGGCTTTCGCACATCAGCCTATCATTTAGGTGTTGTTGGTATATATGTCGTATAGTAATCATTGCGAAAATCGTACCAATATCAATAAAAGTCAAAAGGTACGTGAAACGCCACAAACAAGACGAACAACGAACGAGTACGACAAATTCATTCAAATTGTGTTGTGTGTCGTGCATGGGGTTTATGGTCGAAGGGGTGCCGACCGTCGTAACGTTCAAATGCCAAGAGAAATAATGGAAAAACAGACCTTACTTTAGAAAATAAATCTATCGAGCAAATATTGAATCGTGTTTTTTCCAGTTTTTCCTATTATATACCAGAATCTAGTAAATGTCATGAAAAATCATATATACACTGAAAATTTAGTCGTTTCGAAAACGAAGAGGGGTCATTGTACTCATCTTTACGAACAACTTTTACTATGGGACCAACTCTGAAATCGCTAAAAATCGATTTATCTGAACACAAATGTAAGGGACAGCTGATTTTTTTTCGTGATTTCAGGATTGGTCTCATAATAAAAGTTTGAAACGACAAAATTTTCAGCTTGTATTATATAAAAATTAGATCTACGTCGTACCCACAAATGAAAATATTTTGAATAAAACATCCCTATTTTTCCTAATACCGCTCCTTAAAAGAAACAGTTTCATAAAACTAGGAAAACCACTTTGCAGAAGTATTTTCTAGAAAATAGAAAGTTGCACAATGCACTTACCAACGTATTCTGGTACCCTAGCCCCGCCTCCTCATCCGACGTCTCCTCCTTGCCATGATGACCCTTCATCATCACCAAAATGTTTTAAACTTTAACACACAAAACTGAATTATCAAAACAACGCGAATACTCCGGGTCGCCGAGTTTCGTAACTTTTTAGGGTTCCGAAGTCCTACAAGGAACCCTTATAGTTTCGTCATGTCCGTCCGTCTGTCCGTCTGTCCGTCTGTCCTAATCCTTTACAGCTTAATAACTTCTACAGTTATAAACATAAGTAAATCTAATTTTGTTAAAAAATAGTCTACATATAGATCTCAATTTTAAAAGAATAAAAGAATCGTTTTTCCGTATTTTAGGGGTGGCGTCCATACATGTGAAATGGAGAAAAAAAAATTTTTTTCGCTGCACCCCCTCGTGTGGGATATCATTGAATAGGTCTACTAAAATGAAGGTAATGTTTGATACACTACTTTTTTATCAGGTGTACCATCTGCGAAATATAGCCCGCCAAAGTGGCTTGCAATGTGTCCCCCCCCCTGCCATTTCTAAACTATGCAATGTAGAAACTTATAATCTTCCACATTGATATACCTTTGTGAAAACTCTCTTTTAAAATTATTTCGAGTATAATGTGATTATAATTTTTTTAGTTATAGAGAGAAAACTGAAAAATACTTAAAACGTCCTAGTTCAAAGGTCATTGACCTTAGAGAAAAATTATCATAGCAAATAATGCTCCTTTAGCTACTTTCTATTTGAAAAAATCACAAAAAGTAACTTTGAAATGACAAACGTCTTAAATTTGGCTTCTTGAATTTATCGCTAGATGGCGCTACTAACAACACGCTCTGAGTCGCGAATGCTGCCGATTATTGCAAAAACTAAAATAGCCATGATTAATATTCGATTTGATTCGTTTGTAATTACACCTACTTAAGGAACCCTATAATACTGAGCATGGCCCGACATGCTCTTGGCCGGTATTTTTAGTTTTTTCTTTCTAGTTAAACAACAATGGCAGTGGTAAAGAATCACAGTGTCCGGCGGTGTTCGGCCATCTCCCCGTTACTAAATTTTATTCGTTTACGTAAAATTTATTTAGAGAAAGCACTTTTTAGGGTTCCGAAGTCCTACAAGGAACCCTTATAGTTTCGTCATGTCCGTCCGTCTGTCCGTCTGTCCGTCTGTCCGTCTGTCCTAATTCTTTACAGCTTAATAACTTCTAAAGTTATAAACATAAGTAAATGAAATTTTGTAAAAAAATAGTCTGCATATAGATCTCAATTTTAAAAGAATAAAAAAATAGTTTTTACGTTCTTTAGGGGTGGCGCCCATACATGTGAAATGGGGAAAAAAAAAAATTTTCCGCTGCACCCCCTCGTGTGGGATATCATTGAATAGGTCTACTAAAATGAAGGTAATGTTTTATACATCACTTTTTTATCAGGTGTACCATCTGCGAAATATAGCCCGCCAAAGTGGCTTGCAATGTGTCCCCCCCCCTGCCATTTCTAAACTATGCAACGTAGAAACTTATAATCTTCCACATTGATAGACCTTTGTGAAAACTCTCTTTTAAAATTATTTCGAGTATAATGTGATTATAATTTTTTGAGTTATAGACAGAAAACTGAAAAATACTTAAAACGTCCTAGTTCAAAGGTCATTGACCTTAGAGAAAAATGATCATAGCAAATAATGCTCCTTTAGCTACTTTCTATTTGAAAAAATCACAAAAAGTAACTTTGTGTTATGTTGACGACACACTTCTTAGATTTGGCGCCATCTAGCGGCGTCGTACAATACTCTCTGGGTCGCCAATGCTGCCGTCAAGTGCCGTGTATTACATTTGGCACTGTATAGCGCCATCTAGCGGCTACTGACATCACTCTCTGAGTCGCCAATGCTGCCGTCTATTGCAAAAACTAAAATAGCCGTGATTAATATTCGATTTGATTTGTTTGTAACACCTACTTAAGGAACCCTATAATACTGAGCATGGCCCGACATGCTCTTGGCCAGTTTTTTTTATTTTGTTGATTATTTTCGTATCGTTTAAACATTTTAAACGTTTTTGACCTTGATTGATTTGCTTTTGCTTTGGCGCTTAGTTTATTTTTCGTCGTCAACGAGTGAATGCGTTTTTTAATGTTCGCCTTGGTAATTACGCGACGGTTGTAGTTTGTTTGTATAGTTTTTAGTGAACTTTGTAAATAACTTAAATGTAAATAGAATAGTGTAATGTAGACAAATAAAAGTCAATTTTTTTAGAAGTGAAAAACGAAAAGCGGCAAAAGCGTAAAAAAATTCGTTGGCAGAAAAAAGCACAACGTTTAAACACGCTTATGATTTTAAGTCGTTTTTCCCAACTTTAACTACACGTCAAATCAAATAGCTATAGCTAATAGCTATGATATTGAAATTTTGGCAAGTTACCCATCTCACACACACATAACACTGTTAATAAGAAAAGCGGATTAGCTATTAAGAGTAGTGTTGCCTAACAATCGATAGACTATCGATTGTCTATCGATAGTATCGAAAAGCCCCTAATCGTCTATACTATCGATAGGCCTATCGATAGTATCGATACTATCGATAGTATCGATCGGCAGGTATCCAACAATACTATCGATAGTATCGATTGTTCGAAATCATGCAATACTATCGATACTATCGATAGTATTGTGCTATCGTTTAGATAGTATTGCAATATGGCTGTCGCGGTTAATTGATGTCATTTGTGCGGGGTGTGCGGGGCGAGAGAGGGGCGGATGCGAGCCCCAGCTGCCATACGTGCTGCTTGAGACACGCCATTGTGGGATGACGAATTTTATTGTTTTAAGTATTTCGTTTAAAATGGTTAATTTTCGGGGGTGCAAAAAACATAACATCTGCTTCGACATCCAAGATGGCGGATGCGATTTTTTATATAAAATTAATACGGGTATCGTTATTGAGGTTTTCGGGGGTGCAAATTACGAATATAACATCTATTTTGAGATCCAAGATGGCGGACGCGACTTTTTAAATAAAATCAATATGGGTATCGTTTTCGAGGTTTTCGGGGGTGCTGATAACGAATATGATATGTATTTTAAGATCCAAGATGGCGGACGCAACTTTTTATATAAAATCAATATGGGTATCGTTTTCGAGGTTGTCGGGGGTGCTGATTGTGAATATAACATCTATTTTGAGATCCAATATGGCGGACGCGACTTTTTAAACAAAATCAATATGGGTATCGTATTCGAGGTTTTTGTAGATGCTGATTACGAATATAACATCTATTTTGAGATCCAAGATGGCGGACGCGACTTTTTAAATAAAATCAATATGGGTATCGTTTTCGAGGTTGTCGCGGGTGCTGATTGTGAATATAACATCTATTTTGAGATCCAATATGGCGGACGCGACTTTTTAAATAAAATCAATATGGGTATCGTTTTCGAGGTTGTCGGGGGTGCTGATTGTGAATATAACATCTATTTTGAGATCCAATATGGCGGACGCGACTTTTTAAACAAAATCAATATGGGTATTGTATTCGAGGTTTTTGTAGATGCTGATTACGAATATAACATCTATTTTGAGATCCAAGATGGCAGACGCGACTTTTTAAATAAAATCAATATGGGTATCGTTTTCAAGGTTGTCGGGGGTGCTGATTGCGAATATAACATCTATTTTGAGATCCAAGATGGCGGACGCGACTTTTTAAATAAAATCAATATGGGTATCGTTTTCGAGGTTTTCGGGGGTGCTGATAACGAATTATGTATTTTGAGATCCAAGATGGCGGACGTGACTTTTTATATAAAATCAATATGGGTATCGTTTTCGAGGTTGTCGGGGGTGCTGATTGTGAATATAACATCTATTTTGAGATCCAATATGGCGGACGCGACTTTTTAAACAAATTCCATATGGGTATCGTATTCGATGTTTTTGTAGATGCTGATTACGAATATAACATCTATTTTGAGATCCAAAATGGCGGACGCGACTTTTTAAATAAAATCAATATGGGTATCGTTTTCGAGGTTGTCGGGGGTGCTGATTGTGAATATAACATCTATTTTGAGATCCAATATGGCGGACGTGACTTTTTAAACAAAATCAATATGGGTATCGTATTCGAGGTTTTTGTAGATACTGATTACGAATATAACATCTATTTTGAGAACCAAGATGGCGGACGCGACTTTTTAAATAAAATCAATTATAAATATTATTGAAGTAAAAGTTCTTTACGCACGCTTGACTTGGGGAGTAAGCTGTTGAATGCGTTACGAAAAATGTTACGAAAATTGCGATCGGGAGAGCCGACTTATTTTGAGATCCAAGATGGCGGACGCGATTTTTTGAATAAAATCAATATGGGTATCGTTTTCGAGGTTTTTGTAGATGCTGATTACGAATATAACATCTATTTTGAGATCCAAGATGGCGGACGCGACTTTTTAAATAAAATCAATATGGGTATCGTTTTCGAGGTTTTCGGGTGTGCTGATAACGAATATAACATGTATTTTAAGATCCAAGATGGCGGACGTGACTTTTTAAATAAAATCAATATGTATATTTTTCGAGGTTTTCGGAGGTGCTGATTACGAATATAATATCTATTTTGAGATCCAAGATGGCGGACGTGACTTTTTAAATAAAAACAATATGAGTATCGTTTTGGAGGATTTTCGGGGTGCTGATTTCGAATGTAACATCTATTTAGAGATATAGATAGATAGTATAACCAGTTATGTTGAAAAGTAATGTTCAATATGAATGTCATGCCGAGGCCAATATTCGTCGAAGGGTCGGCACACGAAGTTGTAATGGAATACGTCTATCTAGGGCAGGTGATTCAGCTTGGTAGACACAACTTCAAGAAAGAAGCCGATAGAAGGATCCGTTTGGGCTCGGCAGCATTTGGCAAACTTCGCCAAGTCTTATCGTCACCTATACCACGAAGTTTGAAAACAAAGGTCTTCAACCAGTACGTCCTACCTGTCATGACTTACGGTGCTGAGACGTGGACACTGACAGTTGGGCTAATCCACAAATTCAAAGTCACTCAGCGACCTATGGAGCGAGCTATGCTCGGAGTATCTTTGAAGGATAAAATCCGTAATGAGATTATCCGGAGAAGAACCGGAGTGACCAACATAGCTTGTAGGATCAGTAAGCTGAAGTGGCAGTGGGCTGGCCATGTCTGTCGAAGGACCGATGACCGCTGCAGCAGACGAGTCCTTGAGTGGAGACCGCGAATTAGCAAACGCAGCGTAGGGCGTCCTGCCGCCAGGTGGATCGACGACCTAAAGAACGTGGCTGGGGGGGGGACTATATGCGGAAGGCAGAGGACCAAGTATTGTGGTGTAACTTGGGAGAGACCTATGACCAGCAGTGGACTGCAATCGTCTGAGTTGATGATGATGATGATAACCAGTTACAATTTTGAAAGCGATTGGTCATAAACACACAAATTCAAAAATGATGAAAATATTTGGATCCAAATATTTATCTGAAAGCAATCAGTTCAAAAGGGCGACCATTTTCTTTTCAAAATTCACTTTATATTTATAATAAGTGGACACTTAAGACAGTATTGGTCTTACCACAAAAGATTTAACCACATCTTAGACACGTGTTCAACAGATGTTTCAGACTTTTTACCACAAATCCACGTCTAAAACTCGAGTAGAGTTAAACACGTTTTTGGCACGTGTTTGTATTTAACCATCCACGAAAGTGTGTTTAAGAATTGCCTTTGCCCTTGCCCTTGGCTAACCTAAAATTTGCTCTTGGTCATTTTTGAATTTTCTGATAGTAAGTTAGCGATGCTTGATACTGATGCTTGATGCTGGACATAGGCTCCCGGCTTATGTCCAGCAGTGGACGTCTTTCGACTGAAATTTTGATGATGATGAGACTTTACAAGCCCTTTCATTTGAGTAGTAATACGATATATATGAGATAAGTTATATAAGATAAGATAATATATAAGATAAGTTGGCGATGTTTGGGGGAGGTCCAGCCGAGTCGGCGCAGACGGCTTTACAATGAACTGATACCACCCTGACAAAGGCTAGACAAGCGGGCGATAGACTGGGGAGTCAGTCTTCCGCATTGCACGGCCTTTGAGTTGTGGTGATGTCCCGAGTGTACCCGGACATCGCCTAAGGTGCATCATTACAGGAAGAGGGCCCTGAAAATGGGCCGCGCTGGATGAGTCGCGAATGCCATGCATTGCAGTTCTTGTGGCTCATCACCAAGGTGAGAGTAGGTACACGGCGGAGTTTTTAGTGGGTGCGAGCCCCACATAACCACGCTACCTCCCGGGGTGGCGAGACATGCGATAGGCATTTTCTCCGCCTCAAAAAAAAAAAGGTCTGTGTCCAGCAGTGGACGACTTTCGGTTGAAATGATGATGATGATGAAGATCAGACTTTACAAGCCCTTTCATTGGAGTAGTAACACGATGGGTCTAAGAGATATAGTGTAGGAGATATGGCCATCAGAAGTCTTGACTCTTTATTTGTGTAGAGCTTGTCAAGCTCGTTCATTTGAGTACCAAGTTACCAACACGATGGGTCTAAGACCTATGGCTTAGGAAATATGGCCATCAGAAGTTTTGACCATTTATTTGTCTAGAGCTTATCGAGCCCTTACATTTAATTATCAACACAATGGGCTTAAGCCTTACTTACACTCAGAGATGAATCTAAGCGTGAACTCATGCCTCCAACTGTCAAAATGCAGTGCCATTTGACAGATGGAAGCATGAGTTCACGCTTAGATTCGACTCTGAATGTAAGCCTAAGAGCTCAAGTTTAGGATAAATGGCTATCAGAAGTTTTGACCCTTTATATCTCTACAGCTCGTAGAGCCAACACCCATTTCATTCGAGTACCAATATGATGGGTATAAGTGCTACAGTTTAGGTGATAATTATGGCCATCAGAAGTTCAGTTCAGTTCAGTCCAGTCCAGTTCAGTCTAGTTTGGTCAAGTTCAGTAAATTTCAGTTAAGTTCAGTCAAGTCCAGTCAAGTTCAGTCAAATTCAGTCAAGTCCAGTCAAGTTCAGTCAAAGTTTTTTATAGTTAATTAACACGGTACAAAAACCAATTACATTAATTATCATAAAAACGAAACACGTACACGATATAACCACAGTCTAAGGAACTCTAGCTCTGCTCTTTCCTACCAGTCGTCCAACGGAGACGTCTAGACAGAGCAGTCGTGTGGGGTGTAAGGGGCGAGAGAGGGGCGGGTGCGAGCCCCAACTGCCATACATTCCGTTTGGGACACGGCATTAAAGGTTGACGAATTTTGTTGTTTATGTATTTCGTTTAAGATGGTTCATATTCCGGGGTGCTGGATTACGAATACAACATCTGCTTCGACATCCAAGATGGCCGACGCGATTTTATATATAAAATTAATACGAATCGTTCTTGAGGTTTTTGGGGGAGCAGATTACGAGTATAGCATCTATTTAGAGATTCAAGATGGCGGACGTGACTTTTTAAATTAAATCAACATGGGTATCGTTTTCTGGGGTGCTGATTACGAATATAACATTTATTTTGACATCCAAGATGGCGGACGCGACTTTTTAAATAAAATCAATATGGGTATCGTTTTGGAGGTTTTCAGGGGTGCTGATTACGAATATAACATCTATTTTGACATCCAAGATGGCGGACGCGACTTTTCAAATATGATCAACATGGGTATCGTTTTCGAGGCTTTCGGGGGTGCTGATTACGAATATAACTTCAATTTTGAGATCCAACATGGCGTACGTGATTTTAAAATAAAAACAATGTGGCCATCAGAAGTTTTGACTATTTATTTCTATAGAGCTCATCGAGCCTTTTTATTTGATTACTAACACGATGGGTCTAAGACCTTTAGTTTAGTAGACATGGTTATCAGAAGATTTGATCATTTATTTCTCTAGAGCTCATCAAGCCCTTACATTTAAGTAGCAACACGATGGGTCTAAAAGCTCAAGTTTAGGATATATATACACGCTGAAATTTTCATCGCTTTCATCCCGCGGTGTACTACTCTATCTCAGTAGTTACTGTCGTTTAGTCAAACCAGTTTACAAAAAAAACCTAGAATACAAAAACTGGCAAGTGAAAATAAATAAGTTATGAAATCGTTGAAATTTGTAGTAAGGGACAAACACACGAAAGTAGTTAAATACGCCGGCCGGTCGGCGCCGGCGCGGCGGCGGCCGGAGCTACTGCGCGTTATCGTACCTAGGTAGGTATTCATCGCAGACCGACACTTCGGAGACTGGCTTTATTTATGGTTCACACAAAATGTTATAAAAAGTTCAAGTATTTTATTTAGGATTTATTAAATAAATTAATAAATTTGTAGGTAAATGAATGGTTTAGGAAAGTTAAAAAACCGGCCAAGAGCATGTCGGGCCATGCTCAGTATTATAGGGTTCCTTAAGTAGGTGTTACAAACAAATCGAATATTAATCATGGCTATTTTAGTTTTTGCAATAGACGGCAGCATTGGCGACTCAGAGAGTGTTGCTACTAGCCGCTAGATGGCGCTGTACAGTGCGAAATTTAAGAAGTTTGTAATTTCAATATAACACAAAGTTACTTTTTGTAATTTTTTTAAATAGAAAGTAGGTAAAGGAGCATTATTTGCTACGATCATTTTTCTCTATGGTCAATGACCTTTGAACTAGGACGTTTTAAGTATTTTTCAGTTTTCTCTCTATAACTCAAAAAATTATTATCACATTATACTCGAAATAATTTTAAAAGAGAGTTTCCACAAAGGTCTATCAATTTGGAAGATTATAACTTTCTACATTGCACAGTTTAGAAATGGCAGGGGGGGGGACACATTGCAAGCCACTTTGGCGGCCTATATTTCGCAGATGGTACACCTGATAAAAAAGTGGTGTATGAAACATTACCTTCATTTTAGTAGACCTATTCAATGATACCCCACAAGAGGGGGCGCAGTGAAAAAAAAATTTCCATCCTCATTTCACATGTATGGACGCCACCCCTAAAATACGTAAAAACGATTTTTTTATTCTTTTAAAATTGAGATCTATATGTAGACTATTGTTTAACAAAATTTCATTTATTTATGTTTATAACTGTAGAAGTTATTAAGCTGTAAAGGATTAGGACAGACGGACAGACGGACAGACGGACGGACATGACAAAACTATAAGGGTTCCTTGTAGGACTTCGGAACCCTAAAAAAGACAATAAATTATGTTTCTGTGGATTCTAAAGATTTGTTTAAATGCCATGTAGGCAGGTAAATGATCGACTTGACATAAGTAGGTACCTACCTAGGTATGTTCAAGTTTGCAGGAACACAACAGCTGCTCCAAATAAAAACCCAGTATTACAGAAGCGCAAAAACATAAGATGACAAATAGGTTGGTAGACAGTGTTTAAAAAGTTTGTAGGTGCGTCGACTGCATTACAGTGGTAACACTTCAATTCGAAAACCACCCTTACTACATACGAAATAAAGATGCTGCTAATGTCAAAGTGTTGCCACCGACGTGCGGTCGACCGTACCTAGGTTGGTCAGTGTCTTACTACTAGGTTATGTTTTTACAGAGTCTAAAGTAATGACATGACACACTAGTTATTGAGGTAAGTACTACAATGTTATTAAGATTGGGTAGGTACGGTCGACCGCACGTCGGTGGTAACACTTTGACATTAGCAGCATCTTTATTACGTAAGCAGTAAAGGCGATTTTCGAATTGAAGTGTTACCACTGTCATGCAGTAGACTGTACCTAAGTAAAGAAAAAAAAATTGCTTACCTACTCGGTTATCTTTAGATCATGAGGAACGTTATAAAGTAGGTACCTAGGTAGTTAGATTGAATTTATTGTATGTACATGTTGTAGTTGTAGATAGGCTATGGAATTACATGTAGGTATTTAGTACAGCATTTTAGGAGATAATAGTTGAACTTTAATTTTGATACGTTATTGACATAAGTAAATTTTAGTAAACAAGGCGTTTAAAAAAAAAGAAACCATCAGTAATTAATGTTATAATAATAATTAACAAATAGGTAAGTAGGTATTAATAAGTTATTAACATGTTACTCACATTTTCATGTTTACATTTTTTTTTATCACTACACTTTACGATGGAAACTGGATGAGAGGATAGAAGTCGGTGGCGTCCTATTGGAAAGGCCCATGTCCAGCAGTGGACTGAGACAGGCTGATGATGATGTAGGTACACTTTACACGCACTGTACACTTTTTACGAGTAGGTATCTTAACAATTGTTCATTGCACTTTTATAAGTATCCGTTTTCACAATAAACGCGAAGCGCGACACGCATGTATTATTTATTTATTTATTTATTTATAGTTAATTAACACGGTACAAAAACCAATTACATTAATTAACATAGAAACGATACACAATATAACGATGATATTACAATTTACATATATGACAAAATTACATATACCTATGACCTTAACATGGAACAGTGGACACCCTCGCATACATTCTCTCACAGAACATCAAACATACTAGCAAAATTTTATTCCATCCGTCCGCAAAAACATCGCATTCAGGGTTAGCAACCAGGAGGGCGCTATTGCTCCCGTGACGTGGTTAGAAAGACTACTGAGGGGGGGAGCACGGCGCAGACGCCTCTCGCGAATCTCGCCAGACAGTGTGGCGCCTGGCTACCACTACTAATTTGTTCATACTAGGTGGAACGCAATCGAGTTAAAGTCGAATAATTATTCACCATTTTGAAAAAACATAATTCCAAAAAAATAAATTATGTCACTAATCAATAGTCCTACTGTTATGGAGTCGCTACACCGCGGGATTTAACCGATATAAATTTCAGCGTGTATATTGGTCAACACGATGGGTCTTGGGTTTAGGAGATAATAATAATTATGGCCATCAGAAGTTCTGTCCAGTCTAGTTCAGTTCAGTTAAGTTAAATTCAGTTCAGTCCAGTTTAGTTCAGTCCAGTCCAGTCAAGTTCAGTCAGTTTCAGTCAAGTTCAGTCAGATAAGTCGAGTTGAGTCGTCGGGTGGAGTAGAGTTGGGTCGAGTTGAGTCGAGTTGAGTCGAGTTGAGTCGAGTTGAGTCGAGTTGAGTCGAGTTGAGTCCAGTTGAGTCGAGTTGAGTCCAGTTGAGTCGAGTTATGTCGGGTTTAGTCGAGTTGAGTCTAGTTGATTCGAGTGGAGTCTAGTTGAGTCAAGTGGAGTCGAGTTGAGTTGAGTGGAGTCAAGTTGAGCCCAGTTGAGTCTAGTTGAGTCGAGTTGAGTCGAGTTGAGTCGAGTTGAGTCTAGTTGAATCGAGTGGAGACGAGTTGAGTCAAGTTGAGTTGAGCTGTGTCTAGTGGAGTCGAGTTGAGTCGATTTGAGTCAAGTTGAGTCGAGTTGAGTCTAGTTGTGTCGAGTGGAGTCGAATTGAGTCGAGTTGAGTCCAGTTGAGTCAAGTTGAGCCGAGTGGAGTCGAGTTGAGTCGAGTCGAGTTCAGTTAAATTCAGTTCAGTCCAGTTATGTTCAGTCCAGTCCAGTACAGTCAAGTTCAGTCAGTTTCAGTCAAGTTCAGTCAGATAAGTCGAGTTGAGTCGTCGAGTGGAGTACAGTTGGGTCGAGTTGAGTCGAGTTGAGTCGAGTTGAGTCCAGTTGAGTCGAGTTGAGTCCAGTTGAGTCGAGTTATGTCGGGTTTAGTCGAGTTGAGTCTAGTTGATTCGAGTGGAGTCGAGTTGAGTCTAGTTGAGTCAAGTGGAGTCGAGTTGAGTCTAGTTGAGTCGAGTGGAGTCTAGTTGAATCGAGTGGAGACGAGTTGAGTCAAGTTGAGTTGAGCTGAGTCTAGTGGAGTCGAGTTGAGTCGATTTGAGTCAAGTTGAGTAGAGTTGAGTCTAGTTGTATCGAGTGGAGTCGAATTGAGTCGAGTTGAGTCCAGTTGAGTCAAGTTGAGTCTAGTGGAGTCGAGTTGAGTCGATTTGAGTAAGGTGAGTCGAGTTGAGTCTAGTTGTGTCGAGTGGAGTCGAATTGAGTCGAGTTGAGTCCAGTTGAGTCAAGTTGAGCCGAGTGGAGTCGAGTTGAGTCGAGTCGAGTTCAGTTAAATTCAGTTCAGTCCAGTTATGTTCAGTCCAGTCCAGTACAGTCAAGTTCAGTCAGTTTCAGTCAAGTTCAGTCAGATAAGTCGAGTTGAGTCGTCGAGTGGAGTACAGTTGGGTCGAGTTGAGTCGAGTTGAGTCGAGTTGAGTCGAGTTGTGTCGGGTTTAGTCGAGTTGAGTCTAGTTGATTCGAGTGGAGTCGAGTTGAGTCGAGTTGAGTCTAGTTGAGTCTAGTTGAGTCAAGTGGAGTCGAGTTGAGTTGAGTTGAGTCAAGTTGAGTCCAGTTGAGTCTAGTTGAGTAAAGTGGAATCGAGTTGAGTCTAGTTGAGTCGAGTTGAGACAAGTTGAGTCGAGTTGAGTCGTCGAGTGGAGTAGAGTTGGGACGAGTTGAGTCCAGTTGAGTCGAGTTGAGTCGAGTTATGCCGGGTTTAGTCGAGTTGAGTCATGTTGAGTCCATTTGAATCTAATGGAGTCGAAGTGAGTCAAGCTGAGTCAATTTCAGTCAAGTTCCATCCATCCATCCATCCATCCACCGTACATTTCTAACCGCGCTTGCAATTTTATTTAAAAAGTCGCGTCCGCCATCTTGGATCTCAAAATAAATGTTATAGTAGTAATCAGCATCCCGAGAAACCTCGAAAACGATATGCATATTGATTTAACATAAAAAGTCGCGTCCGCCATCTTGGATCTCAAAACAGAGGTTATATTCGCAATCAGCACCCCCAAAAACCTCAAAAACGATACCCATATTGATTTTATTCAAAAAATCGCGTCCGCCATCTTGGATCTCAAAATAAGTCGGCTCTCCCGATCGCAATTTTCGTAACATTTTTCGTAACGCATTCAACAGCTTACTCCCCAAGTCAAGCGTGCGTAAAGAACTTTTACTTCAATAATAGACTGAATATAAATGTGACAAACCTTTTTTTTCTTTTTCGTGGGGAAAATCCTCATGGACGCACTCCGCCCGGTGAAGGCGGAGCCAGTGTCGGACTCTTACCGACTAAAAACCACCACGGTGTTCCTCTACCGACGAGCCGAGCCGAGCCCCTTCTCCCCGTGCGGCAACCACAACGGCCGCACCCTCCTCTAGACAGGCGCGCGCGGAACACGACGCGCCGCCGTCACGGGCCTTGACTAGTCGGGCGGCGGGCCACCCTGAGTCCACCGCCCGCAGGCCCACACCTAGGGTGGCTGGAGGTCGGCATACGCCCTCCTACGACGCCCAGGTCGTCTCCTGCGGATGGGAAGAGAGGTTATCGCCTCTCGAACCCTCTCCGCCGCCTCCTTAGCGAGCATTACATCCTCGCAGAAGGAGACGGCGCCTTCCCAAGCGCTCTCGCTCCTGACCATAGACAGAACCACGGCCGGAAGCGAGAGATCGCTGCCGCCTACTGCAAATGTGACAACCCTGTGGTATGAAGTAATGTCTAGACGGAAGCGGCATTTCGCGCGACTTCAAAGGCGGTGGACCACTGGTAGTTTTAATTACGCTGTGCTGTTACGGTGTACCTACTTAACCATTTCTTTAATAATCATATATAGTATTGATGCATACTATCTAAACGATAGCACGATAGTATCGATAGTATCGATAGTATTGCATGATTTCGAACAATCGATACTATCGATATATTGTTGGATACCTGCCAATCGATACTATCGATACTATCGATAGGCCTATCGATAGGATGACTGATTTCAGTGGGGGACTATCGATAGATCGATAGTCGATTTTTAGTGATTGTGTGTAGATTAGTGGTGTGAACCGGTTCTCAAATAACCGGATAATCACCGGTTAGAGTTAGTACCGGAGACTAATCGGTGATTGCATTTAACTACCGGTTATTTCATTTGTTGCAGAAAGCACCCAAATGTGCTGTGAAATGTGCCTTTTTTTTTTTTTTTTTTTTAGCGTGTTTTTTCTTCTCATATATATAGATTTAGAGTATTTTGAATATCCGGATATTCTCAAAAAATTCAAAAAATCATACAAACAATGATATTGTATAATATTCTTGTGATGGTACAACAATATTACACATTATCATTGTCATTATTTGTATGATTTTTCTTCTCTTAAATAATTACTGAAAATACGAGCTCCTAACCAAAGTCGTGGAACGAAACCATAGCGCGATTCAGCCAGGGACACAACGCCATCTATCAAGGCAGTATGTAAACTTTCCGCGAATCAATCTTTAATTTTATTCTTCTTTTTTAGGGTTCCGAAGTCCTACAAGGAACCCTTATAGTTTCGTCATGTCCGTCCGTCTGTCCGTCTGTCCGTCTGTCCTAATCCTTTACCGCTTAATAACTTCTACAGTTATAAATATAGATTTTGTGATAGTGGATGAGAGATTGAGGAAAAAAGTATTAGACACCAGATCGTACCGAGGAATAGGAGTCGATACAGACCACTTCCTGGTAGTTTGCCGAATGAGGGGTCTTTTTAAGAAATGGCGACATCGTATTCCGGAACCTTCGACGGTACTAGAAAGAATAAAAGTTGAGAATTTACAAGATGATGAGGTAAAAGAAGAGTTTAAAAGGAAATTGCGTGAAAAGTTTGACGGATCAGATGATGTGTGTGATATAGAAGAGTTATGGGATGTTTTTAAGAAAGACGTCGTGAATAGTGCTATCGAAGTATGTGGAGTGACTAAAAGGAGAAATGGCAAACAAGAAAAGAATGTATGGTGGAGTACGGAAGTACAGAAGGTAGTGTGTGAGAAGAAGAAAGCATGGGTAGACTGGCTGGCAATAAGAGCTGACCAGAGAATGCAAAAGGCGACGGATGAAGATGTGGCTAAGGCCAAAAAGGAATATAAGAGAATAAAAGAAATTGTGAAGGAAATTGTGAAAAAGAAGAAGGATGAGCAAAAGGATGATTTTGATGAACGGTTATCTGAAGATTTCCGGAAAAACATTAAGTTTTTCTGGAAATCCATAAAAAGAGCCAGAGGAAAATCTGCAACCTCGGAGCTCAATAACATCAAAGACAAGGATGGAAATATAATGAATGAGGAAGGATGCGTGTTAAAGAGATGGAAAGAGTATTTTGAAGGACTGTTTGAAAAAGAGGTGATGCAAGTATCGACGGTGATGGACGAAAGGGCAGACATTGAGGATAGGTTTTGTATGGATGAAATAGTAAAAGCGTTGAACAGAATGAAATCAGGAAAGGCTCCAGGGTATGATAGGATATCAGTCGAAATGCTAAAGGCTGGACAGGGCGTGGTGGCTAGTCTGCTGTACCGTCTTTTCAACTTGTGCTGGAGTAATGGCCTGGTACCAAAAGACTGGTGTAAGGCCGTGATTGTGCCGCTCTACAAAGGAAAAGGGTCACAGCAAGACTGCAAGAATTACCGTGGCATTAGCCTTTTAAGTGTTGTCGGCAAATTGTATTCAAAAGTTTTGATTGAAAGAGTGATGAAAGTAACTGATGAAAAAATATGGGATGTGCAAGCGGGATTTAGGAAGGGCATGGGGTGTACGGATCAGGTCTTTTCCTTGCGATGCATAGCTGAAAAATGTTTGGCCAAAGGTCAAAAAGTCTATTGCGCTTTCGTGGATTTGGAAAAGGCCTACGACAGAGTGATGAGGAATGAACTATGGTCTGCTTTGTCTATCTATGGGGTGAATAGCAACCTGATTCAAGCGTTGAAATCTCTCTATGCGGATTCTAGCGCTTGTGTCAGGATTAACGGCGCCTACTCTGACTGGTTCAGCATCGATAAGGGTGTGAGACAGGGATGTGTAGCGTCGCCGTGGCTATTCAATCTATTCATGGACAGTTGTTTGAAAGATTTGAAAGAGAGTGAAAATGGTTTAGAAATGAATGGGTTACTTGTCAAATGTCTCCTCTATGCCGATGATCAAGTTATCCTTGCATCGTCGGAGGGGGAGTTACAGAAGATGGTAACAATTATGGATGGTGCTTTGAAGAGTAAAGGAATGAAAGTTAATGTTAGTAAGACAAAAGTTTTGGTTTTTGAAAAGGAAGAAGTTATGACAGAGTGCAATATTTTGATAGGTGACGAAAAGGTGGAACAAGTGAAAGATTTTGTATACCTGGGTTCCATGTTTACGAGAGATGGCAAGCATGTGAAGGACATTGAAAGGAGAGTGAGTGCTGGTAATCAGGTGAATGGGGCACTACACACCTTCATGAACAGCCGCAAAGTGTCGGAAAAGGCACGGCTGGCTGTTCATGGGGGAGTGTTAGTGCCTACACTTATGTATGGTAGTGAAAGTTGGGTATGGCAGAAGAAACATGAAAGCAGAATAAATGCAGTAGAAATGAGAGCTTTGAGAAGTATGTGTGGTGTAACTTTGAGAGATAAAGTAAGGAATAACATGATAAGGGAGCGTTGTGGAGTGAAAGAAGATGTAGTGACAAAGATTGAGAAAGGTATGTTAAGATGGTTTGGACATATAGAGAGGATGGACGAGAGGAGATTGACGAAACAAGTATACGAAGCGAGTGTGGATGGAAGAGTTGGAAGGGGACGACCTCGGCGAACGTATCGCGATCAAATCGCGGATGTTCTCAAAAAATGCCAGGTTAAGAGTTCTCTAAACCGACGAGCATGCATGACGAGGTTAATGGACGTAGATGAAGCGAAAGAGGTGTGTCAGGATCGTAGCAGGTGGAAATCCATAGTCTCTGCCTACCCCAATGGGAAACAGGCGTGATAATATGTATGTATGTATGTATGTATGTTATAAATATAAGTAAATGAAATTTTGACAAATAAAACCGGCCAAGAGCATGTCGCGCCATGCTCAATCAAATCGAATATTAATCATTGCTATTTTAGTTTTTGCAAACAGCGCCACCTAGCGCTAAATTTAAGAAACGTTATTTTGTGTTATCAATATAACACAAAGTTTCTTTTTGTGATTTTTTTAAATAGTAAGTAACTGTTGCGGGCGCAAGCCTGAACTTAATTAATGTAACTGAAAACTTGTGCTAACACAGCTGAAACGTTATGTACAAAGTAACAAGGGCATGAAATCTAGCTATAATCACACTATAGCTAGGTACAGATCATCAGCCAATCACAGTTTGATGAGTCATATACCATGAACCAATCACAGGTCATAAGCCATACATAACTACAACTAGCTATGACTTGTAAAAATGTTGGAAGAACAGAGCAGCCGCAGGGCGCACTACGCGCCACTTGTGCCCCGCTGAATACTACTTAAGCGGGTGAATAAGCGGCATTTTTGTGTCAATGTCCCCGTTGCCAGCTGTATGGTCACTCCCAGCGTAACTGCTACGCAAAGCCCAGGTGCGTTAAGTGCCTAGGCGATCACGGGACTACCGAGTGCGAGCGTCCCAAGGAGAGGGACCAGTGCACGGAGCCCCCTAGCTGTGTCCTTTGCGGCAAAGCCGGGCATCCAGCAAACTATCGCGGATGCCCCAAAGCCCCCAAAATGCGCAACGCCAAAACGGCAAAACGCGCTTCCGACCGCGTTGCGAGGGAAGCCCCCTCCTACGCAGCCCCCTTCCATTACCAACCACCAAACCCTAGTGGCCCACTCGGGCCCTCCCCTAATTTCCGAGGCCCACTCGGGCCCAACCCCTGGTTTAAGGGTAACCAAAAGCCCCAATACCCACCTCTTCCGCCCTCTCGTCTCGCGCCCCCGGCCTCAGAGCCCCCCGCGCTGATGAACATACCCATCCCCGCACCTTCTCTCAGGCCCAAAACTGCACCAGCAGCAAAAGCCCCCCCCCCCATGAGAACCCCCCCTCCGGTAAACTACCCCGGCCTTCTGCCGAGAGAATACCTCGAACCCCAGTCAGGGGAATCCAGCATTGACGCCTACTCTAGACTTTGGGCCTTTACCCAAGGCATCCATGAGCAGCGCCTTCAGGTACTTACCAAGTACCAAGACATCTATAGAATACTTAATTCCAATTATAATGTATAATACGGCCCCACCCAAAAGATTCAAACCCCGTTCCCTAAATTTAGGCTTCTTTAATGCCCGAGGCATTAGTGGTCAACGCGACGACGTAGCCGTCTTCTTGCGTGAGCACCAACTTGACATATTACTCGTTCAAGAGTCCTTTCTCAAGCCCCACTGTCGTAATCCCAACATAGCCAATTATAGGCTGATTAGAAACGACAGAACGTACACCGCACTAGGCGGAACGCTAATCTATTACCGCAATTCTTTATATTGCATCCCCATTGATCCCCCAGAGCTAGCATGCCTGGAGGCTTCAATCTGTCGCCTAGGCATGACAGGGCACCAGCCCATCACCATAGTCTCGGCCTATAGGTCCGCAAACAAACCCGCGTGTCTGCTCGAGGACGACCTCAAATCCCTACTCGATCTTAGTAACTCTGTAATTATTGCAGGCGACTTAAACGCCAAACACCGCTCATGGAGCTGTGTCTCCAATAACGCCGCTGGCACTCAATTAGGAGCACTTAGCGACAAACTTTCCTTCGACGTCATCGCCCCGATGCGTCCCACTCACTATCCTGACACAGTAGGGCATCGGCCCGACATCCTAGATATAGCCCTCTTAAAGCGCGTAAACCTCGGTATTCGCTCTATTGAGGTAATCCAAGAACTAGACTCAGATCATCGCCCTGTGATCATTCAACTGGGTCCCCGGGGTGGTCCCTCGGATCCCGGTATTCCACCCGTAACTAAAACAATAACCGATTGGAAGAGACTAGAGGACCGCCTCAAATCTACCTCATCCCCCCAATTAGATTCAATCCCTGACTCCATTGAGACAGTCGCGGACACGGTGGCCGCGATCACCTCGCTCACCAACCATGTGCAGTCCGTAGTGGGCGAATGCTCACGGCAGGTTCCGATGCTGGATGACCAGCGTCTGAAACTGCCGGACGATGTAAATGAGTTGAGGACCGAGAGGAACGCGGCCATCCATGCCTATGACGCTTTTCCCAATGAAGCCAATCGTGCCCATATGCGCTCCTTACAGAATACTGTAAAGAGACGTGTAGCTCAGGTACGGGAGGATCATTGGGACAAGGAAGTCAGCGCAATCCAACCGTCTCATGTAGCCTTCTGGGCCCTTCAACGCAGACTTAAATGCGAGACCACGGCAACTATGCCCCCCCTAAATCGACCCAATCAAAGGCCGGCCTTTGACGACGACGAAAAAGCCGAATGCTTAGCCGACAGTTTGGAGTCTCAATGCACTCTCAGTACGCTTCCCGTAAGCCAAACCCACCTTGATAAGGTTAATTCAGAAGTAGAGCGTAGGTCAGCCCTCCCCCCCCCCCAATAAATGACCCTGATGACCCGCTCCCACCGATCACCCCTGACGAAGTTCTCTCTATAGTCAAGGATCTTAAGCCCAAAAAAGCCCCCGGCGCAGACGGCATCACCAATAAGGTGTTGAAACGTTTCCCTGCCACCCTAATCGCTCTAATGACCGTCATCTTCAATGCGGCATTTAAAAACAACATCTTTCCCCAGGCTTGGAAACAGGCTACGGTAATCGGTATTTCCAAACCGGGCAAACCAAAAGCCGAGCCGAGTAGTTACCGGCCGATTAGTCTCCTCAATGTCTTCGGCAAAATCTACGAGAAGCTTATTTATAAGCGACTCAAAGATTTCGCCGACTCAAATAAACTCCTTCCCGACGAGCAGTTTGGCTTTCGTACAAAGCACTGCTGCGTTAATCAACTGCACCGCATTGTAGAACACATCAGTGCAGGCTTCGTACGCGGTCAAATGACCGGTACTCTCTTTTTCAACGTAGCAAAGGCTTTCGATAAAGTGTGGCACAACGGCTTATTCTATAAGCTGTACACTATGAATGTGCCACATCGTCTCGTGCTCATCATCCGAGACTACTTATCGAATCGTACCTTTTGCTATCGCATAGAAGGGGCTCTCTCCTCCCCCCATCCCATTCACGCCGGTGTGCCTCAAGGCTCCGTGCTCTCCCCCCTACTGTTCACGCTGTACACCAGCGATATTCCAAAATGCGGTGCAGCCCGTATGGCCCTTTTCGCCGACGACACGGCAATCTATTACTCCGGCATGACCCATGTCGCTATTTCTCGTACCCTCCAATCCGCGGCCAACACCCTAGGTGAATGGTTCCGGAAATGGAGAATCGAAGTAAATCCCGAAAAAAGTGCAGCGGTCCTCTTCGATAAGAGACCCCTGTCACAGTACCGTAAAGAACTGAGCGTACCAGTCTCAATGTTCGGGAAACAGATCCCATGGCAACGAGAAGCCAAATATCTCGGAGTGATCCTTGACCGTAGACTGACTTTCCGTCCGCATATCCGCAGGGTGAAAAACCGTGCCACCCTCGTCCTCGCACGTCTCCACCCCCTACTCAATGCGCACAGTAAGCTGCCCACCCATCTCAAAGTAAGGATATACACCACCTGTATCCGCCCCATACTCGCCTATGCTAGCGTTGTGTTCGCACACGTTAAGCCGGTGAGAATTCACATGCTCCAAACCATCCAAAACCGTTTCATGCGAAGGGCCGTAGACGCCCCCTGGTACTTACGCAATGTCCAACTCCACCTAGACCTCAAACTGCCGACCATCAAGCAGTTTTTCAAGCGTGCCTCTAAACGCTATTTCGATTCCGCTCCCAAGCACCCCAATCCCTTGGTCGTGGCGGCCACCGTCTACCAGCCATCCGCTATTAGCAAAATCCGACGTCCCAGACACACACTCATTGAGCCCGATGACGATATCACACTCCTCCAGGAGTCAGATAAAAGTACAAGCACACTCCGACGCCGTCGTCCAAAATATCGTCCCCGCCGGCGAGGACCGACGCGACACACACACAGAATCCGAGAGTCCGACTCTCGAGAAACAGAAACACATGCCGACGCAGCACCGGCTGCTGGGGGGATCAGTGGCGGGGTCCCCCTGCTGCACCCTGAGTCGAGGTCCGAGCTCCCCCCTGGGGACGCCCTCACGGTGTAAGCAACCGGAGATAATCTCGTCACGCGAGACCGGCCCTATGCTCTAGAGTAGTTCCTAGGAGCAGGCTATTGCGTAGCCACTGGTTAGGTTTTCTAGGTAGGTCTTAGCCTCGCCGGCGAGGCTTGCCGCTTCACGGCGTTTAGCACGTCACCCGATAGGGACCGAAAGTCCGCTACTTTCGAGGTAACCAATTCGATGCAGCAACGGCTGCTAGGGGGACATAGGAACTGCGGGGTCCCCCTGCAATGCCCCAGCGAGGTTCGAGCCCCCCCCTTGGGGGGCGCCCGCTTGCGCGCGGTATTGATGCCGCGCGCATCTAGTTTGTAAGTATGTAGGGAAAAAACCTTCGGCGAATGGAGTCCCACATGGGACTCTCCGCCAACTAAGTCCGGTTAAGCAGAAATGGGACTTCGGTCCCACCTGCGAGAGCCCATTCGAAAAAAAAAAAAAAAAAAAAAAGGCATTTTTGTGTGGGCAATATTTCATTCGATCGCGTCGTCACTCGTTCTACGCTTCAGATCAAGACCTCAACCTATGAAGAACTGATCCTGACGTCCTGAACCCTGAAGCCTGAAGAAAGAATAACGTATTAGTCGCCTAGAACAGAGCTACGTAGGAACGAGTGTACTTTCAATTTTAATACATATGGCAAGTGCCTTTCAACAGATCGTTTGTTTACTTTCATGATCCTTGGGTTGTCCTCAACAGTAACTAAAGGAGCACTATTTGCTAAGATCATTTTTATCTAAGGTCAATGACCTATGAACTAGGACGTCTTAAGTATTTTTCTGTGTTCTCACTATAACTCAAAAATTTATAATCACATTATACTCGAAATAATTTTAAAAGAGAGTTTTTATAAAAGTCTATCAACGTGGAAGATTACAAGTTTCTACATTGCATAGTTTGGAAATGGCAGGGGGGGGGACACATTGTAAGCCACTTTGGTGGACTATATTTCGCAGATGGTACACCTGATAAAAAAGTGATGTATGAAACATTACCTTCATTTTAGTAGACCTATTCAATGATACCCCACACGAGGGGGTGCAGTGAAAAAAATATTTTTATCCACATTTCACATGTATGGGCGCCACCCCTAAAATACGTAATTACGATTTTTTTATTCTTTTATAATTGAGATCTATATCTATACCATTTTTTAACAAAATTTCATTTACTTATGTTTATAACTGTAGAAGTTATTAAGCTGTAAAGGATTAGGACAGACGGACAGACGGACAGACGGATAGACGGACAGACGGACGGACATGACGAAACTATAAGGGTTCCTTGTAGGACTACAGAACCCTAAAAATGGAATAGATATACCTAGATCTCAATTTTAAAAGAATAAAAAAATCTTGATTACGTATTTTAGGGGTGGCGCCCATACATGTGAAATGGCGATGAAAATATTTTTTTCGCTGCACCCCCTCGTGTGGGGTATCGTTGAATAGGTCTACTAAAATGAAGGTAATGTTTCATACACAACTTTTTTATCAGGTATACCCTCTGCGAAATACAGTTCGCCAAAGTGGCTTGCAATGTGTCCCCCCCCCTGCCATTTCTAAAATATACAACGTAGAAACTTATAGTCTTCAACATTGATAGACCTTTATAAAAACTCTCTTTTAAAATTATTTCGAGTATAATGTTGGACAAATATTGCCATCTGTTGTCTTTTATTGAACTAAGTAGCTAACTAGTAGTAGTAACTTCAATACAGATCATTGTCGTACCTACATAGGTTATCGATAGCTGTCAAGCTTGCTTAGTATTTCAAACGTTTCTTACTAGATGTCGCTTGTGAAAATCTAACTCTTGGAGTAGGTTGTGTCGTATATTTGCTTATATTCGTCGCTTTCTATTTAATTTAAGAAACCAAAATAGCAAACTTGTTGGTTGTCTTATGGCTAAGGATATTAAGCTGGCAGCTGATGACATAATTCGAATAGTCCAGCATGAACACTTCAGTAAAGAGATTAATGAGTTAAAACAAAATAAACCTAATATTAAGTATAGTTCTAAACAAATGCAATATTTAAATCTCTATATAGATAAAAATATGCTCATACGCGTTGGTGGTCGCTTGCGTCACTCCAGTCTTCCTTTGCAGCATAAGCATCCTTTGTTATTGCCTTCAAAAATTCATGTTACCACCTTAGTCATTAAATATGAACATGAGAGGCTACTACATGCTGGTAATCAGACGACATCATCTACATTGCGAAAATTTGTATGGCCTTTGAATGGAAGGAATAGTGTTCGGCATATAATACACAAATGTGTAAGATGTTGTAGGTATAGAGGTGAGACGGCGTCGCAAGTAATGGCAGATTTACCTAGGTATCGTGTGACTCCCAATAGACCGTTTTTGTTATGCGGTGTTGACTTTGCAGGCCCCATTCAAATGAACGTGGCACGAGTCAGAAAGTCACTTATTACTAAAGGTTACATTTGTATTTTTGTATGCATGTGTACTAAAGCTATTCACATTGAGCTTACCTCTGATCTCACAACTAATGAGTTTTTGAATGCACTTAAAAGACTAGTTTCGAGGCGGGGTAGGTGCCTACAAATATTTAGTGATAACGGGTCGACCTTTAAGGGCGCTAAGAATGAGTTGAAATCATTGCATAAAATGTTTAAAGAAGATTTTGAATCTATTTCTAATTTTACTAATTCAGAAGGAATTGAATGGGTGTTCATACTTCCCTATTCTCCTCACTGGGGTTCCATATGGGAAAACAGTGTTAAAAGTGTCAAACATCATTTGAAGCGAGTTATGGCAAATAACATATTGAGTTATGAGCACTTAAATACATTACTGGTTCAAATAGAGGCCATAGTTAACAGCCGTCCTATAACTCCCCTCAGAGATGATGCTGATGACCAATACCTCTCACCTGCTCACTTTCTGATAGGTGAAACTTTAACTTCCATTCCGGAAGGTATTTTCTTTGATGTACCTGACAATAGATTATCTGTTTATAATCAATTGTGTAAAATGCGTCAATTGTTTTGGAAAGCATGGAAAAATGACTATCTTCACTCTCTTCAAATGAGATATAAATGGTACAAACATAACCCTAATTTATCATTAGATATGATTGTATTAATTAAAGATGACAATGTACCTCCACAGTCTTGGCCTTTAGGTAGAATAATAAAGTTGTTCCATGGTAAAGATAATAATGTTAGATCTGTCATGTTAAAAACTAAAAATGGTAATTATACAAGGCCTATAACAAAAATAGTTCCTTTGCCATATGATAATTAATTGTTAAGTTTAGCAATAATATAAAATCATTGTTAATGTAGAATTAAAAGGTAATTGTTAGTAATAAAGTAATATTAAAAACATTTTTACTTTAAAGTGAATGAATTTAAATTGTATAACTTTTAAAGGAAATTCAGTAAATTATAAACAATTTTATTTAAAAATTTAGACATGTCTTTGTTAAGTAACTGTCTACTTATAGTGTCTTAACTTTGTAAAATATATAGTTTCAAGACAATATTTGATTGTCTTTGTTTTCAAATAAGTTTCTTAGATCAACAATTTGATTTGTATAACACTGGGAAGTTTATAATAATATTCAATTCTTAGTCATATTTAGGTGACTTTTAGTTTCTATTCAACTTTTGGTCTTATGTGTCTTAAATAAACTTGTGTAATTTATTGCAATATTAGATTAAGTTGAAATTTAATTGGTTACTTTGTAACGGGCGGGTGTATGGACAAATATTGCCATCTGTTGTCTTTTATTGAACTAAGTAGCTAACTAGTAGTAGTAACTTCAATACAGATCATTGTCGTACCTACATAGGTTATCGATAGCTGTCAAGCTTGCTTAGTATTTCGAACGTTTCTTACTAGATGTCGCGTGTGAAAATCTAACTCTGTTTTATCAGGCTACACCTGCCATTAATTACACTCTTTCTGGTTGACTAACTGCATGTATGTACTGTGTCCGTACAAATAAAATAGTATTTTCGATAAAAGTGCGTTATTTTCGAATCCAAGCAATCCCAGGGCTCCCAGTAATCGTCCAAATGTGATTATAAATTTTTGAGTTATAGTGAGAAAACTGAAAAATACTTAAGACGTCCTAGTTCATAGGTCATTGACCTTAGAGAAAAATGATTGTAGCAAATAATGCTCCTTTAGTTACTTTCTATTTAAAAAAATCACAAAAAGAAACACACTTCTTAAATTTAGCTTCATAAACTTAGCACTAGGTGGCGCTGTTTGCAAAAACTAAAATAGCAATGATTAATATTCGATTTGATTCGTTTGTAATTTAGACCTACTTAAGGAACCCTATAATACTGAGCATGGCCCGACATGCTCTTGGCCGGTTTTTTAGCGCTAAGCTATTCTAGGATACTAAGAAAAATATCGTGCAGTATAGGTAACATAAGCTTAGCCCATAGACGCACAGTTGCTTGTTTGTCGGTGTTCTACAGGCTGTACTTTGGAGAGTGTGCGCAAGAGCTCCATGAGCTTATTCCGCCATCTCCTTTCTTTCATCGGACTACACGCCGCACTGCAGGATATCATCCACATTTGGTGGAAATCCCTACTATCAGGACCAAGCGCTTTGAGAACTCTTTCATAATGCGCACAGCCAAGTTGTGGAATTCACTGCCGGCATCTGTATTTCCGGGCACTTATAACCCTAACGCCTTTAAAGCTGGAGTGAATCGGCACCTAATAGGTTTGCTCGCTCCATCGTCGACCACATCCTGACAAAGCTGTCTAGATTGTGGTCAAGAGCAGATCTATAAATCATAAAAAAAAAAAAAAAAAAAAAAAAATGAAGATATTACGCAAGATTGTCTGCATTTTATCTCGTTATGAAGTATACACAGTTGCAGCTTATAAACCAACTAAATATAATGTCATGTAGTAACAGCGCGGGCCAAACTATGTCCGTAATAGGTACTTCATATTAGTTGTGTGTTTACATTGATTTTGATAGGCCCCTCCAAATGTTGGCGTTGGCTATGTGTTGCCAACATAATCAAATATACCTAAGTGTTATCAGACCGAGTTCACGAGAATTGTTATGAATTGGAATATGCTGGAATAATAAAATATTGTCTTCTCGTATTTTTCCTCGTCGCAGTTAACGGGGGCAAGTTAAAAATATATTAATTATATTTATCGTGTAGCCTGTCACGAGCTGTCGCTTCTACAGTAAACATTCCACGGGCTAGGTCGAGGCGTAACTATTCCTCAATCGTAGCAAAGGAAATATAAGCATAATATGTGCAATGATTACGACTGAAGGACATGTATCCATGGTCATGAATAAATTAAAATAAATAAAAAATGGGCTGACGTCCAGTGTGACCGTTTTTAGTATTTTCAAAACCAAATTGGTACAATTTGGCCTCCGCAAAATTGATTTAGTATTTTTTTGGTTTTATTTCAGATTTTGGTATTTTTTGGTACAATTTTAACTTGACAACCTCTAGCATATTTTTAGTATTATTTTCTGGCAGTACTAACTTTCATTCAAACTAGTTTTGTCTTTGTCTGATGCTTATCACAGCTGTATAATTTGTCTCTTTTTTAAAGTAGTATGTACAAATAGTTTACGGTTATTCTCACAAATTGTGCTATAGCAAGATCGGGGTTTGGTTTCGTAATTTTGGGGTAAAAAATCGTTTTTGGGAAAATTTTAAGGAAAGGAAAATACACAGATATTGTACTAGTTTATGTAATGATATGGGAAAATAATCGAGGTTTGAATGAAGACGAAGTATCGGAAGTTTTTAAATATCATCGTTTTAATTAACATTGTATTGGATAATCCAAGGTAAGGTCCTGCATCCCTTAGTTCATTAACCTACCTAATTCCTTCCGTACTAAACATATAAAATTGAAACATATAATTCAAAGATTAAACAATTAATAACATTGTTTTTTTGTTTAATTTATGAATTTCTTATACGATTTTATTTTTTATTTTTATTTAGAACACAATTTGAATTGAAATTTGATAATGGATATAAAAAATCTCATTATAAGTAATGATCATTCAAATTTCATAAATACAACTTGCTATTAATATTTTTTTCAACAAATCATCATTATCATCATTTCAGCCGAACGACGTCCACTGCTGGACAAGACCTCCAAGCATATGTTGGGGAGATATGCCATAATCGCTACACTTGGCAGGCAGATTGGCGATCGCAGTTGGTTGGTAAAATATAAAGAAAAACAATATATTTTATTCTTGCGCTCCATTTGACGCTATACTCAGAGAACGCTGCTGCCCATCCTCTGGTGAATCCCTTAGTCGCCTATTATAATAATAATTCATTTATTTCAGGCATCAAGGCCCATAAAGACGACACCCATGAGAAAATATAGGGTGGTGCAATTCTTTACGTACGGCACCACACGGAACAACACACTTGCAACACACTTGCTCGTAAAGTGGCTCTTATTACACCGCTTCTAGGTTGATAATACTGCTTATAAACAACTACTTTTACTTTACCATTACCGCATTATCGCTTTTCACTTGACAGTTTATTTTTAAATCTCAGCAAATAGTTTTTGTGTGTAAAAATAGTGAAATATTTTGTGAACAAATTAACTGTGTTATTAAAAAAAAATAAAAAAAATATTTGTTTTTGTTTTCAAATTAACATTAATTTGTGCAATAATACAACAAATAACAATCTAATTATTATATTTTTAATATTGGATTAAAAAGTCACTATTCTATTCCATAACATCTCACAATATACGGTATACGGGAAAATAATGCCGTCTGAACTTAGCCTCAGAGTCTAAACACTGCTCAAACATCAGCATTTCAAATTCATGTGTGGATCAAAATTTGATTATCACTTGCTTTAACGGTGAAGGAAAACATCGAGAGCAAACCTGCACACCTGAGAGTGCTCCATACGGTTCTTGATGTTGTGTGTATTCCACCGACTTGCAATAGGCTAACCTAGTGGACTACGGCCTGAACCCTTCTCATTTTGAGAAGAGGCCTGTGCCCAGCAGTGGGACAATAATGGGCTGATTATGGTCTTCTTCAGTTGACATGAGCCACATTTAAATTCGTTTTCCTGACGTTTCGAAAGCTTTGCAGCGTTCGTGGTCGCAAGAAGACTAACATGACAAGCGTCTTTACACATAATTAAAAAAAAAAAACATCTACCAAACAAATTTATTAATTTAATTCGTTTCGATGCACGCAGTAATCACTCACAAATAATGTGATAAATATATTGGTGCGTTTGACATAATCCGTTTTAGCCCCCGACGGATTTTCTTAGGTTTGTAATTATATCTTCCGTTACTTACTTTATTTTAGTCGGGGGTTTCTCAAAAATTTTATTTAATCCTTTTTCGACTAAGTTTACATACGTCGTGGGTTTTTTTCAAAATTTTTAATTTTGCTTTTTATTTTAAACTTTTTAGAGAATTCCTATGTTTCTAACTAAATATTAAAAACCTCCCAAGAGCGAGTGATTACTGTTAAATATAAAATAAATATATAATAATAATATATGATTACTGTTATCAGTCAATACAAAGTAATTATTGTATTTCCTGGGATAAAAAAAAGTTCGAAAAATATTGATTGCGGCGCCCCCTGGCGAGTTAACACGATATTACTTATCTAAGAACCATACCCGTTGAATCACAAACCCTTTACAGAAAACCGTATCCAAATCAGTCAAACCTCATTTTAACGTACGAAAAATATTGACTGCAGCGCCCCCTGAAGAGTTAACACGATAACACGTATCTAAAAAATATTATAATATTGCATAGGCAATTATTATTAATTTGTAACAAATTAAATAAAGAGAAAGAGAAAATAGCTTGATCACTTTGTACTATTTATTCATTATAATAAAACAAGTTTAACTGGATTACATCTCTTATATGAGCAGTGACAGCCTAGTGGTTGAATGCTTGCCTCCCATGCAGTTGGGTCTGAGTTCGATCCCGGCCCGCACCTCTGACTTTTCGAATTCATGTGCGGATTTATATTCGATGATCACTTTCTTTAACGGTGAAGGAAAACATCGTGTGGAAACCTGCACACCTGAGAGTGCTCCATACAGTTCTCGATGGTGTGTGTAGTCCGCCAACACGCACTAGGCCAGCGTGGTGGACTAAGGCCTTAGCCTTCTCGTACTGAGAAGAGGCCCGTGTCCAGCAGTGGGCCAGTAATGGGCTAGTTATGGTTATGGTTACATCTCTTATATTTTATTATTAAAATTGGTTTTCCGATTTATTAATTAATCACCAAATTGGATCATTCATTAATTTAAGTTGTTCAATTGGATGAAATTCGAAATTAATGTTGGATTTTAATTTGATTATCACGTTTTTTTTTTTTTAAACGATGTTCCCTATTTAATTTTTCCATTCTTGATGGTGTGTAGTCAGCAGGGGGTGTCAACTTCCTAAGCGACGAATGCCAGCACTGGAAGGATTTGCAAAAACGGAACAGCGCTCTACGAAAGAATGAGATAGTAGAAACAAGCGCGATTGAATACATATCTACCATTTTAGTATATTTCAGTGTTTGAAGATTACCTAAATTATGATAGGATTCACTTTTATGAAATGGCAACACTTACTACACTTGTCAAAAAATAAAATACGGATTTTCCTAATTTTTATTTCGAATTTATGCCTGATTAATCTTGTTTTTCTGCCGGATTGTTTCCTAAAGTTCAATGTTGTGAATTTTGCTGAAAGATAGAAACTCATTAGTGTGAAATTTACACTTTTTCCTTATGTTACAACAATTTATGAGATAGAGACTCCAGTGTGAAATTCAAGCTTTTGTGTAGTTTATCTGATTGATTTCATTATATGTATTTGTTCGATACTGACGCTTTTGGATTGTTTTTCCACCATGGCTGGAAAAAAAAGTGTAAAGTGCGCAAAATACGGGATAACCTCAAAGGAAGATTCTTTCACAGGTTTCCTCTCCCGTCCATGAATGGGTCTCTTATGTAAGTAGATGACTAAAGTGCCATTAATTAATAAGGCTAGGTATAATAGTTGGAATTTAACACTTCATACAAATACATTTTTCAGGACTAAAGTTTGCAAGCAACATTTTGTCATCCCGATGATGATGATTGGACCTCTTCGATGATTGGGCCTGGATAAATTATTGGAGAAGTACAAACAGCATAAGATGCTATGTGGTGGTGTGATGTTTTGATGATTCGCAATTTACCAGCAGTGACAGAAAAAGATTACTTAAGTAAGTTTGCTATTCCTACCGGAGCTCAAAATATATTAGCCCGATTTTGAAATGAATAGTGTAATCCATCTAGAGAAGAACAACAATCGGAAGTGAGTAGTATTTTATTGACTTGCTTTATGCTGATTGTCAACCTCTTTGCCGCAGCTACAACATGCAGCATTACTTTTCTTATAATTGTTGACACTATTATAAGATTTCTTAAAATTAAGATACTTTTTAGTTATTTTTATTTGTACTTAGCTACACCCTGTTTTTTCTTTCTTTGTCTTGTCTTATTTAGTAAACAATCTTGGCATGTCTTTTTAATACAATTCGTCAATAACTATTATAAAAAGACATTATGTTAATGATTTTGCACTTATGTTAATGAAATTACAATCACATGAGACATTCCATCTTCATGTCTCAGTTTGGCGAACCTATATTTTTTGTTTATACTATAAAAAAAAATAAAAAAATACTATGATACGTTTGAATATTTAGGTGTTTTTTTTTCTTTTTATAAAAAAATATTTAAAAATGTAATTTATAAGGTAATAACTAAATAAAGGAGATAATAATAATATTTTTTTTTAGATCTAATTACATGTGTAGATTTAGTAATTAGGTACATTTTATCAATAGTTATTTGAATAAAGAGGCATGCCAAGATTGTTTACTAAATAAGACAAGAGAGAGAAAACAGACTACTGCATGGCTAGTTGTGGCAATAAATCATTTTTACTTCTTTTTTTTTCTTTATACCTACTGGAGATATGCAGTATTAATGATTTTCTCAAAAACAAAATTGAAATAAAAACACCTAAATATTCAAACGTATCATAGTATACAATAAATTAAGGTAGTGAATTTGTATGTTTCAGCAACCAAAGTCAACCGTTGAAGTGCAAATGGAAGTACATCCCGGTATTCCAAATCCAAAGAAGAGTTAAATATTCAGCATCATTTATATGTATAATCATCTTGACAGCCCAAGCTTGAAAAAGGTAATTGGAAAAAGTCAATATTAATATTTTTAATATATAATTTTAATATTTATTTTAAAATAATTAAAATCTTTATATTTTTATCAATTTAAATCTTAATACATATAATTCTTCTGTACGTTTGTCTGTCACCTAACTCCTCCTAAACGACTGGACCGATTTGGATGAAATTTGTATTTAATATAATTATTTTACTAAAAAATGGGCTTGCATTTGATTGCTGTTGTTAAGTGATCGTGCAGTCGACGATGGTGTACCATTCGTGCCTTGAAGACTACCAGATTATACCTATAGGAAAACACAGATAAGCAAGGCAAGGCATTCTACTACTTAGCGGTGTGCATAATAAAAGTGTTAGAAAAACGCTTTGTACCCTTGTATATGTACCCTTATGGTGGAATATCAACCGTGTAAGGGTGGCGCATTGCCTCTCATCTCTGACTTTTCGATGGTAGAACCTACTGGTGAAAGCCAGAAATGTGTGAATAACAGTCCTTTGATATTATTAATTGCACATTTCCAGGAGTCACGGAGGAGGAAAAGTATCTTGTTGATCCTTGATGCAAAAAAGGAGTGGAACTCACACCCAAACAGAAGCTTTATAAGAGATGTTACAAATCTGCTGTTAGATGGCTACCGAGATCATGCTCATCAAGATCGAACATCAGAAATAGCTAGCCATGCTTTTAATTTTATGGCTTTGGAGACATTTCAAACAACCAATAGCCTTTTAATGATCGGGGGATCATGTCACAGCAAATAATTAGCTTTACTCATTAAGGAGGTAAGTCTAAACCTTTTTAGGATTCCATACCCAAAGGGTGCTGATGGGACCCTATTACTCTGCCTACGCTGTCCGTCCGTCTGTCTGTCACGGGGCTGTATCTTTTTAAGGTAGTCAATTGAAATTTTCATAGATGACGTGTTACTATGGCCTCTACCATGGCAAATAATATTTAAAATTAAAAAGTCTAAGCTCAAAGTGTGTCCCCCATACTAGAATCCTTGAAAAAAATGCATTTTTTCAAGTTCCTGCTCTATCTTAACATGGCTATACATAAAAGCATCAGAATGTGTTATTGTAGTGCGTACTATATAGTTCAACAACATACGGCAATCACGGTCATGTGTAGTATCTTGAAACACATCAACGCACTGCATCTTGGTTAACTCTCATAAATCAGATCAGTGGCAGTGACACTGGCTCCGCCTTACCCGGGCGGAGTGCGTCCATGAGGATTTTGCCCACGGGAAAAAAAGAATAGACCACCTCCTTACCACCTGTGGATGTCGTAAAAAGGCGCAAAAGGAATCCTGTCAAGAGTATTGCCAGCGCTTACTTTGACTGACAGTGAATAACTCTAACGTCCAAAATTAATATCCAATCTATCCACGATTTGCCCTACTAGATATAGGAATTTGACATAAGCTCCATACAAAATATGTCAAATTTATATCTCTAGTAGGGCAAATCATGGATAGATTGGATATTAATTTTGGCAGTAAATTATTATCACAGATCCGTCAGACAAGCTTGGTGATTATGGCAATGATATTTACAGTATTAATAATTGATTTCTATGATCAAATAATTGTTTTTAAATATATATTTTTACTTTCAGATGAATCACTGCAAGACGCCATTGCTACAGCTACAGTCATTTCAAATATTGAGCAGTTGTTTGACTCCGCGAACAGACATACTCCAAATCAAAACAGAGGGAAGGAATTCCTCACAAACATGACCTCAACCAGGCCTAATATAATTTATTTCAATCAATTAAATTATATTTTAATGCCATGAAGTTCTAAGAGTTGGTTAAGGACGCTAAATGCTATAGAAATATTTTTTTAACAATTTAAATCATAAAAACATAAATGTGAAAGTTTGTCAAGATTTGTTGAAGAGATTTTGATGTTTGTTACTTATTCACACTGAAATAGCTAATGGCCAAAATTAATATCCAATCTATCCACGATTTACCCTACCTGAGATAGAAATTTGACATATTTTGTATGGAGCTTATGTCAAATTCCTATCTCTAGTAGGGCAAGTCGTGGATAGATTGGATATTAATTTTGGCCGTTAATGTATTTGGATGAAATTTAGCACACGGTAGATAATAACCCGGATTTATCCCAAGATAAAACTTTTTAATAAAAAATTGAACCGACGAAAACAGAAACTGAAAAGCGAAAAATAACTAATTATGAGTCGGCGCCAAACGAACTTTTAACAAGCAAAGTGCGTGCAAGTTGCAAGTGGCCGAGCGGAGAACGCATTTTTGGAAAGTAATTGTTTATCGTTGAAAATTTCACGTTGTATTTGATGTGACGTTGTTTTTATTATTTATTTAAAGTAATTTAATGATCTTCGTTGATTGGTTGTTTGGCGCCGACTCATAATTAGTTATTTTTCGCTTTTCAGTTTCTGTTTTCGTCGGTTCAATTTTTTGTTAAAAAGTTTTATTTTTCATTGTTTTGTGGTTAAAATCTAACTCCATGTCTCCATTATGTCGTAGTGTCTAGAACTATATTTATGTGTGTAAAGTTTCAACAATCAGTTAACAGGTAAGAATTCAGTGGGTGAACAAACACTCATCCCCTGTTTTACTACCCTTAGGGGTGGATTTTTATTTTGAAATTTAAATGGGACCAACTTCAAGATGTACCCTATCCATTAAAAAAATAATCATCAAAATCGGACCTTTCTGTAAAAAGTTATGCGTGGTCATAAATAAAAATAAAATAAAAATATATATATATATATACGCGTCGAATTGAGAACCTCCTCCTTTTTTTCGTCGGTTAAAAATAAACAGTTCCCGAGGGATGCGTGATGATAAGTCTTTCTGTGATAAGCCAAATTATACCAGAGCAAAGCCGCGGTCAAAGTCTAGTAATAAATATAATGGGCATTTACAATAAAGAGTGCCCTTTGCATTTTGCGCTGTCGTATAAATTATTAAGAAACCAAAGGTCATCTATTATAGTTTTCTGTTTATTTAAAAAATGTATAATGTAATCTTGGTCTAAACTAGTTTATTTTAGTGATTTTACTGTAATAATTGTAAAATAAGATGAAACTAAGTACTGAACTCCCTAATTTTTTAAGTATTTCATATTTACTAAAACAATTTATTTATTTATTTAATTCGAAACAAAGATTTATACACCCCACAAGGTGGACCGACGACCTGGTGAAGGTCGCGGGAATCCGCTGGATGCGGAAGGCACAGGACCGGTCGTTGTGGCGATGCTTGGGGGAGGCCTATGTCCAGCAGTGGACGTCTTTCGGCTGAAATGATGATGATGATGATGAAAGATTTATAAAAAGTTGAACGATGGTAAAGTGAATGAAGCCATCATTTACATAAATTGTAAGACACAAGGAATAACTTTGTTATTATTACTTAACTGCAAAATGTCACAAAAGCGACACATGACTCGCTTTCTTGTCCCAAAAAATCATATCTTATTGAAAAATGGACTATATCTTGTTGATTTGCATATCAGAATGATTTATTAAGAATAATTTATCAATCTTAGTTATTAGAACAACTGTTTATTTACATTTATGAGCATGTTGTGGTATGAGTATTTATGTAACAAAACTGAAAAAATACTCATATATTTATCCTAAAATATTGGGTACACACAGTACACATTGAACGAAAATGCCCTAATATACGAACACTGTAAAGAGGTTTAAACAAGATCTGCTACCACAACTGTTTTGTTAAGTAAAGTAAGCTCTATTTGATTTAGTAGTTACAGTTGTTACATGATAGTGTTGCATACGTAGGACACTCAGAAAGTTTTGCGAAACTAAAAAAAATTGTTCTATACGTACATATATTTTTATCAAATCTTTTCAAAGTACTTTCCACCAGCCTCTATACAAAGATTCATGCGCCTAAACCAGTTTTCAAAACACTTTTTCCAGTCCGCCGCAGACACCTCGTTTACAGCCTGCTCGAACGCAGCCAGCGCATCTTCCGGCGACGAAAATTGTATCCCTTTGAGCTGATTTTTTATTTTTGGGAATAAAAAGAAGTCACACGGTGCTAGATCAGGGCTGTAAGGAGGGTGACCCAGGAGTTTGACTGGCGTGCTGTCCAGGAAGTCCCTCGTTTTGAGTGCGGTGTGCGCAGGTGCATTGTCGTGGTGGAGCAGTAGCCCGCGGAGCCCTGTGTTTGGTCGCTTGTTGCTTATAACAGAGAAAACTTCTGGCAAACATTTGGTAGTATACCATTCGGCATTAATGCTTCTTTGATCCCGTAAGGGAATTGATACCAAGTGGCCAGTCAAATTAAAAAAGCTAGCGATCAAAATCTTACCCCCGCTTCTAGATCGCTTCACTTTGGTAGGCGTTGGCTCATTTTGAAACACCCAAACAGTCGACTGGCGCTTGGTTTCTGGGTCGTATTGATAAATCCAGGACTCATCACCTGTAACGATGTCGTAAACACGCCGAGACGAGCCTGCTTCAAATTTGTTAAGCATATCACGGCACCATTCCACCCGGGCCTGCTTCTGAGCATCGGTGAGGTTGTGCGGCACCCAGCGTGATACTATCCTCCTCACGCGAAGATGGCTGTGTAGAATCTCGTGAACGCTTCCCGATCCAATCTTCAATATGTGTTGAATCTCCTGATATGTAATTCGCCTATTGTCTTGGATTAAATTTTTCACTGCTAGCACGTTTTCTTCGGTAACAGCCGTCAAAGGGCGACCGCTTCTTTCGTCATCCCCCAAAGTTGGTCGACCGCGCTTGAATTCGTTATACCAACGATACACGGTTGCCTTGGAAGGGCCTTCATCCATGAATGCCATTTGAAGTCTATCGTACGATTCATCCGGTTTCAGGCGACACTTGAAATCGTATAAAATCATAGCTCTAAAATGTTCCCGGCGCAGATCCATATTTCAGTGAGACACAATACTTTGAATTAACTCGCAAAAAATGTGGAGGGAAATTTTGAAATTGGAACTAACTTATTTTTACTTATAAATAATCATATTTTCGAAAAACATTATAACTGGCCAGTCTCCCATATATAAAAACTTTTTTTCGCAATACTTTCTGAGGGGCCTGGTACATCAATCAGCCCGTTATGGGCATATAAGAATTTTTAGGATAATAATTGTCAAATCTAGGAATGCAATTTAATAACTTTTATATTTGGATACATTAGTAGAAATTAACTGTAGATATAATCCAAACCCCACATCAGTTCAATTTATTGCAGCGCTTAAACCAGTATCTTGATAAATCTAAGTATATACTCATGTGAATATCGAAAATTGTGGTAACTTTTTTGTATTTATTAAAAATAAGTGATACAAAATAATTGTAAACCCTTCTCTACATCTTATCTAGTTATATTGAATGTCGAGGGTGATGAAGAGATTGAAATACATAACTCAGTGTTCTGGTGAAATGCTAGCATGTGCATAAGCACATAAGTAAACATAAGTTTGCAATTTTATAATAAAAATATGGTTGCTTTAATTGTAAAAATATTATGCTTGCGGATCCAAACACTGAAATATTATATCATTCTTATACTTACATCATTTTAAGGAATACTATGATGAAAGAAGCAGTCTACGTCCAGTACAATATCTGTGAAACGGTAGTAGAGAACGCCGCAAATTTATTTAGCATTTAAAAGCAATGAAAGGAAAAATAAATGTATTAAAAATGTCTAAAACTTTGTTTTCTTTGACATTCTATTACGGCGAATTTTTAATGCAGATGTTAGTTTATTTTTAATTTCTTAAACCTACAACAAATTTTCATTTTGCTGTTCTTGCACGAGTATGTATTATAAACATTTTATAATGCATACATTGTTTAAAAACTGCAAAATGAAAATTTGTTGTAGGTTTAAGAAATTAAAAATAAACTAACAACTGTTCAAAATTCCCGCCATTCCCGCGCTCCACGAAAGTTTCCGATGGCATAAACGGGCGCGCTAGTGTGCTCTCATGTAAGCAATATAGTTGTATGAAGTTGTTGTTCTTCTCTTGAGTATAATGTTCTGTGGTAGTCAGTCCGCAGCCCAAGTTAAATCAGCTGCCGAATTGCGTAACTCACTCGCGTACGCAATCATCTGGGTTTCAATGTTCATTGCTGCGTGTGTTTTGACAATCCGTGTTATCGGCAACTACGTACCACGCAATGTATATTGCTTTAATTTCAAAATGAAAGCTAATGTCAAAGTGAATGAATTACACAATTGCCCCACAGCTTGGTGAACATAGGTCTAAAACACGTGTAATTTTGAAAAGAGGCCCATGACCAATATTTAAACAAGAATGGGCTGGTTATGGTTAGGTACGTATAGTAATTTGTTCATTTATTTTAACGGGTCTCACTATCATCCAACTGATTGCGCCTACAAATACGAAGAACTGTGTGTATCTGTAGATACTAATACCTCAGTTTAGCTTACGCAGTAACTATTTGTTGCTTGACGTGTACAACATCGTTTTATATCGTGTCAATGTTAACAATTTGGTCTAACAAATTAAGCTTATAAAATCAATACGACCTTCATCATCATCATTTCAGCCGAAAGATGTCCACTGCTGAACATAGGCCTCCCCAAGTAGTTTGGGGGGATATGCTACAATCGCCACGCTTGGCAGGCAGGTTGGCGATATAAAAATACGAATACGACCTTAAAAGGTCAAAAATAAAGACAATCAAATCACACATCGTTTTATTCCACACACGCCATCTCTTAAAATGTCTTTGACGCCATCTATGGAAACAAAACTAAAACGTAAACAAAATTCAATAGCGTATCTAATGCATACTTTAAGGTACCTTAGTAACGCAGGGTAACCGAGTGGCCGCATTATGCGACAGTAGCGCTCTCTGGGCAAAGTGGTTCCTATGAGGCCTTGATGAAACGTGCACAACCTGTACATGAACTTAATGCTAATTAATATTAATTATATTTATTTATAATTATTATTAATTTGCGTGATTGAAGCATGCACTAAAATACTTCTATCACAGGCTCAACAGAGACAAGGATAAAGATAGATAGATTAATACATAACGCGTCATTATTTATCGAACAGGATATCGAATGAAGTCAATACCTATATAATTAAATATAGTACCGGTACATAAAATTGTCCATAATAATGTACATTTGTGTCGATTCTCTTGTTCACGAACTAAACTTATTTTAAACTATCGCTCTCTTTTACTAATAGTAGATACAAGAAAGGGATGGCAGCAATTTTAGAACTGTTTCATTAGTCGGAATTTTGATTTCCATTCAAGTTTAGTCGTGATCTCGAAACGTGCCCACTAAAATACAAAGAAATGTAACACGTAAACTAATTTGACAGTTCTAAAATTGTTGCCATCCCTTTCTTGTATCTACTATTAGTAAAAGAGAGCGATAGTTTAAAATAAGATTAAATTTACTAACATTATAATGTTGTGCCCTATGAATGACGTTAGCTCGAAGCCGACTCGTGAACGGGTGCCATCTGTCAGGTCATCTCCTACATACTATGGCAACTCTTTTTACGTTTATTTCTCAATATTCTCACTTTTAAACTGTTGTTTATTTCTGACATTAATCTACATTATACTCACATTATTTGAATAAATTTGATGTAATAAACAATAACCTATTTTAAAAAGAGTGTATCCCTGGAGTTTCTTGCCGGTTCTTCTCCATAGGACCCACTATTTGGAACCGTGCAACTAGAGCCTGACGCTTCAAAAGACAAAAAAATAAGTATTGATATCAATTACCAGACTTAAGCTAAACACATTAATATATAATATTTTTTATCTATTAAAAACTATTATATATTAACGACGACCTGGTGAAGGTCGCGGGAATCCGCTGGATGCGGAAGGCACAGGACCGGTCGTTGTGGCGATGTTTGGGGGAGGCCTATGTCCAGCAGTGGACGTCTTTCGGCTGAAATGATGATGATGATGATGATGATGATGATTAAAAACTATAAATTGTATTATTATTACATAATGACAATATAATTAATATATATTTTATTTTATGTAAAATGTAATTATAATATTAATATATTGCAAATATTCATCAATTTATTTTATAAATTATCAACATTTCACTTAGCGAAAGGCCGATTGATCTATTTAACACCGCTTTTGTGATATCTCATTCAGACTAGTTTATTCTATAACAATGTATTGGAATTAATGTAATTGTAATTAATGTTGAAAATAAAGCACTGTTTAGCAGAAAGTTGTCAACTTGCATTGTGATTTTTATGTCAATAAAAAAATATAGACAAACCTAATTGTATGCTGAATATGTTGCACTTATTTGGAGTAAGCCAATAAAAAGTAGCTTTTACATTTCTGTGTTTCAGGTTATTTCCAAAGACATTTGTATACTGACGTAAGTTATTTCCGATTCGTCATTTTAAAATAACAAACAGCAAATTTACTTTTAAACTTCTTTATACTATTTAGTATACATATATTGATAGCTTTAAATATGTCTCTTGTGTAATTCGACTACATGTAAAATAACTTTATTCACGTGTCTCAATTTCAAATGGTACATATAAGCGGTGCTCCGATACGCCTTGAACTTTCTGAACCCTAGATTCATGTGGCAATACCATGTAAAGTTTAAAGTTCACAAGAGTACCTATGCAACTTGTGGGGACTATCACTTATAACATTTATCTTCTTGAAAGATCACGTTAATCTTATGGATTTTGATAACGACAAACAATACGTAAAGAAAACCTGTCCGATCCGTGAGGGTTTTGTTATAGTGATATGATTCTCTTCATGTAAATTGTTTCAGAATATAAATAAAAACATTTTTACTAAAACATTTTTTTTATTAAATGACTAGAATTTTTTATTAATCTACTAGAATTTTTTATGGTCAGTGTTCACTAGTCATAGATTTATAACTATTATTATTAAAAGAGAAATAAAGACATGACACCCAATGCCATCGGCATGGCGATGCGCATGTGGCATTGGCGTCGCGTGTCTATGTCGCGCTTGGTGGTGTTGCCTGGATCAGGCATCATGAAGATGGAAAGTCTCATGTGATTGTAATTTCACCGGCACCCGTACCCTTCAGACCGAAACACAGCAATGCAAGCATCACTATTTGGCGGAGAAGTAGGCACGGTGGTAGTACTTCCCCGGACGAGCTCTTATCATAATACCAACCGAATTTGACAATACCGAGTCTGCCGGATTTTTGTTACAGTATTTACAGAAACAAGTCATAAGACGTACTGAGAAAGGCTTTGAAATGCCCTGCACTATGGTGCAGTGTTGGCATGCGCGCCCTGCCCACTTTTGTATTCTATCTATTTCTGTGGGCGGGCCGCATAAATCAATAAGTACACCTACTATAAATTTTCAAGAAAAACTAAAGATTCAGTCGACATTATTCCCGTGTTTGCCATTTCAAAACATCAATGGCTTTCGCTATTGACTATAATTATTTTTGTACAATAGGACCCCTCTAAACCAATTTAGACCCTTTTAAGGGACACAGGCGAGATAATATATTATTATTAGGGTTCCGTACCCGAAGGGTGCCAAACTGGACCCTATTACTCTCGCTACGCTGTCCGTCCGTCCGTCCGTCCGTCTGTCTGTCTGTCACAGGGCTGTATCTTTTGAACGGTATTAGGTAACCAGTTGAAATTTTCTCAGAATATGTGTATAACGACAAATACTAAAAACATAAAAAAGTCTAAAACCAAAGGGGGTCCCCATACAAGAAACCTCAAAAAACATGCATTTTTTTCAACGTTTTTGTTCCTACTCTATCTTCAAAACAGTAATATATACCAGCGTGAAACTTGGTCAGATTATAGTGCATATTATGTAGTTTAGCAACAAATACTAAAAATAAGATAAACATAGATATATGTGGTGGTACCTGCGTAAGAAAACATGCAAAAATTCACATTTCGCGCACTGTGCGTCGATGTCTTTTGATAAACTCTCGTAAATTAAATCAGTTTTTATGAGGTATCAGGTCGTTGAGAGGTACGGAACCCTTACTGCGCGAGTCCGACTCGCACTTCACCGGTTTTTTTAAATAATATGGCTTTTTCTTTTCTTTTTAATATTATTACTATTTTACATTATGATATTTTCGATAAACCCTGACAAAACCTGGATTTGTTAAGAAGCTTACTCAATATTTCTTTTATGCAGGATTTCCTCATTACGGTGGAGGTGGCTCTGGTGCTAGCAAGGGTGGCTACGGCAACCAAGGTGGCCATGACGGTCAAGGTGGCCAGAATGCTTTTGGCAACCCCACCGGACAGGGTGGCTTCGGACAAGGAAACCAAGGAAATCCTGGCGGACAAGAAGGCTATGGACAAGGAAATCAAGGATATCCTAGTGGCCAAGGATATCCTAGTGGCCAAGGATATCCAAGTGGACAATTCCCAGGCAGCCAAGGAATCCCTCTACCAGGGACTAATATTCCTCAAGGTGCTTTTGGACCAGGCAACCAAGGGTTCGGAGGCCCAGGTGGTTTTGGTACTGGCCAGGGTGGCCCTCAAGGTTCTGGAGGACCAGGCTCTCATGGCAATAACGGCTTTGGCTCAACAGGATTTGGAGGATCAAGCCCTAATAACGCTGGTTCTGGGGGCCCCGGTGCAGGTGGCTACGGTACTCACAGCTCGGGGGGCTATGGGGGCCACCAACACCAAGGTGGCTATCAACAACACGGATATTAGATTATTGTATAACTTATTGATTTGAACTGTGTTGTTGTGTAATGATTATTTTAATTTTGTAAATTATATCCGTAGTTTGTTAATGTATGAACCTTTTTATTTACAAAAATGTTTAGTCAAAATCATAGAAATCTAAATAATAAGATAATAGAAATGTTATCTACTGTCTACGCGTGTCGCCGGTTTGCCGCTACCGACTCATAAATATGCAATTACGCTCACCATGTTCTTTGCATTCAATGCAAAATAAATTAAGCCTAAAACAAAATCCGCTGTTAAATATGCTGCAAAATACAATTTTAGTGACTCTGCGTCCAAAACTGCACTCAGGATCAAGCAAAAGGTTCTTGCATATTTACGTAACTAAAGAAGTACAGTTGCAATGCACTTGTAGTTAAGTTTCGATCAAAACAATGGTTTTCGTATTTTCTTATGTACGGCGATCGCTGTCAGAAACGAACTGCAACGTGACTGCAACTTGATCGGCGCGTCATGAAATTACGTGAATTACGGTCCTGTACGCTATGATAAGATAAGCGCCTTTGTCACTTCTATTACCTTATTATTTAGATTCCTATGGTCGAAAACGATGAATATAGGCCTATTAAAGAAGCATGCACTTCTTATAGAACCAGCCCATTACTGTCCCACTGCTGGGCATAGGTATCTTCTCAAAATGAGAACGATTCAAGCCTTAGTTCACCACGCTGGCCTACTGCGGGTTGGTGGATAACACACACCAACAATGACTTTATGGAGCACTCTGTGTGCAGGTTTCGTCACGAAATTTTTGTTGTGATGTGTTTTTTGTTTTTCTTTTTGCTATATCAAGTGATAATCAACATAGCAAGTGATAATCAAATTCTGATCCCCACAGGATTCCGTGTGGTGCCGGATACATTTCTATGTACACCACCACCACCCCATCTCTTCTCGTGGTTGTCGTAAAAGGCGACTAAGGGGTTCACCAGAGGATTGGCAGCAGCGTTCTTTTCTGTTCTGATTATTGATTCATTCAACCAATTGCGGTCGCCAACCCGCCTTCTAAGCTTAGGGATTATGGCATCTCCCCGCTTTGAGGAGACCTATGTCCAGCAGTGAAGTCATTCGGTTGAAATGATGGTGATGACGATGGCATGATTCCGAAAAGTCAGAGGTGCGGACCGGGTTCGAACTCAGACACTCCTCCATGGAAGGCAAGCGTTCAATCGCTAGGCTATCACTGTTTACACTTACATTTACAATACTAATAGATACTTGCATTATCAGTAGCACTGCACTTAGCGTGGGTGTGGAATGAAGATACTTTTGCGCTGAACATTAAACGGGAAGAATGGTAGGATCAACTTCCTGACTGAACGCACATCCTAAACCGGTGGGTCTAGAAGGATGAAATTTTGCACAGGAGTTCCTTAGATAACGCAGGTGAGCACTAAGAAGGAATTTTTAGAAATTGATCCCCTAAAGCGCAAACTACACAGCGCGGGTGCGGGTGGGGCGCGGGACGGGTCGGACCCGCGGCGGGTATATTAACCTGATTTTATATGAACGACATCACCCGATAGACCGAAAGTCCGCCACTTTCGAGGAAAAAATTCGATGCAGCAACGGCTGCTAGGGGGACATAGGAACGGCGGGGTCCCCCTGCAATGCCCCAACGAGGTCCGAGCCCGCCCCCTTGGGGGACGCCCGTTTTTGCGGTATTGAAACCGCGATTTTAGTTTTAAGTGTAGGATAAACCTTCGGCGAATGGAGTCCCACATGGGACTCTCCGCCAACTAGCCCGGTTAAGCAGAATTGGTACATCGGTACCACCTGCGAAAATCAATTAAGAAAAAAAAAAAAAGAACGACATCACACACAGCGCGTGTGCGTGTCGGGCCCGCGTCGGGTGGAGCGCAGTAGCCGCGCGTGTCTCCCGCCACTACAAAAAGAGTGAGGGTGCGTGTCGGGCCCGACCCGCGCCCGGTTTGCACTTAAGGTAGTTAAATAGAGTAGGTAGGTTGTCAGACTGGATTTTCTAAAGGGCCATTTACAGCATTTAGGGTGAATCAGCGGGCCAGACTCAAAATATCTAAACACATACTGGTGCCGATTCTCTTGTCACAAAATTCTCTAAACTAGACTAAAAATCACCTAAATTTAGTTTAGTCCTGTCAAACGACGTTTTCTATTCTGAAATTCACTTTAAAACTAATTTTTGGTTTGACAGGACCAAAATTAGTTTAGTTATTCAACTTAGTAAAAATTTACATTTTGCTATTCTGTAATTGACGTTTTTCACCTAAAATTAGAAATGTCAACCTAAATCTGACTATTTTTAGAAGGCATCAAAATACATGTCGACTATAATTAGTTACCAACAACTAAAATTGCAAAGCTTATTTTATTCATTTTTATAGTTTTTAGGTAGTTTAAAATAAATAATGGATGCCTACTATGTGGTTGCAGCTGTTGTAGATTCAGCAGAAAGGTAAATTGTTCATGGAAATATACATTGAAATTTATAATTTCGATAAGAAGAGGTACCTATATAATAAAGGTTAAGAAGTACATAAATCCATACAATGGGAAAAAAAAAACTATGTTTAACATTCAATTCTATCATTTTATGCTAATATGTGTACCTAAAAAGCCTGAATTCACAAATTTTCCCTCTTTTGGGGAGAAAGTCGCCAAGTTTGTAATCAGTGTTGCTAGGTCCGATTTTCAAAATCCGGGAGGCTTATTATGAAAAAAGCGGGAGATGTATTGAGGAACAATGGAAAAAATCGGGAGATTATGTTTTTCAACAAAAATCAAAGGTTTTGAAGTAATCCCGGTATTACATTTTGCTAACATTCCAGCTATAATATTAAAATCAAAGCAGTTTGATATTTTACTGCACTGTAACAAGTGACGGAAATATTCAGGGCAGCAACTTATCCGTCCGTTTCATTTTATGCAGTTTTTTTTCCAGGTTTTGATCTTATTCCTATTATTAGCTTTATACAGGGATTGTAAAAAATCGGGAGATCTTTGTCGAAAATCGGGAGACCAGGAGATTTTTAGGAAAATCTGTGAATTTCCCGGAAAATCGGGAGACCTGGCAACAGTGTTTGTAATCCTGCGTGGTACTTTTTGGCTTATATTCTAATTTATTCAACTTTTCTGAGAAATTTCGTGTCCTGGGTGCTAGAACTTTTTAACCACGTCTTTAAAAAGGGAAATTCCAGCTTTTTAAATTAAAGAAATAGTTTATTATTGTGATTGCCCATGGAATTCAAAGGTCCTTGCGCTTTTTGCAAATAGCTCTGTTTCTCGTTGTTTAAGATATACAATATGATACGCTGCAATAATAACAATATATCTCCTTTGATAGGTACTCTTGGGCCCGTATTACAGAAGGTTCCTCAAGTACAGTTTAAACTCCAATCACCTGATCACTACTTAAGGATAGAATCGTTACATGAGTATCGGTCTTATTCCAGAACGGTAATTATTATAAACTTTAATTCAACAACATAACACACGAATTTGACCTGAATTAAAATAGAAATCTCTACTCAAGCGTAGTCTGGACCACACTAGAGTGATTGATTACAGATCAAATCTCTGCTCAAATACCGAAACGGGTGAAAGTATAAAATAAAGCTAAACTCAGCTGAACTGTGATCAATAAATCTCTGCTTGAGGAACGTTCTAAAATCAAAGCTCAACTCAAAACTAGTTTTAAACAGTGATCAACGCTTGAGTATCGTTCTGTAATACGGGCCGTAGAAAATAATAACCTAGCTCTTTAATCTGATCACATTCCAATTTATATATTTTATTGAAAATATAAAACAAAAATGTACTTTATTTCGTGACATGATTTTTTCTTCTTAATTTTAATGATAAACTAATAATTCCAAATATAATTATTATTTAATTTCCTTGTTTTTGTGAACTTTCGGTCATTCCATTCACTCTTTAATAAATTTTTCAAGATGTACTGGTAACACCGCCAATTCAACTTAGATGCGTCAAACTCAATTATTAGAGCTGTCAACAAGTTTTCTAAAATAAGAAAAAGATAAACACAGAATAAGTTTTATGATTTTCTAAACTAAAATTTGTAAATTTTAGTTATAGTTAGGTTTAGGTGGGTCAACAAAAGAATCGGCACCACTGTATTGGTAATATCTATATTATAAATATAACAATCTTGAGATCTGGATTCTTGTCGCGGGCCTCATCATTATGGTCCGAGGGCCACATGTGGCCCGCGGGCCGTATGTTTGACATGGCTGCTTTATGCCATTAATGACTACATTATGCTCACATTTACAGGGATATAAGTGGTAGGTATAGAATCATACATCACTTACAATTCTCACTCTCCATTGGATAAAAACCCCGGTGAAAATTAAATCAAAACGAATGACGTTTTTCTTTGTTCCGTCCGATGCATAGTTAGTCGTGTGTTATGCACGAACGAACAAAACACTTCTATACGAAACCACCAGTATAACTTGAACCACCACCTCTCCCGCAAAAATTCGAACAAGAAACAAAACGGGAGGTTTGAGTGTAGTTACAGAGGTCATGTTACCATGGACGTGTTTCGGTTCGTCTAGTATGCATTGCTAGCTGACAATCCTATTTCAAACACGTTTGGGCCAACGTCGGGAGTCTAATTCAAATAAATAGTTTATATATTACCTGTACTGGAAGTAGAGTGGAGTAAAAAAATTCTGTAATTTTTTACGTTCTTTAAAAGAAAAATATAGGGCATACCTTTTTTATTTTGTTGGGAAAATCCTCAATGACTCACTCCACGGGGAAGGCGGAGCCAGTGTCGAACTCTTACCGATTAAAAACCAACCACCACGATGTTCCTCTACCGACCCTTGGCTGGGGGCGTGGGAAATACACCCGTATTCGCCCAACCATCCCCGGCAGGTCCCGGCTCGCCACTGGCAGGCGAGCCCCTTCTCCCCGTGCGGCAACCATAGCGGCCGCACCCTCCTCTTGACTGGCGTGCACGGAACACTACGGGCCACCGTCACGAGCCTTGACTGGTCGGGTGGCGGGCCACCCCGAGTCCGCCGCCCGCAGGCCCACACCTAAGATGGCTCGACAGCAAAAAATGCGATCACCATCAATTCGATACATTAATTTAAGTATATTCGTACAATTTCATCTGTCAAGCGCGGTGGTTATGGCAATTTCCCATTTGAATGTTTACTACCCGTGGGTGGGTGGAAGGCCTATACCCAGCAGTGGTGATACCGGGCTAGGATGATGATGATGATGATGGGTGTCCTTAAAGCCATCTAAAGGTCAAGAGGAGGAGCAACAGCGTCTTCCAGTTTGCTAATAACAATAAAAAACGGCGATTACGGTAGGACACATTTTATATGGCCCACCGATGTACCTGCGCAAGTGAACCATTTAAATATGCGAGATATTGGTTAACCAATCAGAAAGCACCATCGCTGCGCGCCAAAAGTCTCTGCCGTTGCCTCTACAGTGTACGGAAGCGTGTGAGCGAAATAGAAAATGACGGCACCACGGCAATCAATTTTAATATCTTATGGGCATTACAAGGTGGACCGACGACCTGGTGAAGGTCGCGGGAATCCGCTGGATGCGGAAGGCACAGGACCGGTCGTTGTGGCGATGTTTGGGGGAGGCCTATGTCCAGCAGTGGACGTCTTTCGGCTGAAATGATGATGATGATGATGATGGGCATTACATAAAGTTGTTTTTTTGTTTGTTTTTGTTTCGGGTATTTTCGACGATCGTCTTTTCGTGCCTGCACGAACGAAGATTGACGACGCGTCTTATCTTTTGTGTCATACTGTACTAATCTGTCTGTTAAATATGGTGGCTATGCCGATTTCCCCTTTGATTGATTTTTATTGATTGGTGACCTTAAAGACATCGACAAGTAAATAAGTCAATAAGAAAGGCAGCAGCGTCCTCCTGTTTGCTAATGACAAAGAAGAACAGCGATTATATCGTTAGTCTAACATGGTGGTTATGGAAATTTCCTCTTTTGACTGTTTAGCACTTGTAGGTGACTCTGAATGCATCTAAAAATCAAGAGAAGATGCAGGGTTTGCTTATAACGACGAAAAACGGCGATTACCAATCGTCTGTTTACTACTATTTAGACGTTATGCTATCTAGTCATATTGCGATCAAGGTAAAATGAGATATAGTCTAATCAGTGGCGTGCATTGGCCTACTTCACTTGAATTTAATTGTGGTGTAAGTTATTGATTTTTTGATGTAGGAAGATTAATTTAGCATTAATAGGTCTATTTTAAAATAAATAATCATCGTACTCTGAAAAAAAGATAATAACGTACACCACTATTGAATTTGAATGAGGAAGGCAGTAGATAGATAGATAGATAAAACGTTTATTTAGTACAAAAACAAGACACAGGACATACAGGTAAAAATACAATAAGAAAGTGTGATATGTGTCTCAATATTGTACCAAATGGGTGTCCAGCTCAGCATGTGCCAGGTATTATACCTGACGCTGGTATTCTGCTGGATCCCTGCAGTGACATACGGACGTCGAGCAGACCAGATACATGAGAAAAAAATTAAGAATGATTGCTTTGCGTTAGTGTGTTATTTTTAATGTGAGTATAATATCCACAAAATATATATATATATATATATAAGTAGGCAGGTACCTATATTAAGAGTGTGAAAGGAATTAAATAAATAAATATATATTTAAATATATTCATAACCGTAACAGGTAAAAAAAAAAAAAAAAATGTATGTGAGTAAAATAATAAGTAGATTTTACTTAAGGCCAATAATTAGAACACGGCATGTGCTATTACCTAAATTATGGACACGTTGGTAATTATGAGACCTAGCATTTTCTGTGAGTCAATGAGAAACTGCCGCAGTCTACGTCGGAAAGTACCAAGAGTGTTTAGATTTCTTATGGGCGGGGGAATATTATTCCAGCATTTTGATGCCGCGTACTTGAAACTACCTCTGAAGGCTGCTGTCCTGTGTGATTCTACCGAAAGTTGCATCGAGCACTGCCTGATTGAACATTGTCTTCTACTTGCGATCCAACTCAACTTACTGTAAAGATAAGTCGGCTGCCTGTATTTGATAACCCCAAAAAGAAGACAGGCTAAATGCAACTTACGGCGAGATTTCATTTTGAGAATCGAGTGTTGGTTCAGAAATGGTGTTACGTGACTTCTCGGTGGAATCGAGAAACAAAATCGTGCACAGGCGTTTTGCACTCTCTGGATCAGTCGATCGGTTCTTGCAAGAAGACGGGGACCACAAACTGTGTCTGCATAATTTAAATTGGATAATACTAAAGACTCCACTAGCTGTATTCGTAATGCTTCAGAGAGATAAGGTCTTATTTTATACAAAATTTTAAGGCGGTAGAAAGAGTTACGCACTGATTCTGCCACGTGTCCTTCGTATCTCAGCTCAGTGTCCATTTTCAGTCCCAAATTACGTGCCTCACTCACTCGACCGACCGACTCACCCATCAAAGTCAGATTTAGTGCAACCGGCAAAAGGTCAATTCGTTGCTTGGTCCCTAATACCATGTATTTAGTTTTCGAGGGATTAAGTACCAGACCATTTCGTTCCGCCCATCGTGATATGTTAGTAAGGTCATAGTTTAGATCCTCCAACGCACTATTATAATCACTTGGTTTAAAAGAGACATATACCTGTATGTCATCTGCGTAGATGTGGTATCTGCACCGCTTTAGGCAATGAGTTATATCCGCGCAATACAAGATAAAGAGGATCGGGCCTAGTATTGAGCCTTGTGGAACTCCCCTATTAATGGAAGTTAATGATGACTCGATGGTAGATCCATCGCTTGACCGGATTTTTACGAACTGCTTACGGTTGTTGAGGTAGCTGTGGAACCATAATAATGTGCCGTGGTTGATACCGTAGTAGTTCAACTTGGACATGAGCAGATCAATATTTATGCAGTCAAAAGCGCGCGAGAAATCGAGTAAGACTAAGATCGTACATAAGCCCTTGTCTTGAGCCGATAAAATATTATCCGTCACATCCAAGAGAGCAGAAGACGTACCTCTTAGTTTGCGAAAGCCTGACTGCAGCTCTGGCAACATTTTGTTTTCCTCAAGATACTGCGACAGCTGGAGACACACAACCTTTTCCGCGATTTTAGATAAACATGGGAGAATACTTATAGGCCGAAAGTCTTTCAGTTCCGATGGAATAGGTTTTTTGGGCAGAGGGACAATAGTTGCAATCTTCCAAGTGTCGGGAAATTTTGAGGAGACGATTGACCGATTAACCATTTCAGTGATAACTTCCAGTGTGTGCGGCAAGGTGCAAGTCAACATATTTAGTGTTATTTTATCACAACCCTCAGCATTAGATTTAAGCTGACTAATAAGTCTTGAAATATGTTCGACACTCACCGGGTGCAATGTGAAACTAGCATCACCAAAACGGTGAAATTCAAAGTAAGTAAGTTGCGACAAGCTACAAATAGGATCACCAGGAACTTCTAGAAAATGATTGTTTAATTTATTTGGATCTCGAAAATGAGTAGGGAGGTCGTTGTTTTGTTTGTTAGGCAATAGTGTAGTTTTTATATTTTTCCATAACGTTTTAGGATCATTAATTTTATTATTTATGTTGTTTTTAAAATATGCAACTTTTTCATGAAATAAAGAATGTATTACTAAAGACTTGAGTTGCTTATAGTAATCTTTTTTAATTTGTTTTTTTGCAGAGTCTGGTCTTGTTTTACGGTACGTGGCTAAGGCGTCATCCCGTAACTGCATCATGAACTTAATTGTGTCGGTAATCCATGGATATGACGGTTCTTTAATTAAACAAGTTTTGAGCGGGGCGTGCGCATCGTATATTGTTAGAATACTGCGGTTAAAGTCGTCTACCATTTGATCAACGTTCGTTAGGCCAGAAATAATTTTCCATGGTATATAGGTTAAGTCATGTTCAAGGCTGTCTTTGTTGATATCCCTTATGGGTCTGTACGTTATCAATCGCGGCTTATACTTACTGCGTTTAATGGCAAATTCACAAACAAGCAACGAATGGCCATTTATTGAGCGAAAGGATTCCACAGATACATGTCTGGCGGTAAGATTAGTACATACGAGGTCAATTAATGTTTCACTGTGGTCTGTGTAATGTGTGGGGGAATTTATCAGTTGTCTCAGACCAAAACTACTTAAAAACTCGCTTAGTTTCTTAGTTCTACCATCATGACAGTTCAACAGGTTTACGTTAAAATCGCCGAGTAGAATGTAGTGATCGCAGTCTCCCAGGGAGCTAATGGCATCGGTGACAGCATCGAGAAAAAGGTCTAAGTTGAAGCGTGGAGGACGATATGCTGTGCCAATGGCAACTTTTTTCCCGTTCATGTTGGTGGTTATCCACATTTGTTCGACGTGTTCGTATTTAGGGTCAACGGGTGTGAAGCATGTACGAGCTGTAAAGCCGCGCTTCAGGTAAAAACCCACGCCTCCACCCCTACCCTTATGCAGAGTCTGCGGTCGCGGCGTGTGTCGCAGGCGGTATCCTGGCACAACGGGAGCTCGCTGCTCCTCGTCTGGCCGCAGCCAAGTCTCATTGATTGCCAATGCATCAAAAGAATGTTTTTCGACGACAGCTACAAAGTCGTCGTGGTTAGTGCCGAGGGAACCCTTATTTAAGAGACCAACTTTGAAATATTTGTCAGTCATCTTTATTATTAATGTAGTAATTTATGCTCCAATAATTAGAGTCGCAGAGGAAATACTTTGCAATGAAGTACCAGTAAAAAAAGTACATCGAATCGGGAACAGCATTAGACAATAACAACAGTTGTAAATAAAAAAAGGCAAAATTTGTATTTATAACTAACATTGATTGCGTATTTATTTTTGACAAAAAAAATAGGATAAACACAATAGGAGAATTTGTAATTTTAGTATAATATAATAGATATATTATGTTCTGGTTGTAAATATATGGATATAATGTGTATATATTTAGGATAAGTATTTGCATTTGTATTCTTAAGTGTTTGGATTTGTATATAAATTGTTTAATAATTACATTCTTAAGTGTAAATATTTTTTTTATAGGCTGTGTTAACGTTAGGTCATGGTATCTGGTTGCAATATTATAAAGTGTAACGGAGTTGAAGAGAGATTTTAGGTAGGCTTCCAATTGGTGTATGAGACACACATCACACGAGTCACTTACAAAAACGGGTAAAACAATAATAGGGCGAGACAGGTTGTTGACGTTCAACAAAGACAGAATTAATAAAGGGCATACTTGTTTATAACTAACAATAAAACTAAAACTACTGATAGAAAGATCTGCTGCGACTAAATAAAAGGCGCTTAGATATGCTTGATAATCATCGTGCAAACTGAAGGTTAGCCAAAAGTCTTGCAGATATCCTCTTCACATCTTATTCGTGCCACCTTGAGGCCATCCTCCCTACGCGCCAAGATTTTTCCCTCTCCCGTCCATACATACTTCCAACTGTGCAGACTACCGGCTTGGCGAGCGCGATAAAAAAGGTTACGATTAGTGCGTGTTAATCGCTCGTTAACGAAGACACGGCGCGGTGGCCCAGCCAACTCAAGGTCGTCCGTGCTGAGACCTCGGCGCACCCGTGCCGCGCGTAGTAAAGCGTCGCGCGTCGCGCGCCTCGCAAATCGCACTGATATACCTCGCGGCCGTTCAGCAGCGGGGTCAGCAGAGGCGGCGCCCTCGGAAGCTTCGACTCGATTGCGGCGCGTGGAGCCGACGCGCTCTGCATGGACGACGTCTCTCTCATCGATTGTTACCCCAAGCTTCGTTGTAAGAACCTGTACCAGATGCAAAATACTCTCATTCTTATGCTCGGGTATTCCAGTCACCTCGACGTCGTTAAGCAGCAACTCTTGGTCGCGCTCATTCAGCTGGCATTTCAACTCTGCGATAATATTAGGCAGGGGGTCTTCTGAAGAATCCTTTTCTGAAGATAGTTTTTGCTCCAGTTTTATTTCAAGATCGCCCACTCTTGCGTCCAGACTATTAATTCGCTCATCACTAGTCTTAAGAGAGGCTTTTAGCTCGACCATTTCCGTGCGTATTTCCTGTAACTCGGAATGCACCAATCGAAACTCCGAACGCAACTCCTCCTTAAATAGTCGTAGCTCATCGGCCACGTCAGACGGCAAATCCACGGGAGCATCTGAAGCAGTGAAGCTTAATGGGCTGGACTCCTTCAGTTCATCAGAGCAGTGATCCTGAACCTGCACGAAGGCCGCATTGCTCCGCACGGGTGTCTCCGCCCGGTTGTCCCTTAATACATTCTTACTGCAATCCGGACAACACCAAGTAGGTTTTATGTTACCCTTCATAGGCAAGTTAACGCACGCTCGGTGATACAGCGCATTACATTTTGTGCACTTAGCGGCATCTAGCGTTGCTAAGAATTTTGCACAACCACTGCACTTCGCTGCAGGCATGCTGAGGACGATGTGAAATACAGCGCAAACAAGGTATCGATCTAACTTAGTTCTTCCACAAGTAGATAATAGATGGCGCTTTTTTATATATTTATGTATGGGGAAGTTTGTTGGGAATCTAATAGCATGAAAACACCATATAGTCAACACACTATGTTCAGTATATTAAGCGGACACTTACGGCAGACGTTGTAAGTTATTATATCCAAATGTCTTAATTATGTTTTTTTTTTACACAGTTTCGGGTAGATTTTACGTTCACTGTAATAGTTTTATATTTTAGCTGTATTTATATTTGAACCACAATGCGGACACACTTGATAACTTATAATGTTGATAATTAAACTAAGTTAAGACTTTTAGTAACACACTGTTCAAAATTTTGCAGGTCGTTTTATTTATACTGAATAAATAACTGCGGGAAGCTTTCGCCTACTTGACATCCGTGACGTCACCTTAGGTATTGCCTAATTGCCTATATGCAATGCACGCCACTGAGTCTAATCTACCTAGTCATTTCGAGATGTAGACGTAAGGATACCTAGTCTCAATCGAGATCCAGTTATTTCGCGATCTAGTCTTACTGGCAGCCTAGACATATCGAGATATAGACCAAAAGATACCGACCCCTATTTTCATGGTTTACAATTATTCTATCTATCTTTCCATCTACCCCTCTGACTGCCTACACCCCATGGGTGTCTTTAAAGGCATCATATGGTCAAGGGGAGAGGCAGCGTCCTCCTGTTTGCTAATAACAATAAAAACTGTATGATTGATATGATTGTATGATATGATTCTTTGTTTATAGAAGTGGTTCTTGTTTTTCAAGTACACAAGAGATTTGAACCGCTTTACTGCGTTGTTTATTGTTGTCCTCAAAGGCATCAAAAGGTAGAGAGGAGAGGCAGCAGCGTCCTCCAGTTTGCTAATAACAATAAAAAACGGCAATTGCCGATCTGTCTGTCAAACATGGTGGCTATGCCAATTTCCCCTTTGACTGATTACCACCTGTAGGTGTCCTGGTGTCCTACTTAAAGACATAAAAATGTCATGAGGTGAGGCAGCAGTGTCCTTCTGTTTGCTAATAACAACAAACTGTGATTACCAATCGTTTATTTAGCATGATGGTTATGGCAATTTCCCCTTTGACTGTTTACCACCACTGGATGTTCTTAAAGGCATTTAAAGGCCAAGAAAAAAGGCCGCAACGTTATGCCAGTTTCTAATAACAATAAAAAACAGCTAATACCAATCGCTTCTCTAGCATGTTTATTATGCCTTTGTACCCTGTTGTGCATAAAGAATTAAATAAATAAATAAATAAATAAATTTCCCCTTTGACTGTTTACTATACCCGTGGACTGCTTTAAGGTATCTAAAGATCAAGAGAAGAGGCACCAGCGTCTTCCCGTTTGATAATAACAATAAAAAACAGCAATTACCAATAGTATGTCTTTGTTACGGCGCAACGCCTCATTCATTTAAAAAGGCAATCATTGAGAATGCGTCAAGGTTGCTAGCATAATTCCATCAGGCGTTCATTATAATACTTTGTTCTTACTTAATATTCATATGTCATTATTCTACTGACGTCTTCAAACATGTACGCACGATATTCCAGAAAATCAATTTTTATTGTATTTGGACTTTAATTTGCCCCAGTGTGTAGTCGAAATATGCATGTTTATTATGGCAATTTCCCCTTTGACTGTTTACTATACCCGTGGACTGCTTTAAGGTATCTAAAGATCAAGAGAAGAGGCACCAGCGTCTTCCCGTTTGATAATAACAATAAAAAACAGCAATTACCAATAGTATGTCTTGAACAGTGGTTATGGCAATATCCCCTTTGACTGTGTACCACCCGTGGGTACCCTTAAAAAGGCACCATAAAGTCAAGAGGAGAAGCAGCTGCGTCCTTCTGTTTGCTAATTACAATAAAAAACAGCGATTACCAATCCGTCTACGGATATGGTAATTTCCCCTTTGTTTTTTTTTCTTTTTTCTTTTTGTAGAGGTTTTTTAACATAACATCACGCCTGTATTTCCCCGAAGGGGTAGGCAGAGGTGTAATAGTACACCCACATTTCGCCAGTTATGTTGTAAGTCCCATGTAATAGGGGGCGAGCCTGTTTTAGAGGTTTTTTAAAAGGCCCATTTTCACCACTAGATGTGTTCTGACTGTATGATATGATTCTTTGTTTACCAAAGTGCTTCTTATACGTTTACGCTCGCTTTGTACGCTTCCCTGCGATGTTTTGCGGCCGTTTTCAATAATCTATCTATCCACGATTTGCCCTACTAAAGATAGAAATTTGACATAAAATGTATGACTCTAGTGTATTATATTGGTTATTGAAAATGGCCGTTAGCTGGCCTTGTTCCGACAAAGTTATATAAATAGTTTTAAGCTGGATATTGTTATGAAATATAAGCTGTTATTTGTACGTTGAAATTAAAATGCCATTTATTCGTAATAATTTTTATCTATTAACAATACTGAGTTTTAAAAATAAAAACTAAATCTCTCTTACCAATAATATCTTCTAATCTCACATAACTATGCGTTCGACGGTGAAGCACGCTTGCCTGATTCAATTTCATCAACTCAGTCTATCGCAGTGCACTGCTGGACAAAGGCCTCTCTCTAGTTGCACCACAACACTCGGTCCTCTGCCTTCCACATCCAGTCCCCCTCCAGGAACCTTCATCAGGTCGTCGGTCCACCTGGGGATGGGGGGGGCGCCCTACGCTGCGTTTGCCGATTCGCGGTCTCCACTCAAGGACTTGTCTGCTCCAGCGGCCGTCGGTCCTTCGACAGACATGGCCAGCCCACTGCCACTTTAGCTTACTGATCCTACAAGCTATGTCGGTCACTCCGGTTCTTCTCCGGATATCTCGTTACGGATTCATTTTGGCTATAGATAATTTACTTGTAACTTCATAATTATCACCAATTGAAAGCCAAAAAAAGTTGAATTAATACAAAATTTACTAATTCAATAAGTACGAATTTCCTATAAATATTGAATAGGTTTTATCATACAGATTTATTCCTTATTTTGATGCGCAAAGAAGTATGTCGAATGTATTTATTATTTCTTGCAGAACCCTTGGAAGATTAATCATCGTGTACATGAATATAATTCAAACATCTATTATTTGTACGTTAGATACACGTGAGATCCAAGTTTGATTCTCGGAAAAAATACATTTTTCATTTGCGTGACTTATTCTCGCATTATGCGTGCCCTTGAAACGTTGTGTTTGGAGCTTTTGGAGCGAACTGAGCTTGAGTGAGCTCTTCCATTTTTTTTTGTTTGAATGCTTCTAGTTGTCATCTTTATAAGTTTAGCTGTTAGAAAACTTTTTTGAAAAAAGTTTGACGCTATCTTTCTTTTTGGATACAACATTTTACAGAATGAACACAAGACCAGGGACCCAATTCTCGGGGAGTAGATATTATATCACGTTCGATAAATATCGTAAGAACTGCCAAAATATCGATTTAATTCATGTTTCCGTATTCTCGGAAAGTCACGGTAGATATATATCGATACAAAGCCGTTAGATATGCAACTAGATACTGTATCACATTCGATAAATATTGCAATAAATGTCAAAATATCGAATTGATTCTTATTTCCGTATTCTCGAAAAGTCACGGTAGATAAATGTCGATAGAAACCGTTAGATATGCATCGATTGGTCCGGAGCACACGATGCTATGTCTACTGAATTATTGAACGTAACGCAACTTTTTTTTTGCCGTGGGGTATCCTCATGGACGCACTCCACCCGGTGTAGGCGGAGCCACTGTCGGACTCTAACCGACTAAAACCACCACGGTGTTACTTCAACTACCTTGGCCGGGGCCGTGGGAACCCGTGAGTATTCACACAACCACCCCCGACAGGTCCTGGCCAGCCACAAGCAGGCCAGCCTCCTCGGTGGTGCACACGGAACATTGCACGCCACCTCACCTCACGGGCCTTTATCAGCTACGCTAGCTGCGCCAACTACGCCCGCTGTGCCAACTACGCCAGCTGTGTCAGCTACGCCAGCTGCTGGTCGGGCAGCAGACATCTCCAAGTCTGCTGCTCGCAGGCCCTACCTCCCGTATTTTTTTATAGAGGTTTTCTTCCTCGCCGTCTGGGCGATGAAGCCAAGAACCTCGGTCCCAAGAGGCGCGAGAACACTACTCAGCGGGCAGTCCTAGGATTACGAGATCGATGGAGGCAGATCTCGTAATCCTAGGACTGCCCGCACCCCGCTGCCTGCCCAGTGGCAAGGTGAGTGCACACCGGGCCCGCCCCTGCTCCTCCACTGTGCCCTCTGTTGGCATCAGAGGGACACGTGGATCAACTCTCCAATGGCCCAGAACGGGCCCCTCCCACGCCAGAATATTCGCCACAGGCAATAAGATCCTCGAAGATTAATCCCTCGAAAGGATTCCATTGCCCGTACCCAGAATGCACTGGCCAAACAACTGCCATTCCCTCCAGACGTGTCTAGAAGGACAAGCAGCCGTCAGACATACGTGGTTTTCTGGCCAGCACCCTTGCAACAGCAGCCTCAGACGGCAGAAACAAGGGTACATTGTACAGAACTACTTCGTGTAGTACTCTGTTCATTCAATTTTAAATAGAAATAAAAAAACTATTTAAGTTATAGTTTTATTTATTTACTCTTAGGTATAATATGTATAACATAAAAATCATTAATCAGTCATTACAATAACATTAATATAATCATTAGTCAACCAATTGAAATTATCACAGATTTACAGTGTTTTACAGTGGGACTCTTTACAGTCACTGTGTCCCTCAAGAGCAGATTAACTTATTGTGCTTAGTATATGCTCCTCCTCTTGACTGAGAAGAGGTGGAGGAGAACCACCACCTGTAAGGTTGGCAGACCTCCTAACCACCGCCTGCTTTCTTTTTACTTTGGCTTTCATGTCTTGCCACGTCTGAAAAGAATGGGTATTGGGTAAATCTGATTATGTGGTGTAAATTTCCAATGAATGAGTCGGATGAATTATTATGTTACTTTTGTACAAGCAAGCAATAGCGAGCGAATTAAAAAACTTACTTTACGCCATTCACTCCACGATTGTTTAGACCCGGGAATGGAGTTTAATTATTCTTCAATGTTACGCCAACGCGTGGCAGCATTTTTTTTGTGAAGGAGGCTGAGAACTTCCCTCCTCGGAGTTCTTCGTCAGCCGCCAAACACTCGACCAAGCGAACTTTTTGAGCTGCGCTCGGATATGGTTTTCTTTGTTTTGGCTGGCTCATTGTTGGTTTTATATACTATTTTATTATAAATAATATCTAAATAACTTTTATGACAAAACCTATTTAAAACTGTCTAAACAATGTCATATGTCACGCACGTCAAGTTATTGACGTACCGTTCCACAAAAAAACCGCATGTTATTGTTAACATTTATATTATAATTATTATTAATTAAATACTGTATAATTACACAGTTTTATAGTGTAAACAACAATAAAAAACACATTGAAAATATAAATTAAACCATAGTTGCTTATTTAAAGGCATAACAAAGTTATCGTTTATATACTGTCATGAAAAGCGGAACGTACATATCGATTACTAATTTATCTATTGTCCTCGAGAATACGCATTTTGGCGCGCCATCGATATTTATAATAGATATAGGAAGTGATATGATAATATCATATCACTGAAATATCGCATTAAACGAGAATCGGGCCCCAGGACCCCAATTCTCGCGTTATAGAGATAAATGTCTAATTCGAGGTAATCTCTAGCTTTAAATGTCTACGAAAAATGTCGCCGGTAATGTCAACTGCTCTATGTATTTACAGCGCTAGGCGTAGACATATCTCTGACGTGATATTCTGAGAATACGATTTTTTTCTTATCGACATTTGCCATCTTGTTTCGACATTATGTCGAATTCGAGAGAATGTCTACGACGCGAGAATCACCCTGAAAGTAGTTTGAATCACTAGGAGAATCGATTTAGTACCTATGGTTTTTATAAGTACGATCGATGCATGTCAGTGGTAACAGTTTGACATTGACAGCGTCTTTATTTCGAACGCAGTAAGGGTGGTTTTCTTATTCAAGTATTACCACTGTCATGCAGTCGACTGTACCATGTTACATTTTACACAATATTTTTTTAAATTTAGTTTTATACAAACTAAGGATATTAGCGGATGTCGAGCAAGACCTTGAGGTCCAGGAAGACCAGCTCGGGAACTTCCTGATGCCTAAGAACCACGGAATAAAAAAACAAGGGAAAGTGGCATACGGCTATCGCACGCGTGGCACAATTAAGCGCAGGTGCTCAACATTAACTTAATCGCGCTTAGTTTCACGCTGCTACACTATGACGTCTCGAATGCTTACGTGAAATACAAGATTATTAGTGTAAACATGATAGCAGAACAAAAATTGATTCCCATAGAGGTGTATTATATCACCGCTATGTGTACATTTTTGATAAATTTAATAAAACAATATTAATTTTAATAACTTGAATTAAGATTTAATTTAAAAAATAAATATAAAATTGCTAGGCCCCATTTGAATTTAAAATCCCCCAATCACATAATTGTTTTTTGTGTATTTTAATGTACCATTTCAATTGTCAATGTGTGATTTTGGCGACACTTTTTCCCGTACTAAATAATCGTAAGGGCACTTCTACTTGTTTTCTTTATTTCGTGACAAAAAACCATGTATTTTATGATTTTGAAAAAAAATATACATTATCAGATATTATTTATAATATTCTATTTGGGGTGTCTGAGGTCTTGCGTTCATTCTGTTACATGTTGTATAATTTGTTTGGGAATGAGCATACAAAATAAACAAATTGTTGCTAAATACGTAACTAAGAATCCTCAAATTATGTAGGAAATGTTTCTTATTATTATTGCTCTAATAGATTTATTTTACACTGTCTATATAATTAAATTTTTGAACATTAATTTCATCATTTATTATAGGATTAGACAAAATATGGTTAACAAGGTGATCCATTAATTTTTCTGTAGAGTTTCAGCTCATTAAAATTGGCCTATCAGGTTCATAGACTCATTAAATTGTCTTCAACTTAAGCTAGAAGCATTTATGTATTTTTCTCAAACATGGTTGGAAATACGAACATCATTTTGCATCATTTTGGGTTGCATTAAAAGAGCTTCCACGAGTGACGATATTTAATTGATCGTCCGGCGCACCCTGGGCAGTCAGCCCCGCTATCAACCTGCTGACTGGCTAATATTTTCCCCACGACATGAGCTATTATCATTATGTAGCTCATGTCGACACGAAGAAGAAGATTTTGACAACCTTCTTCGAGGTAAATCAAAATTGCTTTACAGGTCAAATACATGCGAGCAGCGGCCGGCAATATTACTATTTACTATGAAAATCCATATCTGTCCTGTTTAGCGGCCAAATAAATTACTATGAAAACTCATATCTGTCGTGTTATTTAAAAATGGAACGAAGTTTTTACTCCGAAAAATAGCAACCAAGGAGGTTACTTTTATTTAAATTTCGAACTGGCTTGCAAATAGAGCTGTTTAAAGTAAAGAAGAAACAAATGAACATATTGACGCGTGAAATTTTGTTGTTGTTCGCCATTGATCCTAGAATTTACATAGGTACTACTTAATTTGAATTTCCGCACATTATTTGAGAAAAGTGTACTATACAAGCCTTGGACGCAACCAGGCATTGATGGACTCACGTATGTGTTTCACGTTCGTCCATCAGTGCTCCTGTTGCCGGCCGCGGCAGTAATGTACACTACTTTTTACACTTTTCCATGCCAGGTTATGTTTTATCTAATGCGCATAAATAAATAATAATAAATAAATTAAGTTTAGTATCGGTTATTCAAAACAAACTGCAACTTAATCTACCTTTTAGCTACATAAACTCATCACACGATGTCACATAATAGTGATGTGGCGCTCTAATGCATGCCGCGCTCCACAAACTGCATTAGTTTATAAAACATAGTAAATGGATGCACTTGCAAGCCGGGCTTATAACGGGCACTTTAAAAAATGCACACAATACCTACCTAATTGAGCGAGGCGAACTCGCCTCACTCAATTAGGTACTAGTAACTGCCTCATTGGTCTAGTGGTTGCTAGCGCGACTGCTGAGCGTGGGGTCCTGGGTTCGATTCCCGGGTCGGGCAAAGTGTTATTGGGTTTTTTCATTAGGAAATTCTCAGTGGCAGCCCGGAGTTTGGATTTGTGCCCGGTCAATGGCAATAGGCTCGCCCCCTATTACATGGGACTATACCATAACTGGCGAAATGTGGGTGTACTATTACACCTCTGCCTACTCCTTCGGGGAAATACAGGCGTGATGTTATGTTAACTTAGTCTTGTGGTGTGTTTACTGAACATTTTTTAATCTGCTTATTTATGCCAGTTTGTAATGTTCAACAGTTTGCTTCATAACATAACATAATATCACGCCTGTATTTCCCCGAAGGGGTAGGCAGAGATTTGTATAGTACACCCACATTTCGCCAGTTATGTTATAAGTCCCATGTAATAGGGGGCGAGCCTATTGCCATTAATCGGGCACAAATCAACTGTATTAATCAAAATATGCTATATAAACATTTCATTTCATCAAATTATTAATTTTTGTCATCAAATTAATATTAATTTGTGTTATAAATAAAAAAAAACAATTTATAATATTTTTAATAATTTAGGCAGTATGGCGGTTTCTTTCGACCACCTGCGCGCGCATAGCTGTATGTCACCGTGCGATTACACATTACAGTAATCCGCGCGCCATTTTTCACAAATTCAATATTTGTCTAAAATGTATGTTTTTTTCCTCGCAAGTGTGTTGAAAAACGTCGTATGACACGCGTGAGCATTGACTATTATACTCTCGGCTCCATTACGCCCTCGCCTTCGGCTCGGGCTGCAATCCAGCCTCGAGTATAATATTCAACTTAGCTCACTTGTATCATAATGTACTATTATTAATTCATAAGTATTTGAAAAGAGTATATTCATGGTGTTTCTTGACGGCTCTTCTCCATAGGTTCAACTTCTTGGAACCGTGCAACTAGATTCATAATTAACTTTTTGAAATGCTTATTCGAAATAAAAACTTTTGATTTTAACTTTGAATTTTATGAGCCTATGCTGTCTCACTGCGCCAGTATTGCCAGGTCCAATTTTCAAAATCCGGGAGGCTTCTTATGAAAAAAGCGGGAGATGTATTGAGGAAAAATGGAAAAATCGGAAGATTATGTTTTTCAACAAAAATCAAAATTTATCCGTCTATTTAATTTTATGCAGTTTTTTTTGCCAGGTTATGATCTTATTCCTATTATAAGGCTTTATACAGGGATTGTAAAAAATTGGGAGATTTTTGTCGAAAATCGGGAGTTCGGGAGATTTTTAGAAAAATCTGTAAATCTCCCGGAAAATCGGGAGACCTGGCAACAGTGCACTGCGCAATGACATCCCTCGATATAATTCATTTCCCCTGATCCCACTTGAGCATCTGGATTGAGTGACTTTTTTTTCAGTGATATAATCAAAACGGACATTTAGTCAAAAAAATTCAAAACTTATAGCCAGAAATCAAAAATTTGTCAAACACAAGCGAATGATGCTATTGCCCGATATGTGGATCACTCAATTCAGACATTTGTCAAAACGGCTGCGCCACTTCCTTGCAGTTTTTAAGGACATTTCTTCCCGCCATCTCCTTTGCGGCTTTTTTTGGTGGCGAAAATGCCTGTCACATGTCACGCCACCTGGGGAGACAGCGTGGTTATGTGGGGCTCGTACCCACTAAGAACTCCGCCGTGTGCCTACACTCGTTTTGGGTGAAAGAGCCGCGGGGACTGCAATGCAACCGTCCAGCAAGGCCCAGTTCCGAGCCTTCGTGTTCCTTCCTAGACTACTCTCCTTCGGCGATGTTCAGTTACATTTGGAACATCACTATTTGGACCATCACTGCATCTCCTTCGCGGTTTGCCGTGACCCCGTGTAACTGCCTCGGGGCACCAGTCTCGTACACACACAGCACAGCAGTAGGGGGCAGACATATCCTGCCTGGACTAGGCATTTAAGCTTGGCAACCTTTAGAGTCACATAAGCTTTTTGTGTTTTAGATCGCAGTACACTGTTTCAAACACGATCTGATAACTTAACACCCAATATAACTGTGACTGCCTCGTTGGTCTAGTGGTTGCAAGCGCGACTGCTGAGCGTGGGGTCCTGGGTTCGATTCCCCGTTCGGGCAAAGTGTTATTGGGTTTTTTCATAAAGAAATTCTCAGCAGCAGCTCGGAGTCTGGATTTGTGCCCGGTCAATGGCAATAGGCTCGCCCCCTATTAAATGGCATGACTATAAACATAACTGGCGAAATGTGGGTGTACTATGTATATAGTACACCCACATTTCGCCAGTTATGTTTTGTTAGAGGTGTACCTCTGCCTACCCCTTCGGGGAAATAAAGGCGTGATGTTATGTTATGTTAATATAATAATTGTAAAAATGTAGCTGGCTGGTAGACCTTGAGTTTGAACTTCTGAGTTCTGGATGTTAGTCAAAGGCCAAGTCTGTGCGCTGTAGGTTAAGACGGGGAGAATACATATGTCCATGAGCTTACGCTTCAACGATAAGAGCAAGTCTCCTGTATGGATCAGTAACTCTTTCAAGCTTTTTCTGTGCATCTATAGCAACTTCTTTGCCTTGTCTCGCCTGAAAGGAGAGTACTTACCTACTGCTACGTAAGGACCTATTTTAGGTGTCGTATTGTAGATTTAGGATTTATTGTAATTCTTTAAATTAATTAAAATTCTCAATTAGCCAACATTATTTTTTTATTTGAAAGGATATACTTCCAGATTGGTCCCATTTTTATCAAAATCTAGTTCTGATACCGGGATCCATGTGAAACTGAGGGAACTCCTCAAATTTTATACAACGTTATTCTTTCTTTACCAACATCCCTATACACCCCAATTAGTTAAAATATTCAAAAAATTATGGGTGAAAAAAAAATTGGCTTACTATGAACAGTTTTTTTATAAACAGCTGATTTAATTATCCGCTTTTCGTACGTAAGATTTGGACACTGCCGCGCCGCTCGGTTGTCTAGTTGCAATGTGATACCTACATACTTAATTACCGGCTAAAACGAAATTTGCTTGCCCCAAATAAAATGCACTGACAGTAAGGGTCTATGCCCTTCTCAGATAGGTAGGTACCTAGTTAGGTGATTCGATCAATGAAACGTAGGTACTTATTTTACGTAATATGTTCGACTTGTTATGGGACAGCTGGTGCTATGTTAATAACTTAAATATTGCTAATGTTCATTACACATCATTATTTAACAAAATAAGTACATAGGTACTTATGGCTCCGCATGCGTTAATTAATGCGTTAAAATAATAAATAATTACGTAGGTAGGTAGTGTACATGTTAGTCGTTTTCAAAGTAGGTAGGTAGGTATTCATTTTAAACAAAATAGTAGGTAGGTACATACCATATCCGTCGGTTTCTAACCATCTTCCACCTTGCAGTAAAGAAAGAGTTGGTACCTACATCGATGTCCCCGCGGACTGTTTTGTAAGTAGATTATTGTACACTGATCACTATCACTAGGTGTCTCATCGTTACACATTACACAGTTTAAACGTATTGTAGCATTCGGTCAAATCGCAGGCCACCTGTTTGAATGCAAAGTCGAGCACGTTTAGGTAGGTAGGTACCTATCTACGTAAATTTCTGTTTAGTTTTATTAATACGTAGGTATCACTTTTTAATACAGCAAAGCTAGGTACTTCCGATGCGACCGGTAAGTTCTGTCACCGTACATGGTTCAGACACACATAAGTAGGTAAACTAGGTAGAAATCAAGTGGGGTGAGTTCAGGGGACCTCGCGGGCCAGGGAACGGGGCCTCCGCGGCCGATCCACCTGTCACCTTAATCCTGATTTAGGAACTGCTGGACTCTGATTGAAAAATGGCCGCTGGCACCATCGTGTTGATAGTACATTCTTGGGCTTCGAAAAACTGTTCTCGGAGGACTGTTGGTTTGTGTACCGAAATCCCATTGTCGAAAAATATGATCACGAGATCGCAGCGCCCTTCCACACCCTCATGTACACTAAACAGCTGAGCGAACTTCGTAAGACTGGCGATTTGGCGAAATTCTCCCTCGCCCTCGGCGCAAGCGGCGGCGGCGAGCGGGGGCAGGGGAGGGTCAGCGGCGCGGACGGCGCGGCGCGGTGGCGTGTGGCGGCGATCGACTGGTTGTCGGTCGGCTACATCAAAGCGGCGACCGCGACGGCGGCTCGCGGTGCAGTACAAAATAAAATCAGCGTGCCGACTCGCGGTGTAGTACAAATAAATTAGGTATCCAAAATTTGAATAAAGTTGAAGATTTTTTTCCAAAAATATAACACTATGTTTTTTCACTATAAATCGATTGTCCTAATGATTCTGAACAAAGTAATTTCAGGATGCAGGTATACAAAGAATAACGTTGTAGGCATATATATAGCGATTTTGGTATTTTAATCAACAAATCAAGCATTTGCATTCAGAAAGTATCATTTGGTGAAGATTTGATGAAAAAATCTTCGGAGATAAAGAAGGAAACTCTTCATTGGATCACAGCAAATTATCGGGGATTGCAGCAATCGCTTGTCTTTCTATTGTTAATGCCACTAAAAATAGAAAAATAAAATAAACTAAAAAAAAAGTAAAAACCGACTTCAAACAGAATAAAATAATTTGTGTGAAACAGTTTAGGAAGTCGGTGCCATTTTTTTCTTAAATCAAACCGAATCAAAGTCACCTACTTACTAAACTGTTTCACACATATTATTTTATTCTTTTTGATGTCTGTTTTACTTTTTTAAAGTTTATTTTTCGTTTTACTTTCTCTGTAAACCCACCTGTTTGTGTTTCTGTGGCACTGTTATTTAAATGTTGCGTTCCGTTAACTGCGACGATAAACCCAACTGCGACGGTAAACACTTAAATATAATTAAAAGCAATAAATATACAATATTTAGTTTTTATATATGGGAGACTGGCCAGTTATAATGTTTTTCGAAAATATGATTATTTATAAGTAAAAATAAGTAAGTTCCAATTTCAAAATTTCCCTCCACATTTTTTGCGAGTTAATTCAAAGTATTGTGTCTCACTGAAATATGGATCTGCGCCGGGAACATTTTAGAGCTATGATTTTATACGATTTCAAGTGTCGCCTGAAACCGGATGAATCGTACGATAGACTTCAAATGGCATTCATGGATGAAGGCCCTTCCAAGGCAACCGTGTATCGTTGGTATAACGAATTCAAGCGCGGTCGACCAACTTTGGGGGATGACGAAAGAAGCGGTCGCCCTTTGACGGCTGTTACCGAAGAAAACGTGCTAGCAGTGAAAAATTTAATCCAAGACAATAGGCGAATTACATATCAGGAGATTCAACACATATTGAAGATTGGATCGGGAAGCGTTCACGAGATTCTACACAGCCATCTTCGCGTGAGGAGGATAGTATCACGCTGGGTGCCGCACAACCTCACCGATGCTCAGAAGCAGGCCCGGGTGGAATGGTGCCGTGATATGCTTAACAAATTTGAAGCAGGCTCGTCTCGGCGTGTTTACGACATCGTTACAGGTGATGAGTCCTGGATTTATCAATACGACCCAGAAACCAAGCGCCAGTCGACTGTTTGGGTGTTTCAAAATGAGCCAACGCCTACCAAAGTGAAGCGATCTAGAAGCGGGGGTAAGATTTTGATCGCTAGCTTTTTTAATTTGACTGGCCACTTGGTATCAATTCCCTTACGGGATCAAAGAAGCATTAATGCCGAATGGTATACTACCAAATGTTTGCCAGAAGTTTTCTCTGTTATAAGCACCAAGCGACCAAACACAGGGCTCCGCGGGCTACTGCTCCACCACGACAATGCACCTGCGCACACCGCACTCAAAACGAGGGACTTCCTGGACAGCACGCCAGTCAAACTCCTGGGTCACCCTCCTTACAGCCCTGATCTAGCACCGTGTGACTTCTTTTTATTCCCAAAAATAAAAAATCAGCTCAAAGGGATACAATTTTCGTCGCCGGAAGATGCGCTGGCTGCGTTCGAGCAGGCTGTAAACGAGGTGTCTGCGGCGGACTGGAAAAAGTGTTTTGAAAACTGGTTTAGGCGCATGAATCTTTGTATAGAGGCTGGTGGAAAGTACTTTGAAAAGATTTGATAAAAATATATGTACGTATAGAACAATTTTTTTTAGTTTCGCAAAACTTTCTGAGTGTCCCACGTATTGTGCTTTACACGGATGTGTGTCTACATCTAGACAAGGAAACAGAAGATTTTTTCGGTTTCCGAAGGATGAAATAAGGTAAGCCACAATAAAACCTTTATAGGTAGAACTACAGAACAGCGAGCATTTAATTTTACAATTAAACGTTTTTTTTTGTACTTTGCCAATTATGACAAAAAGGAAAAAAAAAATCTGCTTGTAATAATAATAATATAATCTTTATTTCGGATCAAATTAGGTATCCATATTTTGTTAGTAACATAAAAGCTGCTTGAAAGCAGATACCTTTGAGTACCTACCTATTTATTGTATTTTATTAAAGGTAGGTATCTACTTACCGCGAGAGTTTAATTTTACAACTATAGTGAGAACACCACGCGCAATGCAACACGCGGTGCGTGCGTGCGCGCGGTGACGTGCGCGGCGGTGCTGTACTTGTTCGTACGTGATCCGTCGGGTGGGAGCTTGTTTATTACGGTCTGGTGTGTGTATGGGATTGTTTCTTAAATACTTAAAAATGGCTAATTCTTTTAATGATTTAAATGAGATTTATGACTGCCTAAATATAAATGAATTCCTAAATTAGCGCGGCCAGGCGGCCGGGCTGCGCGCGCAGCGACACGGCGCAGGAGCTGCGCGCGGGCGCCTGGCCCACAGCGCCGGCCCACAGCACCACGGCGCCGCGCAGCTCGCCCGCGCCGCCACCACAGCTACATGCTAGGCGCGGGGGGTACTCCCGGGCGCGGCGCGGTACAGGTGCAGCGGCAGCGCGGCCAGGCGGCCGGGCTGCGCGCGCAGCGGACCGCCTAAGCCATTCCTTGATATAAAACAACAATGCAAAACGAAGAATAGAATGTTTACGAGAAGTTTTAAAAGTGAAATGTACACTAAAAAGCAATGGTTATGTGGATGTGAGCGACTATTCTTTTGTTTTCCTTGCACTATTTTTGGTGGAGAGTCGATTTTATTAATACGCACGAATTGCCATTACGATTACATATTTATAATTAATATATTATATAATTAACCATATATTGTCTAATAAACTTATTTTATATTTACAAATTAAATAAATAAATATTATATAATTTCTCCTACTTCTTTCTCGAAGGCGAGTGAAATTGTAACATTTAATTTTCTGTGTAACAATCGATAGACACTCGGTAATTCGTGCGAACAAATGTTCATAAGCATTATGGAGTAAAGTACAAGAGTGACATTACAGCAAGGTCATTCATATGTCACATTGTTTTGTATTTCTGACCTACGACAAACCAAAAATAACGCGGCTTGACTGAAAACGTTTCTATTGTTGCTTTAGATGTTTTCAGTCAGCATGGTTTATGTATGGAAATCGCAAGTCAGAAATTTAATAGAGGATCTGATTGTTGAAGAGCGTTAAAAAGATAAACTGTCGTTTATAAATTTTACGTCATGTTATACAGGATTATTAATTGAAATAGGTCAGTGGGGAGAAATCTTAGCTATGACAGATAGAGAATTTTGTTTTTAGGAACCATGACGTCGATTTTAGAGAAATGAACAATAGCATACCGTCGCTGCGCCTGCCAAGATCCATTTGTGATTTTTGATAGGTTTCGGGACACAACAAAAAACATATTATTTTCTAAACAATACATCTTCGATCAATAGGTATTATTTATCGAAGCAATACATTAAATAAGAAAACAAATAATAAAATAAGTTTTTTATACTGCATTATTAGTTTTCTTATTTAATGTATTGTTTAGAAAATAATATGTTTTTTGTTGTTTCCCGAAACCTATCAAAAATCGCAAATGGAACTTGGCAGGCGTCAGGATTTTCAAAAAACACGGCACAGGAATCGAACCCAGAATTTTTCAAGAAAAAATATCAAATCAAGTATGATAAAGCATCATGGTAATTGGTTGCTTAAGTAAAGTTGTAAAGAATGAATTTTACTAAGAAACCACATGTCAAAAATGAGAAGAAAAATATTCATTTGAAATTGTTTGTTGATTTGAGTATTTCTTCTTCGTTACAACCTAAACCGCCAATTGATACAATAAAACGACATGGAGTTTTTTTCTAGAAAAATGCTGGGTTCGATTCCCGCGCTGTTTACTTAACAATTTTTTCAAATAGAAAGTAGCTAAAAGAGCATTATTTGCTAAGACCATTTTTCTCTAAGGTCAATGACCTTTGAACTAGGAAGTTTTAAGTATTTTTCAGTTTTCTCTCTATAACTCAAAAAATTATAATCACATTATACTCGAAATAATTTTAAAAGAGAGTTTTCACAAAGGTCTATCAATGTGGAAGATTATAAGTTTCTACGTTGCATAGTTTAGAAATGGCAGGGGGGGGGGACACATTGCAAGCCACTTTGGCGGGCTATATTTTGCAAATGGTACACCTGATAAAAAAGTGGTGTATGAAACATTACCTTCATTTTAGTAGACCTATTCAATGATACCCCACACGAGGGGGCGGCTGCCATGCACGCACGCATGACTAACACGCGTGCATGTGTGCGTGCGTTTAATGCATGAGTGGTGCGGTTGTTTTCACTTTTCTTTTGCTTTTTCACTTTGACGCAGTTGAGCCCCCACGAGTGACGATACTTAATTGATCGTCCGGCGCACCCTGGGCAGTCAGCCCCGCTACCAACCTGCTGACTGACTAATCTTTTGCCCACGGCATTATGTAGCTCATGTCGATACGATAGAAGAAAAACGGCAGGCTCATGTAATGTAGCGCAAACCGTTTTACAAAATGAACTACCGGCCATGCCGTTAGTTGGCCATGGCTTTAATTGCGAGGGTTGATTCATAAATGTTTATATAACCAATTTGAGTTTTTTTTTATTAACCTTTGCTATCCCACTGCTGGGCAAAGGTCTCGCTCGTGTTCTTACAAACGTCCAATCACTATCGTGAAAAAAAAAACACGCATATCGGCCAAGAATTCTCAGAAAAACGAACCAATGAGCAGATCATCTACATAGGCGAAGCTAAAATAAACTTATTTATTGAAGCTGGTTAAAAAACTACTCAACCTAAGTCAATAAAATTTATATGGGACTACCGCGCGGACTTTCTCTACCAAATAAAAAAACAACCACGTAAATCGGCCTACAAATCTCGGAGTAATCGGTGTACATACATGAAAAAAAAAAACCCGCCGAATACATAACCTCCTCCTTTTTTTGAAGTCGGTTAAAAAGGAGTTTTATTTGTCATTTGAGTCTCCTTGGATGTTACTTGAAAAGTGAGATATAATCAAAAACAGGCTAGAAAAAAGGAACGGGACATGGAGGAATAGTGCATTTCTGTCGAGGCCTGAAATGAAGCAATTGAAGGCCGAGTAATATTGGAAAGTACCTACCTACTGCCGAAGTGATTTTTAAAGGACGAGGCGCCAGCCGAGTCCTTTTTAACCTTCGATCAATAATCGAAGTTTTTGACTAAACGAGGCCGTTAATTGCTATTTCGGCCGAGGCTTGTATATAATAGTACTCTTCTCTCATTTGCGAGGAAACAATATAAAAATTAATTCAACAGTATCTAATTTTCATTCGCGCCAATTCGTCCGCGCGCGGCTCTTATTCTATTTTAAAAGTTTTGAAAAAAAAAATGCGCATTGCGCATTCATCCTTTATAATGATGATGATGATAAATATTTTGTACCTAAATCACCTAATTTATGTAAATGTGTACTTAAAAATCATGGTAGCATAATTAAAAAAATAAAAACTGTCCAGCAATTTCTATTATTGTCGTGTTGGATATTACTGGCCTGTTATTTCGTTGCGTACGGAAAAGAGTAGCCCACTGTTGTATTCCGACTAACCAATTTCCGAGCAAGTGGGAGAAATACAATGATGAAAGAAGCTGTAAGCAGCTTCTTTAATCGTTGGAGAAATAGTACATCACTGTCGAGGCCTGAAATGAAGCAATTGACGGCTGAGTAATACTGGAAGTAGGTACGAGGCGAAGCCGAGTACTTCCGAAGTGATTTTAAAAGGACGAGGTGCCAGCCGAGATTAGATGAGTGCGCTTCGGGTAATAGAGAATACCTGGTAAACATCTTTCTTATTATACGATGGAGAAGAGAGCACTTTCTACGAGCTGTTGAAGAAGTCAGACGTCGTATAACCTAATATAGTTTGTCGTTTTACTTTGTGAACTTATTTTTTTTTTCTTTAAAGACACGCCAACGTGTGATGTTATTGAAGTTACTCACTAACCACTAACCTTACATAAAAAGTACTCTCAGTGGTCGAGAGTCTATATGGCTTTTATTTACGACATCCGCTTTTCCCCTAAGCAGAAATTGATTATAATAAAATTGTAATGCTTAAGTAACTTCTATAGTAACCATAGAAAAAAATGTAAGACCAGTCATTGCGCTGTTTGTCATACTTACCCACATATAAGACACCTACATATAATAATGTTTACGGAACAAGGACGTGGGAATACATGCTGCCATCAATACTGAATGGTCTACCTATCGAAATCTGTAACTCAATAAATACCAAAAACTGTAAAAAAGTACTAAAAAAACATTTTCTTTCTTATAATTAATTTTAAACCTGTGGGTACCTATATATAACTTTGTATGTTATTTACCGAGATGATGTGTCTGTATGTTAAACCCGCGATGGTTTGTGTGGTATATTTTTCCAAAGGACGTAAGTAAAATAAAATAGTTACATGGATTAGAGTATAACGAAAGGTAAATGTGTATGCATAAATGAGATTTGTGTGTCTAAAGACTCCGAAGATATTCAAGTTTCCGCTGCGCTGACGTTTGGCTGATTGCTGGATATCATAAACGGTTAGGCGAATAGTTGTGACTTTTTTTACACATGTTGCGATTCTTTTGTGTGTAATGTTTGTGAAAACAGACTTCGAAAAAAAATGACCGCTAGGAAGCTATACATTTTAAAATGAAATCAGGTTATTAGGTCCTAGTACTGCGAATATGGACTGCTGTGTAGGGACTGCAATCTTTTTAAAAATATCTACAATTCAATCGATTCGAGTCAAAGCATGAAAAATCGATTCACAAGAAATCGAGAATCAAACAGATTATTGAAATGATATTTTATAGTTTTTATGTTATGATATAATAATAATAAGTATAGGTTAATTATGAAAATGTGAAGAGTTATTTTCAACTAAACATTCATTCGTAAAAATGGGGGATTTACTCAATTACATTGCCTTATTTCGTTTTATACTGATTTCGATTTTAGTGTGTTGGTCAACTATCAATTTATACATTTCAGATCGCCATCCCTACTTGCAAAAAGTGTTATTGGGATTTTTCTGTCAAGAAAATTTCTCAGTAGCAGCCCGGAGTCAGAAAGTTGGCGGTGCGGTTAGTTGTACGATTGAATTGAAATTGAATTTAATTGCTACACCCCCGTAACTCGGAAAGCACGTAAAGCCGTTGGTCCTGCGCATGATATCTCCTTATGAAATAAATCAGTTTCTACGGGGTACTATCAGGTCGATGGGTGGTACGGAATCCTCCGCAACTGTTCTAACACGCACTTAGCTGGTTTTCGCTTGCTTGAATACTGTAAATCTTTGGTACAGAACACGACAAAAAAGTGTAAATATTCAAATGATCAGATTACTATGTTATCTCCCAACTTTTGCATGCAAAGTTGGCAGAGTTTTGTGAAACTAATATTTAAATTTAAGAACTATTGTACCGTAACCATTTTGCCAGAAAACAGCCTTCTTCTAAGCTGTTTAGGTATCTAAACTCAGTGCCTTATATTAGATTAGAAGATAAATCAACGGAAGATCGGTTTCTTCTAACACAAGCATATTGTTGCTTAAAAGAAGACTCCTAACACTGTAAATTAATATATTTATAAGTTACTGAAACAAACATCTTATTTTATTATTTATTTATAACTGTTGCATAATAAACAAGTCATTCATTCATTCAAAATAACCCCAAGCATTCTAAAGTAGGATCACTTTCACATATAAATATGTAAATAATCTTGTTTACTAGCGCTGGAGGTGAGGGGTCCATAAATTCTGGCAGACCAGGGCGGCCGAATAGTAATAATAATGATGGATATCTACTGACCACGACACGTCCAAGCCAAGCGCCCACACGAAAGCCTATCGTCGTCCGCACCGTCGCTAAACATCAGGTGACGGCCCGGTCAAACGCAAGCCCGTTAAGAATTAAAAAAAAGGTTTTATTTACCTTGCCTTGTATCTATTGGAGGTCGCATATATGTATGCACTGGCCTGTATGAATATAATAATCATACTTACACATTGCTGTCACTGATTTATAATAAGTATAGTAATGGCTTTTGTCTTGACCATGTCACTTGTGTAAAAAATGTAAAACCACCAATAAATATAGCAACTATCTGAACACTGCAGCTCTCATTATTGCCTCTATTTTCCAATAGGTTATGGGCCCAGGTTGCCCAGGTAGAGCATAATTATTGAGTGGTTTGGATATTTATAGTGTGCCTGTGAAACTTACGAAATGTCAATTATGCCAGCTGAAGTAGGCCTAAGTGGAATTAAGAAGCTGAAAGGATCGTCCGACTACCCAAACTGGAAATTCTTGGTGCGAAATTACTTGGAAAATAAAAACTGGTGGGAAGTAATTTCTAAAGATGTAGTAAATGCTGACGTAGACCGGCAGGCACGAACGACAATATGTTTGTTGTTGGAACCAGAGTGCTTTACCCATGTCTACAATGCGAAGACTGCAAAAGAAGCTTGGTACAGCTTACAGAAAGCGTATGAAGACAAAGGTTGGGGAAGACGTATACATATTCAGCGAGAGCTTTTCAACTGTAAGTTAGAGAATTTCGATTCTATGGAAAGTTACACATCCAAAATTACATTCCTGACACAACAATTGTCCGATATTGATGCTCAAATCCCTGATGATTGGATCATACGTGGGACACTCAGAAAGTTTTGCGAAACTAAAAAAAATTGTTCTATACGTACATATATTTTTATCAAATCTTTTCAAAGTACTTTCCACCAGCCTCTATACAAAGATTCATGCGCCTAAACCAGTTTTCAAAACACTTTTTCCAGTCCGCCGCAGACACCTCGTTTACAGCCTGCTCGAACGCAGCCAGCGCATCTTCCGGCGACGAAAATTGTATCCCTTTGAGCTGATTTTTTATTTTTGGGAATAAAAAGAAGTCACACGGTGCTAGATCAGGGCTGTAAGGAGGGTGACCCAGGAGTTTGACTGGCGTGCTGTCCAGGAAGTCCCTCGTTTTGAGTGCGGTGTGCGCAGGTGCATTGTCGTGGTGGAGCAGTAGCCCGCGGAGCCCTGTGTTTGGTCGCTTGTTGCTTATAACAGAGAAAACTTCTGGCAAACATTTGGTAGTATACCATTCGGCATTAATGCTTCTTTGATCCCGTAAGGGAATTGATACCAAGTGGCCAGTCAAATTAAAAAAGCTAGCGATCAAAATCTTACCCCCGCTTCTAGATCGCTTCACTTTGGTAGGCGTTGGCTCATTTTGAAACACCCAAACAGTCGACTGGCGCTTGGTTTCTGGGTCGTATTGATAAATCCAGGACTCATCACCTGTAACGATGTCGTAAACACGCCGAGACGAGCCTGCTTCAAATTTGTTAAGCATATTTTTTTCGCAATACTTTCTGAGGGGCCTGGTATAGATTTTGCTGGGTGGATTGACCGCAGAGTACAGCCCTTTCATCATGGCTGTAGATAATAGTGGACAAGAGATCACGTTAGAGCAAATTAAAATGAAATTGTTACAAGAAGGAAGTAGACAGAGTAAGTTGAACACAGAGTACGAACAAGCCTTAGCTACACGTAAAGTACAGAATGATGCAAGATCTAACGTTAAAACTAACGATCGTAAGCAGAAGTTTGTCTACAAGTGTTTTAAGTGCCACAAGCAAGGACACAAGGCGTCCGAATGCAAGAAGCGGACCAAAACCGCGAATATCTGCCTGAATACGAAGCAGGGGATAAACAAAGATAAGTGGTATTTAGACAGTGGGTGTTCAAATCATATGACCCACGATAAAAGCAAATTGTTGTCTTATACACCTGAAAAGGGCAACATGAAGATCGCAGTAGCAAATGGCGAGAAATTATTGGTGAAAGGACGAGGAAATGCTAATCCAAGAGTTAGCGAAAACGAAAAATTAATTTTAGAAATCGTTTTACATGTTCCTGATTTATCCATGAACCTAATTTCTGTGAGCGATTTGACAAAGAAGAATTATTGCATGAATTTTTACAATGGAGGTTGCATGATTCAAAATAAAAATCAAATTGTTGCAAGATGTCAAGAGATTGACGGTATTTATGAGTTGACAGAAAATAAAAATAACGTCGTGAATTTGACATTGTCAAAACAAAATGAAAATATTTCGAACATTTGGCATAAAAGACTAGCTCATTTATCGCGTAATTATATGTATAAAATGAAAGTTTTAGTAAGCGGTATGGAATTTAAGAGTACCAATTTGTGCGAGCCGTGTATTGCATGTATCGAAGGAAAGACATGCAAAAGTCCCTTTAAAAAACAAGGTACGAGAGCGAACGAGGTCTTACAGTTGGTCTTTAGCGATGTTTGTGGACCAATCGAGGAGCCGTCGTTTGGTGGTTCGAGGTATGTTCTTCTATTTATCGATGATTACACTCGGAAGACTCATGTTTATTTTTTGAAGAACAAAAGTGAAACTTTCGATAAGTTCCGTGAATACAAGGCGGAAGTTGAGAATGAGACAAGTAAATCTATTAAATGTCTGAGATCTGACAACGGCGCAGAGTACTGTAATGGTAAATTTCAATCTTTTTTGAAGTCTGCAGGCATAAAACATCAGACGACCGTACCGTACACACCGGAACAAAATTCTGTCGCAGAAAGAGCGAATCGGACTATAATAGAAAAGGCAAGAACTTTACTGTCAGAATCGAATCTCACCAAAAAGTATTGGGCTGAGGCTGTAAATACTGTTGTATACTTAAAAAACAGAAGCCCCACGAAAGCATTGAACAATGCGGTACCAGAGAAGCTTTGGACTGGAAAAGATGTAGATGTCAGTCATCTGAAAATCTTTGGTTGTTTGGCGTATAGATTGTTACCAAAACAAAAGAGACGCAAACTAGACATGAAGACGGAACCGATGATTTTTATTGGATATCCAGATAATCAGAAGGGTTATCGTCTGATGAATCCTAAGACCGGTAAAGTGACAACTGCGAGAGATGTTAAATTTCTGGAAAACGTCTTTCTCCAAAAAGAAAACGTGAACAATTCGGAAGTTGCCATTAACCTGAATACAGATTCTGTTCCTTCCAGTTTACCCAGCGGATCTACAAGCAGATTTGAGGAGGCTCATGGTGATGTATACCGTGATGCTGTAAACGTAGAATTAACGGAGGAGATACCTGAACCTGTAGAACCAGAGCGAGTACCTGACGACGTATTCACTGAAGAGGAAATGACAATACCTGAATCAGAAAGAAGGTATCCTGTAAGAGAACGCAGACAAGTCGATCGGTATGGATGCAATGTTATGTATGCCGAGAAGAGCAATCTTCATGATGATCCATTGACTATTAATGAAGCGTTGGCGAGACCCGATGGTGACTTATGGCAAAAGGCGATAGACGATGAACTTATGTCACTAAAGGAGAACCAGACTTGGACGTTGGTGGATCTTCCAGCTGATAAGAAGCCTATTCAGTGCAAATGGGTTTTCAAAATCAAGAAAGATAGCGATGGCAAGGTAACGAAATACAAGGCTAGATTAGTAGCAAAAGGCTTCACACAGGTATGTGGTGTAGACTATACTGAGACTTATTCTCCTGTTGTTAGAAGCTCTACTCTACGATTGTTGTTCTCGCTAGCTGTTGAATACGGTTGGTTTATTGACCAATGGGATGTCACGACTGCCTTTTTATATGGCAAGATTAAAGAGGACATTTACATGCTCCAACCGAAAGGAGCAGTAGTCAAAGGTCAAGAAACCACGGTATGTAAGCTGCAACGTTCTTTGTATGGATTGAAACAAGCTTCGAATGCTTGGTTCAAGGAATTGGACAAAGAAATGTTAAACTCAGGCTTTGTACAATCAAAAATAGAACCGTGTTTGTATCAAAAGCAGCTTAAATACAATAAGAAGTTAATTATTGTTATTTACGTAGATGACCTTTTCATTTTTGGAAATTGTGAACAAGAAAAGCAAAAATTAAAAACCGATTTGCTTGACAAGTTTAAAGTAAACATGTTTTAGGCATGAGGCTGAGGAGAGATAAAGATGTTATTTGTCTAGATCAGCAACAGTTCATTTCGGATATTTTGAATGACTTTAACATGACAGACGCTAAGCCAGTTTCGACTCCAATGGAAGTCGGTATGAAATGAGAAAGATGCACAAATTCCCATAGCAATCTGCCATATCAAAGCTTAATAGGGTGTCTAAACTATTTGGCTTGTAATACGCGACCAGACATAGCACATGCGGTGAGTGTACTTTCACAATTTAATTCGTGTTATGATGAAATACACTTTAAATGTGCGAAACGGGTCTTAAGGTATTTGAAGGGTACGTCCAACATATGTCTTACTTTTAGGAAGTCGGGAGATTTAGACTTACGAGGTTACGTTGATGCAGATTGGGGAGGGGCACTTGATAGAAAATCTTTCACAGGATTAATTTTCAAGATAGGTAAAAATATAGTGTCATGGGAGAGTAGGAAGCAAGCGACAGTATCCTTGTCCTCCACAGAGGCAGAGTACGTAGGATTGAGCCAAGCTTCGAAGGAAGCTCTTTATTTACGTAGTTTACTGAACAGTTTAACAGCTGTGGATAATAAAGCGGTAGTAATTTATAATGACAATCAGTCGGCGCATAAAATAGCAGCTAACAAAATGATGCATAATAGGACAAAGCATATAGATATCAAGTATCATTTTATTCGTGAATGTGTACTGGCTAACAAAGTTGAACTAAGGTACATGTCAACTGATAAGATGATAGCGGACATCTTAACGAAAAGTGTTCATAGCCCGAAGCTTAGAGGTTTTTTAAAGGATTTATCCCTGTCAAATTATTCCATTAAGGGGGCGATGACTAGTTAGATGTTTTGTTGTTAGGTTTTATAAGTGTTTTGTGTAATAGATAATTTTCTAAATTTAGTTTCGTTATGCATGCTTTATTTTGTTAGATTTCTTCTGTTTTTGTGGGTTTTTTGTATTCTACTTTTGAGTACAGTCGGACACAAAAGGGTTAGTGATTTATTTAATTTTATGTACCGAGTACTGACAAGTACAGAAGTAATCATACGCATGTGTAATAGATTAAGGGGGCGTATTGGAGGTCGCATATATGTATGCACTGGCCTGTATGAATATAATAATCATACTTACACATTGCTGTCACTGATTTATAATAAGTATAGTAATGGCTTTTGTCTTGACCATGTCACTTGTGTAAAAAATGTAAAACCACCAATAAATATAGCAACTATCTGAACACTGCTGCTCTCATTATTGCCTCTATTTTCCAATAGTATCTAATGTAAGTGAAGTTCAAATCTTGCAAGCCTGCCCCCTAGCCAAGTTGACTATCTACAATCGTCAACGCTAATAGAAAACAATCAAAATGTATGGGAATGACATATCTTAACGAAAAAGTCATTCGTTTCATATGTCATTCCCAAACATTTTGATTGGTTTCTATACCGTTGACAATTGTAGATTGTCAACTTGGCTTGGGCTGAACCACTTCCTATAAACTTACTTCTTTGAAATTTTGCATGTTCGTTCAGTTCTGAAGACAATACATTATTTACCACGTTTACCACGTTTACCACGTTTTTATTAACTCGCTTTCCTTCCTGTCTGTCTGTTCGGTACAAATTTTGAAATCGATTTTTAACTAATTTCCCGATGAGCTAGAGACTTTAAACTTTAAAAATAACTCAGAACTGGATGACAATGCGATATTAACTCGCTTTCGTTTTGAAAACGTGGTATATAATAGTACATTACTGTCGAGGCCTGAAATGAAGCAATTGACAGCCGAGTAATATTGGAAGTACGAGGCGAAGCCGAGTAGGTACTTCCCAAGTGATTTTAAAAGAACCCCTAGCCCCTCGCTAGCCAAGCGAGGCTATTGATTGATTTTGATTGCTATTACGGCCGAGACTTTTAAAGTACTTTTCTCTCATTTGCAAGGAAACAATACACAAATTAATTTAACAGTATCTAATTTTTATTCGTGCCAATTCGTCCGCGCGCGGTTCTTGTTCTGTTTTCAAAGTTTTGAAAAAAGTGCGCATTCAGCCTTCATAATGATAAATATTTTGTACCTTTGAGGTCGTGGGTTCGATTTCCACAGGACACAAATATTTGTGTGATGAATATAAGTGTTTGTGATGGTTTGGGTGTTTCTTATGTATTATTATAAGTATGTATTTACAAAAAAAAAGTATATAAGTATTATATCCGTTGTCTAGTACCCATAGCACAAGCTCTGCTTAGTTTGGGACTAGATGGTGCCGTGTAAAAATGTCCCAAAAATATTGATTATTTATTATTGATTAAAAACACCTAATTTGTGTAAGAGTGTACTTAAAAAACTCGATAACAAAATTTAAAAAAAAAAACTGTCCAGCTATTTATATTAATGTCCTGTTGGATATTGCTGGCGCGTTATTTCGTTGCGTACGGAAAAGAGCCGATTGATGTATTCTTTTTTTTAAAGAATGAACCAATTTCCGAGCAAGTGGGAGAAAAATCTTTTATATAAAATTATTTGGATCTAGAAATGCTCATAATAACGGCATGAAGACCTAGGGTTTAGTTCACATCCACACAAATTTACATAAACCATTCCTGTACCACACGACTTTTTCAAAAGTGGTCCAGCAGAGTTCAAGGTAGTCCTGTCATTGTGAGGTAATTATAACTAATGGTTTGCATGACGCATGACTTTTAACTAAAGGTTCATTACAAAAGAAGTTATGTAAAGTATCAAGTAACGCCTAGAGATATAATCATTTGAAATTAGGCGGCCATGACAGATGTAATTATTTTTACACAATAAAGGTGGCTATTAGGTTTAGTATAACCAGCGCCATTAAATAATGGTTTTGGGAGTGGTGATATATTTTTTTAATACTTAACGGGCTTGCGTTTGACCGCCACCTTACCTGATGTTAAGTTATACTGCGGTCAACGATGGTCCACGGTTGTCCAGTAAAAGTGAGAGGATGGCAGTGAAATATTTCGACCCATCCTCTCAAGTGGCTACACCGGGCATCGCACCGGAACACTAGGTTACTTGGCGGCACGTCTTTGCTCGGTGGGTGGTCGCAAGCCGTCGGCCGTGGCCTGCCACCAGAATATGTCACCTGTTTTGCACCACCCAGGGATCAGGTGTAGGGGTTCGGAAAAGAGGTACTCTCCTACGGACTATACTTATAATTTGCCACATACCAGTTCTTTGCAGTATTTAAAGATTAGGTTTGAGTCCTGGCCAATCCATCTGCTTTAAAAAATCTTAAATGCAGTTTTTACTATCTCAAAAATCGATCTCACGACTCATTTGACAACTTTTCTCTTAACCTTAAAGTTTCGGACTTGGCCCAGAAGCACTCGGGTGCGGGTGGTCTTTTCTCCATACAAACGCTCTCGACTGTTTTCTTTCTGGCCTATAACCCTAGAGCAATGATTTTAACAGTAAAATAAATATCAACTTTTCTATGCCCTTTGTTTCTTTTGTATTCGTTTTTGTTTTTGTAATTATTTCTAGAAGCCCTAAAAAAATCTCAACATTGCCTATTTAGACCACTGTCTACAGAGGCCTAGTGTATAAATTTGAGAAAAAAGAAAAACATAGCGGCACAGTACAGTCTAACAAAGCAATTAGTATACAGGGTCGCCAGATACAGATGAAGATTTCTCTATCGCCCAGTCAGCACCCTACGCAAATCCTATAAACATCGTATATTTAGGTGTAAATACCAGGTGGTCCATAGTTAACATCCTCTTAAGTAGATCGATGAACTCCCTTCTGTCTGTTTTCTCGGCCAATAGTGGCCCGCCTTCAAGATCCGTTGGTACATTGACCTGCACAACATACAAACATTCTATAATGAAACAGTCTAATATAAACTTTATGGGAACCAATGTACGACTGGTGGCGCTGCCCCATTTTGTGTACTCTTTTATGCCAAGCTGTAACTCAATGTCTTTAGGTAATTTAGAAGCGCCGAGAGCGCGCTTGAGTCAGTCTGGCCGTATGGGCGCGCTAGTGTTGCCATCAATTTTGTTTACACTTTTTTGACAGAACTTACAGTATTGAATGTTTCTTCCTGGCGTTGGTTGAACATTGCGCCCTCTAGTGTAATTTGAGAGTAATATAGCTTTCCATAGCTTATAACATTAAAATATTAATTTATACTCGGACTCAGACCAATTAATGTCTATGCTATATCGAATATCGATGCTTACAACGCAATCTATTGCCATTTTGAGGTAACTAGTTTATACAATGAATTACTTTTAATTAGATTATGAAGTATTTAGAAATAAATATCCATTATTTCTAGAATTTGCTATGTAGTTTGCTGTTGTATTTGTTGTACTTTGCAAAAATCATCAAAGTTGTATTTGTTGTACTTTGCAAAGATCATCAAAGATCAAAGAAGATACCTTTTTGTTTAGCAAAGTTTAATATTTGATGATCCGTATTAATTAAATTAATGTTGTAAATAATGTTAATATTATGATAATTATAATGAATATTCTAATTAGATTAATGAAATGATTAATTTAAATGTTGTTAATTTAATTTTGTGGTTCTGATAATTCCGCTTTATATTGTTTCATATTTTAATATCTGGCATGATTTGTTGGTTTATATAATGTTTAGAGATTATCTAAATTAATATTAGTTTTATCACGACGACTGGTTAATTATTTTAGTGTTCATTTATAAATTAAAATGTATTTAGTGACTCCGTTGGGTCTATTTGATTGTAGTAATATAAAGATGGAGACACTGTGCTTTGCGCGGGCTGTCATTCTTGTTGTAAAACTTCTTCTTCTGGTCAGTTCATGTAATAATCGGAAAATACATAATTTGTAGTAAAGAGAAATTTATTTCGTGATGAATCCTGATGAAACCTTGAGCTACGCGCGGACATATACAAGGCTTCTAAAACCGACGGTAATTGTTATTCGTGTCATAGTTATGTGATCAAGACAGTATGACCGCACACGGCATATACATTACAGGCTACATGGTTATATGAACACTGGTATTTTGGAAATTATACGTATGCCATTCTACCGTTTGATTTTACGCTTCAATGTGATCTTATATCTGAAATGTTAGGCTAATGAATAAGTTCATTGACCCAAATAATTAAGTAATTCTAGAGGATTGTTTTTATATTTTTCGGAATTATCCATTGTTAAAAAGCTAACCATGAACCAAAATAATAATAAAAAACCGCGCAAGTGTGAGTCGGACTCACGCAGTAAGGGTTCCGTACCACCCATCGACCTGATACCCCATAGAAACTGATTTAATTTACGAGAGTTCATCAAATACATCAACGCCTAGTGCGCGATATATGAATTTTTGCATCTCTTTCTTACGCAGGTACCACCACATATCTCTATGTTTGTCCTATTTTTTTTTAGTATTTGTTGCTATCCAACATAATGTGCACCATAATCTCACCAAGTTTGACGCTGGTATGTATTACCGTTTTGAAGATAGAGCAGGAAAAAAAGCGTTGAAAAAAATGCATGTTTTTTAGACTATTTTTGTTTTTATTATTTCTCGTGATACTCCTCCTCCTCAGACGGACGGACAGCGTAGCGAGAGTAATAGGGCCCCGTTTGGCACCCTTCGGGTATGGAACCCTAAAAAGTGCCTAAACAGATAACAACTGTTTACGTGAATACACGTACGATTACAGCGGGTAAGATGAACTCGTAGTCGTTGCATCGTGAACCCGAGTTTCATAAGTTTATTTAATATGTATCGATATTATAGAAAAAGTACCTAAACAGGTAACACCTTTTTACGTGAATACACGTACGATTACAGCGGGTAAGATGAACTCGTAGTCGTTGCATCATTAACCCGAGTTTAAAATAGATAATTTACAACTCCCGCGTTGTAACGTTAATCCATATTACTTTATTAATGTTGATTAATAACACAGAATCTGAAGATGATGAAGATCTACGGCGCAGTTTTCTTTCAAATTTCTTTATTTTCTTCCTTATATAACTCAAGGAATCCTTGTCATCGCGGCTCCTTTTCGGCATGTTTGAGTATAAACACTAAAAAACACTACATTACCGATTAAATCTATTACACAATGACAATAAGTGCGAAGTGGCACACCATACATGGTGTCTCTGGATGTCCTTATGGGTGCGTTCAGTTATATCGCCCAACGATGCACGGAGCGTACTTATAAATCAGTTAAGGAGTTGAAAAAAATTAGATTTCTCTTAAACCAGGGTGAAAAAATTAAAATCGTTTGCAGAATAATAAAAGATAATTCTTGGTCTACAAAATAAGACTAAAACCGCCGTGACATAGCAATTTTTTTGAGGGGCCTAAAGTTCCTAAGAGAATGGGCAATGTCCTTTTGTCAGAATATGTGTTGCTATGAAGTGTATCACGACAATCACAAAAAAAAAGTCTATAACCAAACCAAACCCCATACAAGAAACCTCAAAAAACATGCATTTTTTTTCAACTTTTTTGTCCTGCTCTATCTTCAAAACGGTAATATATACCAGCGTAAAACTTGGTCAAATTATAGTGCATATAATATTAGTTTAGCAACAAATACTAAAAATAAGACAAACATAGAAATATGTGGTGGTACACACGGCTACACATCAAGCTGTACAAAACCAGTATAAGCTGACCTCGCGTTGTAAGGAAAACCTATACAATGCGAGGTCAGCTTATACTGGAAATGTACATCTTGATGTGTAGCCGTGTGTACCTGCGTAAGAAAGACATGCAAAAATTCATCATTCGCGCACTGTACGTTGATGTCTTTTGATAAACTCTCGTAAATTAAATCAGTTTTTTGGGGTATCAGGACGTTGAGAGGTACGGAACCCTTACTGCGCGAGTCCGACTCGCACTTGGCCGGTTTTTAATTTACTTGCTTCTATAAAGAATCACTTTTGAACTAGTATTTTTATACAGTTTATTTTAATAACTAATTAGATGAATAACACGACATAAAAAATAGTTAGGCTAGTTAGGAATTTATTTTATATTCATTATGAACAAAAATCTCCTTGAATATATTGAAGATATCAATCAATGGCAACACTGATCGTGACGTAGCTTGGAGGCATCGCGCTGTCATCGCCGGAAGAGAATACCTGGTGAAACATCTTATTATACCATGGTCTCCACCATCCTGCCTCCAGTTGAACTGCCTATCAGAGTCTTGCTGCCATTACCGCGCATGCGCACTACTGATTTGGTTGCAAAATTGACTATTGCGCAGCCAAAACACGCGCTGCACGTTGCTGTTTTCACAGAGGCAGAGTTAAATTACGCGTACTGTAAGAAGATAGAACACGAAGTTTTACATATAAAAAACAGCGTGCCAAGACTTCAATGATGGATGTCTTGCACTAATGACGTGTATTTAAAAAAAACTTAGTGAAATCTAGCATCTGACTGGCAACCCTACAAACCAGGTCCTGCTGGCAAGATGGATGATAAACAAACTGTATCTTTATCGATTCATGCTTTATCGTACTTATTTATTATAATTTTGGAAAATACATAATGTGAAAAGTCAATACTCTTTCCACGTAATAATACTTTTTAGATATTTCGCAGAATTCGCGAAATTAATGCAGCGAAATATATTGATTTCGAATGTCATTCCATAAAATCACATTCTTGCTATATTATAGCTGGTAAACCAAATGCTGGCAATGATATAAAAAAACAACCGAATTTAAAATCTCTTAATTTCCACACGTTATCGACATTCTACGTATACTTTCACTCATACTTTGTGATACGTTTTGTGAAACTGAGATATGCTAATATCAACTAAAAACTAAAATTTAATCTATTTACTTGATAATATAAATTAAAATTAAGATTACGCATACTTTGTGAAATTATTGTAAAGGATAACCTTATATCGAGGATCGATCTATGATTTGGAAAATAAAATAGCTTAATGGCTTGCGCTCACCAACAATTAAACTTCTGTAGAACTAAAATCGGTTATCAAAATCACAAAAAAAAAATTGCTATTCTATGCCTTGGATGAATAAAAAAAGGCGGACGGAATCTCGCTAAACAAAAATGTGAGGCATCCATGACGACTCGCTTAAAAGTACGGGCTGGCACGCACACATTCACACCCATAGTAAGACAAAAAGCCGCGATTACGCAACAAATCTCGTGTGACGGTACTCATTGTCGTAGTGTCACAAATAAAATAACAATATTCTGGTGTGTTAAAATTATGTCGAATTTATAGTGGGTTTAGGAAAAAACGAAGTGCTTCAATCTTTTCTTAGCGCGATTGCTTCCGCCATTTTTATTCGTCCGAGTTCTATGCTATGTTATCCATGCAAAAATTGATCAGTAACATTATAAATTAAGTAATTTAAGTATAACGTTCGGAAAATAACTTAAACATGCGAAATGACCGAATTAAACGATTCTAACCTTTATGTCATTCGTGTGTATGGCATTCGTGGACTACGAGAAGGCCTTCGACTCTATCGAAACTTGGGCAGTTCTGGATGCTCTTCAGCGATGTCACATTGATGAGCGGTATATAGAGATGCTGAGATGCCTATACAACGCTGCTACCATGACTGTTCAGCTCCAGGACCAAAAGACGAAGCCAATCCAACTGCGCAGAGGGGTGAGACAAGGGGATGTAATATCCCCGAAATTGTTCACTAACGCGTTGGAGGACGTCTTCAAGACGCTGGACTGGACTGGACAGGGTATCAACGTTAACGGCGAGAACATCTCACATCTCCGTTTTGCCGATGACATCGTTGTAATGGCTGAGTCGCTGGAACAACTGGGCGAAATGCTGCACAGCTTAGACGGAGCCTCTCGACGTGTCGGTCTCGGCATGAATCTGGACAAGACTAAAGTCATGTTCAATATGCATGTCATGCCGAGGCCAATATTCGTCGAAGGGTCGGCACTCGAAGTTGTAACGGAATACGTCTACCTAGGGCAGGTAATTCAGCTTGGTAGACACAACTTCGAGAAAGAAGCCAACAGAAGGATCCGTCTGGGCTGGGCAGCATTTGGCAAACTTCGCCGAGTCTTCTCGTCGCCTATACCGCAAAGTTTGAAGACAAAGGTCTTCAACCAGTGCGTCCTGCCAGTCATGACTTACGGTGCCGAGACGTGGACACTGACAGTTGGGCTAGTCCACAAATTTAAAGTCGCTCAGCGAGCTATGGAGCGAGCTATGCTTGGAGTTTCTTTGAAGGATAAAATCCGTAACGAGATTATCCGGAGAAGAACCGGAGTGACTGACATAGCTTGTAGGATCAGTAAGCTGAAGTGGCAGTGGGCTGGCCATGTCTGTCGAAGGACCGATGGCCGTTGGAGCAGACGAGTCCTTGAGTGGAGACCGCGAATCGGCAAACGCAGCGTAGGGCGCCCCCCTGCCAGGTGGACCGACGACCTGAAGAACGTGGCTGGGGGGGACTGGATGCGGAAGGCAGAGGACCGAGCGTTGTGGCGCAACTTGGGAGAGGCCTATGTCCAGCAGTGGACTGCGATAGGCTGAGTTGATTGATTGGTTGATTGAACCTTTATGTCAGTACAGTTACATGCACAGTGGTACCATTTTTGTTCGAGTTTTTTTGGCTACTATAAATACCTAAACAAACGATTTAAAAAAATATTCGGCACTTTTTCGTCAGAGGCGGCAACTTATCAAGCATCTGTTTTATTTCCATTGCTTCTTTTAAATAATAGTTTGTGCACGTAACTGAAAAACCTGGTTCGTAACGCAATGGATTGCAAAAGAAAGTATCTAATAATATGGTGTTGTTAAAAAAGTAAGGACGTCTTTATTATATTGGCTGACTTTTTACGGTCTGGAAAAAAGCATAGTGCGATCAGTTACTGCAATAATATCTTTGAAAAAAAATAAAAAGATACTTTCAGTATACAAAACGTATGGAAGTGTACAGCTGATTTTTTTCACTTATTTTCTAAAAAATTCATAGGTCTATTACAGTAACTGATCACATCCCTTTTTTTCCAGGTGGTAAAAAAGTCACCCCCAGAATTGCCAATAATAAAAAATACATTATTCTACAAACTAAATTTATAATAATATCCATTAATTTACGAAGACTTTTATATCGTGATTTTATTGTTATGATGATTCTAACTCCAAATACTTAAACGCAACTCAATTTTAAGTGGTCCTTAAGTCCCACGCTGTCTCTGTCACTCCAATGTTCATAAAAGCGACGGATTGACTTTTAAGAAAGTCTTGTTTGAGTATTTGGGGGTAAAACACTTGTACACCGAACATACGAAACATAAAAAACCATAAAGTTGCGTATGGCATATTAATTTGGTGAATAACTGAAAAAAATAACAAAAGCTTCATTTTACAACAAGTATGTTCGGCGTCGAATATCTACATCAGCGATACTCAACCTATTATTTTCTAGGACCGAAACAATACTGCAAAGGAACGCTTTTCACATATGTATGTCTCCTACAGTTTTATTCTATGTAATACTTGTATATCTGAGATCCGAAATACATAAAAAATTCGCCAGACCGCACCGAAAAGACAGACCGAAGGTTGAGTATCACTGCACTTTCCACCGAAGTCTTCAATCATACAAAATCGTTTACAAACGATTTAACAAACACTGAACCTCACTTTTTCTTCAAGCTCCATAGTGGGTCGAGGAAGTTGAGAGGATCTTTCATATCTCCGCTTTTTAACCCTGGAGACTGTTTCATTTCCTCGAAGGATTCTCTGGAGAACTTGTTAAGCTTCTGTCCGGCAGTCGCAGCGTTGGAAGTGGGGGTGGGCGTTACAGGGGGCAGCACTGCTGCGCCAGAAGGTAAGGAAACTGCTTCTCCGTTGAACATTGTTGTTCAAGCCATTTGCGAGTATCGATTACGTAAAAAAATCGTTAAAAAATAATTAGGAAAGTAATTTGAAAAAGTAAGCCGAAGGTGCCCTCGGTATTGTATTTTTTTATATGCTGATTGCAATAAAAAAATCCTGTGATTGATAGTTTAGGAGAAAAAAACGATTAAAATTTTACACAGAGGTTAATTTGCATATTTATTTCAGATATTTCAAATAATATTTTCAATTTTCTGAACCAAAGAGGACCTGCATTATATGATGTAGATTAACATATATTTTTTTTGGTTTTTTTACGATAAAGATTACGGAGGAAAAGTGACTTAAAAAACCGAAAAAAAGCCCAATTCACGTATATCGCCGCCTTAATATAGTACGGTTAAATCTCGAATGATATGGCGAAAAATAATGTTTAAAATATTTTTTTATAGTATTGAGATGACAGAAACACGACTGTAGTGGTTCTAATGACAATTAAAGACGATTGATTGTTATTGTATTATTGTCTTAGAGTTTAATAAAAAGAAAGTTAAAAACTAAACGAAAATCCGCCAGATACGCCCACGCGCAACGCGCCGCGCGCCCATGCGCCACGTGCGTACGTCGCCACGGTGCAAGCGCCACGCGCACATCAACAACGCCGACGCGAATGAACACGTGCACGTGCCGCATGCGCGTCGGCATCGTGCGTGGTACGCGCGTTTCGTCGGCGCGTGGCGTGCGGTTGGTGACGGTGGCGTCCGGTGTAACGTGCAACGTGCGGTGCGCGCGTACGGGAATTGTGTGCGGCGCGGTTGCGTTGTGCGTGGAGTTTGCGGCATTTTATACCTATTCTATTTTCAATATCAAATAGATAAAGAAACATCCCCTTAAGTGCTTAACATGACAACATAATCAGCCCATTACTGTCCCACTGCTGGACACGGGCCTATTCTCGGTATGAGAAGGTTAAGGCTTTAGTCCACCACGCTGGCCTAGTGCGGGTTGGTGGACTACACACACCATCGAGAACTGTATGGAGCACTCTCAAGTGTGGAGGTTTCCTCACGATGTTTTCCTTCACCGTTAAAGCAAGTGATAATCAAATTCTGAAGTGCTTTCTTTTGTTTTATTAAATTAAGTCTGTCTGGCTGGCTGGATTTTAGGATCACATTATCATAAAAAATGTAACCTAATCTGCCTAAGAGTAGCTGAAACCTTTGCCGCTTATTTTAATCAACTGCAACATGAGAACGGCTTTGGAAATTGAACCCAACATTCTGGTGTCCGAGAGCAAGAGTGCGGCGAATGTCAGTCCATCCGGGTAGAACCCGTGTCCGCCGCCGCTCGCTGACGATGACTCGCATGAGTAGGTAGGTACTAGGTAGGTATCTCGCGGCGCAAAAGCTATGCGCGTATCACGGTTAGATTCCCAACAAACGATCTAATATCAAAATAAATCTACCTATTCTCTTATTATATTATTATTTTACATACTACCTGAGCATTCCACGATAGGTTGCAGTCAAAAATAACTCCTAATTTTTTAGCAGTGTCCGTATAGGCAATTTGAATGCCATCAAGAATCAGTGGGTTCTAAGCAGGTGGTAGCTGCCGACCATTTTCTCCATTAAAATTAGGATGTTTTTTTAATTTCAATAGCCTCACGGAGCATTTTAACATGAATCATAAATTTAAATTAATTTTAATTATAAATTAATTAATTAATTTTTTTGTAGGTAAATATTAATAATAAAACATTTATTTCGAAGTTGCTACGTCCACTCCACTGTAATAATCGCATTTTTCCACTTTTTTTATGCAAACTATACCTACACATTGTAAAGAAAACCTGAGCAAAGTTGACTAGAGTGTGATATAATTCTCCAAATTGCATGGACACCCGGCTAAGCCATTTGCTTTTAAAAAACGCACCCCTTCCAAAATCGAGCTCACCAATCCATTGACTACCTACTAGTTATTTCGGATTTTGCCCTACAGTAGTGTTATCTGAAAAAGTCCCTCAGAACCTAAACAGCAGTAGCACGAGCGCAGCGTGAATTTTTCACAGAAACATGACGTCAAATTATGAGCTTATTAAGGCTTGCACCTTGAGGTTAGGTTAGGTCTTTACAAAATATAAAATTGTGACACGAAACATACGCTAGCAAAAGGCAATTGAGGATTAGAAAACACCGCGAGCGAAGCGAGCGCGAAATATCTTAATCTATTTGGTGGTTTATTTTTACCAAGATTTTTTGCGAGTTACACCTTACTTCGATAGATGGCGTTGTGCCTTGTGACTGAATCGCGCTATGGTTTCAGACTCTGTCCTAACCCTAGTGATATTTAAATTCATAGAGTCAGAAGCTCGTGAAAGAGCTCCTGAGTGTAACGCTGCCGTCCAATAATAATTACTAAAAGGCCGTTAAGTGACATTTTGTCAAATCTGAGTTACATATATAACTCAATTTTGACAAAATGTCACTTAACGCCCTACAAAAAGAGCAAAATTTGCTCTTTTTCGTAGTATGAACGAGTTCACGAGGCCATAGCGTAGCGAATGGGGGAAGGTGGCGAGCGCAGCGAGCCTCCGACCTTTCGAGCGTAGCTCTAGTCGAGTTTGCATGGGGAAAGAAGGGGCGAAAAGGCGAGTCTTCTGGTGGAGCAAACTCAGATACTTTTGATGTTACTTGCATGCATATTTACTTAGATGCATGCTTGCATGCTTGCTAAAATGCATGCTTGCAGCTTGCTACAGCATGGTTACTTGCATGTTTGCTAGCATGGTAACTTGCATGTTTGCTAGCATGGTTGTTTGCATGCTTGCTAGCATGGTTACTCAAAGTAACCTTATTCCTTGTTGTTCTTTGTTTGTTGTAACCTGCTTCCTTTGGATAAAGTCGAGCCATTGTGTGTTACTATGCGTTTTAATTTCGGACTTTTAATTAATTGAATTCATTGGTATTTCAATAATAAGAATTCGTAATTTTGATGTTTTGGATTATTATTGAGCCTTTGAAACTCGGCATTTTTATGTTCGTAATTGTAAACTTTAGGTTTGGTTAGTAAAGTTTTGTAATTTAGTATTTATAAAAGTAGGTTTTATGATAAATCGGAATTATTATATCAGGAATTTTAAAATTTTAAACCATTCGGATTTATACCCCCATAAACCTATTAAACTAGAGTCAATGAAATAATTCCTTTGTTAGGATAGGTATTATCATTTATGCGAAATTAATACTTTTTTATTTTCTTAAACCATTAGGTTAGCTGAATTGGGTGAAATACTTGAAAATTTAAACCACGCAAGCCTCGAGATTGGACGATGAACATGTCAAAGACCAAACTAATGAAAAAAAAAAGACTAATAGCGCGTCCTGTATAATAATGTGTTCAGGGCACTGTTCAGGCTCCCTCGATATTGCAGTGCATCCGGCATGTTTGCGGACGCCAGCGTAGATGACTTCTACGCCATTATGCGTAAAAAGGTGGCGTCGGTGTTGCGGCGTGTGCGAGGGAGCCCGAACAGTGTGCTGAGAATGATAGCAGATAGATACGATACCGTACTGCTCAGTAGGTTTACTGAACTCCATGTGTTCGGAGTAAAGTGAGCCTACTGTGCAGACGGAGTGTATTCTAGTATAATAAAATTGTGAATTGTGCCTATGGACTAAGCTGTCTGATAATAAATGATTTTTTTTTTTTTTTTTTATTAATAGCACCAAAGGAAAACTGTATGTGGAGGGTGTGGAGATTGCGTATGTCCCAGAGTATATCTAGGCCAAATGGTTTCTTTCCAGGCGAGACAGGAAAAATAAGTTGCTGGACGCACCGAAAACGCCTGGAAGAGCTATTGGTCTATGAAGGAACTCATGAAGGGCGACCTTCCAATGTGCCATAAACGCAAACTAATGGACATATGTATTCTTCCCATCCTCACATACAGTGCCTAAACCAGGTCTTTGACAGTTCCAGAGGTCCACGCTTGAGGTTTGCCAGCGAACAATAGAGCGCAGTATCCTGGGGGTCAGACTCACAGACTGAATCCGGAACACAATACTGCGCTTCAGAACACAGATTGTTGACCTCACTCCAAAAGCTGGGACACGTTTGCCGAATGTCGGACAATATTTGGCCAAAAATTTGTTCTGAGTTGTCCCGAAAAACGAGCAACGGCATCGCGGCCGACCCAGGCGAAGATGGCGGGACGGGCTGGACTTGTATAGAAAAGACTGATCCACACTTGCACTTGACCGGAAAGAGTGGAATAAGGAAAGGGAGGCCTTTGCCCTGCACTGGGACAATATAGGCTGAAATAATAATAAATAAATTGGGCAGGTACTCAACAGGAAAGTAACATTCAATAGATAGACTCAGCTCCAAACAAGAGACATTGCATAATGTCTCAACATTACTCCAGAGACCTCACCGTCCCGGGTTCGATTCCCGAATTCCCAAACCGATTACTGTGTGTAAATATTGGCTCCGAGCTGTTGACACGGCTGGCTGGGTTGCTGCCGACCCCCAAGCGGTTGTGGCGAGATTGATACGAAGTGTGTACGATTTATAAAATTAATTTATATTTCTATAGTTAAGCATCCAATTAATTTTTAAAAATTCGTCAATAGTAACCTGTACTATAATACGTCACATACACACAATTATAATATTTTTCTAAAAAAAATATGATTTGTAGTTTGTAGTATAACGTTTTTTTTATTTTTCTGTAACTTTGCACTTTATTCGTGCCATTAGTGCTGCTCACACATGTACAGTCAGAAGCAATAATATTTCATTCTTAACTACTTTACGCCACTTGAAGGAATAAAGTGATTCCAACTTGTCAATCAGAAATAACAACATTAGACATATTTTCGATTAAATAACAATAATTAACCTTTGAGACCCCTCTATCAATCATAATCATAACATTAACAACAGGTACAGTCAAGTGCAATAATGTCGTAATATCGTACAGTCGCTCACAACACTCCATCCGGTTCATAATGTTCGTATTGAATCGTTTGCGCGCAATATCGGCCGTAATTAGTTTATACGTGTCGCCGCCGCGCCGGACGCGTGCCGGACACGTGCCGGACGCGCACGCGGGCTGGCGGAATAGTTTGGTGAAAGGTAGATGTTTATCTTTATTGACTTCGTTTTAGTGTAGATACCTATCGATTTTGATACTAACTTTATTACGGAATAGGTAGGTACATACCTACTTGAGTTAAAATTGTGACCGTGACTCAAAGTCAAAAGTTTTTATTTCGAATAAGCATTTACACGCACTTTCAAAACGTTAATTATGAATCTAGTTGCACGGTTCCAAAAAGTTGGTCCTATGGAGAAGAGCCGGCAAGAAACTCCATGGATATACTCTTTTCAAATAATAATAGTACAATAATTTGTTACATGATTAATTGGAAAGAATTGAGTGAGAATAATGTAGGTTAATGACTGAGACAAATTCACTGAAGTCTGCATATGCGTTGTGACCGGGGGGTGTCCGGCTAATCGGAGTCTAGAGGCTTACTGGTCTGTGCTCAGAATACAGAAATTCGATGCATATAAACCACGGAAAGAAGATCCATTTTACTAGTTTGGCCGACTGACTGACTGACGTTTGCCAGCAGCGATGTTGAAAAAAAAAACCGGCCAAGAGCATGTCGGGCCATGCTCAGTATTATAGGGTTCCTTAAGTAGGTGTTACAAACAAATCAAATCGAATATTAATCACGGCTATTTTAGTTTTAGCAATAGACGGCAGCATTGGCGACTCAGAGAGTGATGTCAGTAGCCGCTAGATGGCGCTATACAGTGCCAAATGTAATACACGGCACTTGACGCCAGCATTGGCGACCCACAGAGTGTTGTACGACGCCGCTAGATGGCGCCAAATTTAAGAAGTGTGTCGTAAACATAACACAAAGTTACTTTTTGTGATTTTTTCAAATAGAAAGTAGCTAAAGGAGCATTATTTGCTATGATCATTTTTCTCTAAGGTCAATGACCTTTGAACTAGGACGTTTTAAGTATTTTTCAGTTTTCTGTCTATAACTCAAAAAATTATAATCACATTATACTCGAAATAATTTTAAAAGAGAGTTTTCACAAAGGTCTATCAATGTGGAAGATTATAAGTTTCTACGTTGCATAGTTTAGAAATGGCAGGGGGGGGGACACATTGCAAGCCACTTTGGCGGGCTATATTTCGCAGTTGGTACACCTGATAAAAAAGTGGTGTATGAAACATTACCTTCATTTTAGTAGACCTATTCAATGATACCCCACACGAGGGGGTGCAGCGAAAAAAAAATGTTTTTCCCCATTTCACATGTATGGGTGCCACCCATAAAGAACGTAAAAACTATTTTTTTATTCTTTTAAAATTGAGATCTATATGCAGACTATTTTTTAACAAAATTTCATTTACTTATGTTTATAACTGTAGAAGTTATTAAGCTGTAAAGGATTAGGACAGACGGACAAACGGATAGACGGACAGACGGACAGACGGACAGACGGACGGACATGACGAAACTATAAGGGTTCCTTGTAGGACTTCGGAACCCTAAAAACTACCTACTAACAAAATCGACGGCTAATTCATACAAAATACTCGTTATTACGTTTTTCTTAGAAGCATAGCGTTGCAAGTTTTTACAACTTAATTTAAAAGCATTGCTTGCATAAAGCATACAATGTATGGTAATAATACTAACAAAACACCATAACTTGCATTTCTTTAGAGTCTGTTAACTTTGAAGTTGTTAGTCGTTAATGTTTACATTTACGTGTTATTCTAGACATGCCTTATTGCGTGTATAATGCGAGCTTCTTTGTAATCATTGCTTTTTAGGGTTCCGTACCCGAAGGGTGCCAACAGGACTCTACTCTTACTCTGCCTACCACTGCTGCGCCGCCCGCGCCGCTCTCCGTCTGTCCATCCGTCTACCTGTCACAGGATTGTATCTTTTTAACCGTAGTAGCACCACCCTATATCTTCTCATGGGTGTCGTAAAAGGCGACTAAGGGATTCACCAGAGGATGGGCAGCAGCGTTCTCTGAGTATTTAACAAACCAACTGCGATCGCCAACCCGCCTGCCAAGCGTGGCGATTATGGCATATCCCCCCTTGCTTGGGGGAGGCCTATGTTTAGCAGTGGACGTCTTTCGGCTGAAATGATGATGATGATGAACCGTAGTAGCTAGCCAGTTGTTTTTTTGTGTTACTTTTGGCCTCCATCATGGCAAATACTAAAAAGATAAATAAGATTAAACCCAAAGGGCATTGTATTTTTTAACGATTTTTGTTCATGCTCTATTTATTAATTAAATGTATGCATACACAGAGAAATAATAATAAAAAATACATATAAAGACACTGCTTCAGCAGACCTGCGAGAGAAAACTTTGATGTAGACACAGTGTGATGCTAATACATATAGGTACCTACATATATTCTGATACATGAACTAATACATAACGCAAATAAAAAAATAAAAACTATCCTTATATTTTTAATAAGCGTCTGAAGCGTCAAATTTTGTGTGATTGTTGTGCATACTATATAGTTTAACACCAAATAAATAAACAATATAAGACAAGCTCAGACAAGTGTAAGAAAGAGATGCACAAATATGAAAGACATCAACGTGCAGTGCGGCACATTTGGCGAACTGTCATAAATTAAATCAGTTTCTACAGGGTATCAAGTCGATGGGTGGTGCGGGACCTTTACTGCGCTAGTATAACTCGCACTTGACTGGTTTTTACCATACATATATGAAGAAAGATAGATGTTCTTATTAATAATGTTTTAAGATGTTCTTGTTGTTACTCCTTAATACAGGTTATTACTTATTGTATAACCTAGCTAGGAGAACAGCACTTCACCCACTAGATTAAATATATAAATGTACCCACCTATTCTGTAGAAATTCCTAATGTTTTTATTACAATCTCTTTTCATGAATGAAAAGTTTATTTATTTATTTAATATATTAAGTGCGTAATATCACCAATTTGCGGGTCATTTTGGAAGAGAAAGCAGAATCTTCAGCACACAAGCTTAAACCCTGTTAGACTGTAACTGAAATAACATTCAGAAAATACTCGTATCTATGATAGAGGTCGTGGCAATCGACAGAGCTTCGCAGAGCCCGTTCGTGATATCTTACTTGATTTGTGGATTCCAACGGTTTTAATTGTAGGTACAGAATGTTGAAATCTACAATTCATATAGCTCGCGAAATGCTGCGTCAATGTTGGTACGCGGCTTCTCACGGCTATTAATCTCCTGCTTTTAACGTTATCCCTGCCTAACTGGGATTTATTTATTTTATTCATTAAAAAAACTATCGAATAGCCGATGTTTTATCTGGATTTAATTTCGCTGGAATGTATTGGATTTATTGGCTTCACTGATGAATTTAAAATAAGAAAATAAAATTTATTGCACATTCAGCTTAAATATTAACATTAATTTATTTGATTTTATATTCAATATTAGATTAAGAAATGGAAATGTAGTCACATGATTGCAAAGGATTTTCTCATTAACACGGAAATATTACAACTAATAATTTGTAAACTGAACGAATGAGCCTATATCTCACGACACAGGGAATCCTAGTGTGAGGTCTAGGACCTCAACCCAATTATTTTAACCTTTTATGACAATAAATTATTCTTATTAAAATTCTCTGGAGTAGGGCTGTACGTTCGTATAAATTAGGTTTTTAATTTAGTTAAAGAATACTACCTTTCCAAATAGATTGTAATTTATTAAGACATTGCCAATCCAATCCAATCTCTATTCTAAATTGTAAGATTATTTATATATATTTATGATAGCTATATGTGTAATCTATTTTGTACTATTTATTTATTTTAGTTTATTAACATGCAGTAGTACGCCACGGACTGCCCCCAATAATCAATATCTAGATTTTACGTCTTCTTTGTCCATCCAAAGGTTGTCTGGAAGATATCGCTTTTAGCGATAAGACCGCCCATGTACCCATAATTTATACGTTGTTCCTGTTTACTACTAATTTCATGGTGTACAATAAAGTATATTCTATCTATCTATCTATCTAAATTGTTTAAATAGCATAAAAAATTACTTTATTAATTCTGTAACATCTGGTAAAAATTCCATAAAATGTCACTTTGATTAATCGAATCCAAATGGCTTTCCCACCTGAAGTGTCTTTTTAAGTACAATTTTCATAATTGATATAACAAAACTCCAATTACTTACTAATCGAGAAAAACTCAATGGCCGATGTCTAACGGCCCGTGGTCACGTCTCTCCAATCCTTGTACCCATTAATGGGTACAGCTGTTCCATTATAGGGAGATATCACACCCAAGATCTTACCCGTTACCAAAGTAGCGAAGACTCCTTACCAAAACCCGTCTTTCCTAAGAGAAAGCGCGGACGTCCAGCTAAGGCTGCTAGGTTACAAGTCTTCGGGATCGTGGGTGCCAAGAGTAGGGGGACTCGAGGCATCTATTAAGCGACCCTGGGGAGGACAGCAGCACGTGGTGGTTACGTGCTGCTGTTGGGGAAACCTTGTTGTTTCCCCGGGACGTGCCAAAGGCGTAGCACTGGAGGGGCACCGGCGCGGTCCACTGGAGTTCCCGGAGCTCCTCTATTTTGTGCAGAGGATGGCCGCCGTGTGGTTTTAGTCGGTAAGAGTCCGACATAACCCTCCGCCCTCCCCAGACGGAGGGTATCCATGAGGATTTCCACTCGAAAACAAAAAAAAAAAAAAAAAAAAAATGTTACAAGTCCAAGAGCGAGGGCGTTCTCCAGGACTTGAGGGGGAGTATATAGCAACCCGCTCGGCCTCTACCTACCCGAATGGAATTTCCCACGGTAGACGCTCTCACGCTCATATACCGCCGCGCTATGACGACGGTGCGTACGTGTCACTCGTATGAGTCCCTCTCTTTCCCCACGCACCGAATTGTGCTGCGCGCGCATGCTGCCTTCGCGCCGGATAGCCGTTGTTAGACGTCGGCACCGCTCGCCAGTTAGTCAGCCGCCCGACACTTAGCTGTGCACATGTGTCACGCGTACGCGCCGGTCGATATACACGCTAACCACCATAGTTTTGTCACACGGTACCTTTTAATTCCCATCGTAACCAAAACGCAAAACGTAATAGTAAAAGGGATAATAAATAAAAATGCTGAAGTTGTGCGAATGTGTCACAAATCTAACGCCATTCCTCTTTACAGCAAGAACAATGACATCCAGGTCAAGTGAATGCTCGTCTCAACTAGCTGAACTGGTGACAGCATCTCCTACCTCAATGTCCAAGGTTGACGTTGCAGTGACGTTACCTACAGGACACTTGGATTCCAGCTATAGAGACAAGATATGTTTGACCATTGTGAAATAAATTGTTTGTATTGTTTTAGGTGGAACTAATGGGAATTTAATTAACAATTTAGCTTATTTTATCAAATCTCATTGTTTTTCCTTGTATGATAATTATACATTTAACGCTATCCATTTTGGTTCTAGTTTCATCTACTGTAATATTGATTTTATCATTTTTATCGATTCTTACACTTCTTGCCTATTAATTTAGTAAAGTCGGTTGTTCAAGTGCTTTGTGGCCTACAATACCAGTTTCACACTTTGGGGGCTGGTAATCAACTGGTTCTGATTTTTATCATCCAAAGAGTTTTCCACAAATGCACACTCGTTTGTTAAATATAACACCGACAGCCGTAATAAAATGCAATGTCTAGTCTACTGTGAAAATTACCTGACGAAATTGAAATTTACGTGCATCTTTATCACTATAACATACCCACTTTATAAACATTGCAAATGTTATTAAGTACCAACTTGGTATGCATTTATGTAAGAATGTTATTCCCATTAGTTCTGTAGGATGTGCCCAGTAACAGGTTTAAATAAAATAAGGGGAACTGTTATATTTCTTCTGTCTTAGGATTTAGGCTCTTATTAATAAACTGGTCTAGTCCTTGGAAATGCTGCCGAAATATGAACGTCATTTTGATGCCATATTATGTGCTAGCTGTTTTAAAAGAATTCTTCTGTTTGATGCAGCTCCTAAATTAGAGTGATTTATTAATACCAGTCTTATTGAGTTATTTATTTGTATAATTTCCTTCTCTTATTTACTATTCTTTTGATAATTATTAGCAATTTTGTTTTGGTTTTTGTAGTCATTCGGAAATTATGTATTTGTATTATATGAATTGTACGGGTATTAAAAATATCGTGCGTGTGTATTAATTTTCCCGCTGAAACGAAAATGAATGGCCTAAATTAAAATACTATTGGACTTATTTTAATAACCGTTGATAGCTTGATAAGCGTCGGTAATGAAACACTTGTCTAAAAATATTTTCAATAATAAATTCAATATTTACAGAAGCTGTAATAAAAAATGCTTTTCTTTCAAAGACTGAACGAATCAATGAAACAACTGCCAATTTGATACGCATTTATAAATACTGTTTCTTTAATTATAAGCTTTGTATATTTACCACCAGTGTTTATAATGAAAATATTACAATTTCGGATTTAAAACGATATTGAAAATGGTATTTTCTTTTTAAGAAAAATCTATTGCCGGTCGCGTGTCGGTTTTATCCAAGGAATTATGCGCCAACGTTGGCAACGCGTCCACACGTTGGCGGTTTGCTCAGTCTTACCGCAGCACTCATGCAGTAAGGTGCATCGAATGAGCTAGTTCCTACGGTTACCGCGTCTTGAAAATGTCATCCGCGTGAATGGACGCCTTAGTTCAAAACAAAATCTTTGTTTATTAGCAAATAATAATGATATTATCTTGTTTGTCAAAACGTTTTTCAAAGACGACGTTCATTGTTTAACTATTGTGTTATTTTAATTGACAGTTAAGCTCTTAATCACTCAATAATCTTAAAGTGCCTAGTGCAACATCTTTTTCAGACGTCTTTACATTGGCTCTGACGGGACTAAACTAACATTATCTCTAACGTGTGGAAGCTAGGCATAATTACGGGCCAACGCTCGTCCCAACGTTAGGGCCAACGTGCGGAGCCGGTCTAACAAACATTCTAACATTGTGAAGATGTTGAACTTTAGTAGGATGTTGAAAATTATACTTTAGGAACACTGAAATCGTTAAAAAAAAAGCAGCAGATCTATACATTTTATTTTATGAATGGATTTTTTTAGGATTTCAGAGTTGGTCTCATAGTAAAAGTTGTTCAAACTGATGAGTACACTCATCTCTTCGAGGGTTATTAATATTAAAAATAACACTACATAAATCGTACACACGATTTTTCATACATAATAATATTTTTGTCTAATAGGAATACGTTTAAGATCCTTGAGGATTATGCAATTTTACAATCTGTAATAGACGAAACAGTTGCCTAGCTTTCGCTTTTCGCTTATTTCTCTTATAAGCCATGGGTTATTTATTAACTAAATCCTCAATAATTGTGTAGAAGTTGTTCATACTCATGAGTACAATGACCCCTTAAGAGGTTTATAGTAAGACTCCTTTAGACCAGTCATCAGTCTTACTTCACATAAACGTTGTACAATAGAGGAATTTCTGCTAAAATGAAAACTATTACACAGAATAAAAAGCTCACAGACTAGTGTAGGTATATAGATTGTAGCAAAAAAAAATTACGAACGTGAGCCACGTTTACGCCTTACTTGTAGGGTGACCATTTATTATAAATATACTGTTATAGTAACAAGAATGGCCCAAGAGCATTATGTGGAACGTATGTTTTGAATGGCTCAGGGTCTCCAAGTCTCAGTTATATGTTATGTCCTTCTCCTTCTTATTCCTATGTAATACGGATCAGAAAAGGTCTCCATAGCCGAAATCGGCTAAGGTAATCATAGAAACGTAGATTTAAGTACATACTTCTGACTACTTATTTTGTTTAATAACGGAGGTAAATGTCATCATAGAAATGTTTTTTTTAAGAAACTGTTTTTACATCTTATCATACCGCTCAAATCGAGTTCGATCCCGGCTCGCACCTCTGACTTTTCAAATTCATGTGCGGATTTATATTCGATTATCACTTGTTTTAACGGTGAGGGAAAAACATCGTGAGGAAACCTGCACACCAGAGAGTGCTCCATACAGTTCTCAATGGTGTGTGTAGTTCGCCAACCCGCACTAGGCCAGCGTGGTGGACTAAGGCCTTAGCCTTCTCATATTGGGAAGAGGCCCGTGCCCAGCAGTGGGACAGTAATGGGCTGGTTATGTTATACCGCTCAAAGCAAATTAGAGGCAGAATAACGCATTTTATTGATTAGTATTGTTAGAATTTTGATACAAGAGCCTGTCAGTGAATGGTAACTAATTTTAAATTTCAGATTGTAAAAGCTTATCACGAAGAATAATTGTAAAAGCATTTTACAAATAAAAATGTTTTAATTTAAAATGAACATTATGTGTCATAATTTAACAACTGAAACAAAATAACATTATCAATTTAAAATATCGCTCGCCCACAAACGTGGTTACCCTAACGAGAGGCCAGGAGAAAATAGCAGCAATTCCAGCGGTTTAGTACTGAACGTTACCGCACAGGTATTTCTGAGGTAAAGCTAGTAAAAAGACACAAATGTCATAATACAACGTGCTGGCGATGGTACGAACCGGCGCGACATCTCCACGTACATCCCTCACCTGAATTTTCAAGGTCCGCAGAGAGTATCCGGACACCGCCGCAAATGCGGTGCTCTTCGCATTCCGAACCATATCTCCCTTCTATAGGATTCCATGGAACTCGAACGCTCAGGCAGAAAAGAAAACTCTTCCCGGACCTCTCGGCGGCGTCTTCAGGCCACTTTGGGTTACCCCGTCGAACACTCGCTGTAAAAACGAGGGAACGATTATTGAATGGCATAAGCCTGTGAGTAGACATTTAGCCTTTCTTGAAATAGCTGATGTAGGAATACTCTCTAGAACTACACTCTCGTTTAACAGATCCAACCGGGTAGGCACTCTCGGAATCTTTTTAATTTTAATTTTTAATCTACTTTTTTTTAAATGCATGCTTACTTAATTTTGTTTACTGCAGTTTATGTAAATTTGAAGAAACTCTTACTCTCATGTTTACACTCTCAATATACACATTTATCCTACACAACGACATAAGTTTCAATCATATTACTCTATTACAAACTCCATATAAACGTATACTCAAAAATCACTGTGCACAATTATGTGCCTATGTCAAAGACTACTCTGTAAAGCGTACATCACTCGATATCCAACAATACAATGCACATTTTTCGGCCTTATTGTCAATCACCATAATATTATTTAATCCTAATTATCGCTGCACCCATTATCTAATTCCACACCCTGATCTCTGGTTTAGCACCATTTCTCTGTATCTGTTACTATAGTGGATGACATAAATAAATTTGCGGATTCCGTTGACTCCATAAACGTATCAAAATCATATTTGTGCTCACCAAATGAATGCTTACAGAACCTACACACTAGTAAACATACTCTAAACACCTTGCATGTCAATATAAGAAGTATAAATCGCAATTTCGATGCCCTGAATGTTCTAATTCACACAATAAATTTAAAGTGTGATATCATCGTTCTCTCTGAGTGCTGGTTAAGCAAAATTACCGATATACCTGTGTTAAATGGATATACTCCTACTAAATCCACTTATAAAAATCAGAACGATGGTGTCATTATTTACATTCTTTCAGAGCTAACTTATAAAATTGTTGAGCTTACTTTTCAAGACGCGAGCTGTCTCATTCTGCAATTAAACACAGATGTAGCAATTGTTGCAATTTATCGGTCACCATCAGTTAAAAAAGCGGAAAGGTTCTTAAATTCCCTAAACGATACCCTTGCATCCCTTTCAGAAGTAAACACGGTGTTAGTAATTGGAGACATAAACATAAATATTTTGCCTAACGATACCGACCCGAACACTGAAGAGTATCTGACTTTGACTGCTTTTCATGGTCTTCTGCCAGCTCACGTTTTTCCCACTCGAGTTGAAAACTGTATTGATCACGCCTTATTAAAAACAAACAAAGGTGCCACAACTCTTGTGTTGGACTCTTTCGCTACGGATCATGCGCCAGTAATGGTCTGTATTGATGCTGTGCCTTCTGTTGAAAAACCGAGGCGCTCGACGCTACGCTTGAACGTGCCTGCTGTAATCAGTTCCTTGGAGGAAACAGATTTCAGTAACATCCTTGCCAATTCTGATCCAAACGATTGTGCAGAGCTTCTTGTTTCCATCCTATCCAGCTCAGTAAGGGAACACAGTGCATTAGTTAAAGTACCACACAGGAAGAGAATAATTAAGCCCTGGATTACCCCTGGCCTTTTGAGGTGTATCCGTAATCGTGACAAGCTTCATTGGAAGTCACAACAGGATCCCAAAAATATGATAGCTAAAGTAACATATTCTAGATACAGAAACTTCTGTAACAATTTATTAAAAAAGATTAAAATTGAATATGATCAAAATGAACTTCGAAATGCCAGGGGAAATCCAAAAGCCACTTGGGACGTCATAAAAACAATAAGCCACATGAATACAGCATCCAAAGGTGGTTCGGAAAATCTTTTAAGCGTATGTAGTGATCCTCATTCTTCAGTAAACCATATAAACAGCTATTTTGCAAATGTTGGTAGCAACTTGGCCTCAAGTATTCTGAGTAACCAGACAAACCGTACAACTTTTCCTCTCAAAAGTTTAATTAATTCACAGGGAACTTCTTTCGTGTTACTGGACACTGATTTTAGTGAAATAAACTCAATCATTGTAGGGCTAAAAAATAACTGTGCAGTCGGTTATGATGGAATACCAGTGTCTGTTATTAAATCAGCTCGACACGTCCTCATTCCTGTCATTACACATGTCTGCAACCTGTGCCTTGCAAAAGGGGTTTTTCCTAATGTTTTTAAAAAAGCACTAGTACACCCGATCTTTAAGAGCGGGGATGGAGACCGTGTTGAAAACTATAGACCAATATCTGTCCTGTCGACGCTATCCAAAATACTAGAAAAAGTTTTAAACAGTAGATTACTCAAGTACCTTGAACACAACAACGCTATTGCACCTAACCAATACGGCTTTCGAAAGGGGAAATCTACTGAGGATGCAGTGCTTGAGTTAACAAACTCTATTGTCGAAAATATTGATAGTAAAACTAAAACAATAGGTATTTTCTTAGATCTTGCCAAAGCTTTCGACACGGTCTCCACGCCTATCCTCTTGAGCAGAATGGAGGCCCTAGGAGTGAGAGATGTTACCTTAAATATCTTCCGTGACTATCTCACAAACCGTAGTCAGTGCGTTAAAATTACCAACTACAACAGCGTTGACATGAACCTTACTTACGGCGTACCGCAAGGTAGCGTGCTAGGGCCTATCCTTTTCTTGATTTATGTAAATTCGCTCTGTCTGCTTTCCATTCCCAGCTGTAAAATAGTTGCTTATGCTGACGACACGGCGTTAATAATTAGTGGAGACTCTTGGGACGCTGCTTGCTGTCATGCTGAGGGTGCTCTTGGAGTTGTGATGGACTGGCTCTCTTTCAGTTTACTTACGCTTAACGTGGCAAAGACTCGATACATAACCTTCTCTGGCAACTCCAATTCACAACCAAGCATTCGAGACATAAAAGCCCATTGCTGTTCATCTGTAACGCTTAACACGTGCACGTGTGAACCCATACAGAGAGCCTCTGATGTCAGATACTTAGGTGTACACATTGATTGCACCCTTAGCTGGCAGAAGCACATAAGCGCTACTGTCAGTCGTGTACGCAAACTTATGTTTCCACTAAAAAAATTAAGAAACGTAGTCGAAATACCTCTCTTAAAGACGATTTATTATGCCTTAGTACAGTCCCTTATAACTTACTGCATTACAGTGTGGGGTGGCTCATTTAAAACTGCTATGCTAAAACTCGAGCGTGCACAGAGAGCTACCCTTAAGGTCATGCTCAAAAAACCCTTTTGGTATTCTACTACCCAATTATACACGGATATTTCAGTACTAACCGTGAGACAACTCTGCGTGCTCCACATCGTCATACGCAAGCACACGTCACTTTGTTATGATCCCAAGTTGGTTGAAAATAAACGGCGTAAAGACCTTGTGTGTCCCGCTGTACCAATCAAATCATCTCTGGCCGGCCGTCACTATCATAGTCTTAGTAGCCGCTTATATAATAAAATAAATAAAACATGCAAAATATATCCACTCCCAAAAAAGAACTGTAAAAAGGAAGTCTTCAAATACCTACTGACACAAACCTATGATGAAACTGAAACTTTGTTCGCCAGTGATATGTAAACGCTAATGTACCCACTAATAGACAAACACATTCTACCCACCCACTTAGACACACACTCATACCACCACATACCTTCACACACACACACACCCCTACACACACACCATGCTTCTCTTATCAACCTGCTTTACTGCCTTTTACATACAATACTTTACTAGCAAAATTGTTCTGTCTCTTTCCTTTTGCACCATTAAGTAGTAAATAACAGTTTAACTTTATTTTGTTACTGCTAAAATGTGCACACTAAATCTGTAGGAGGAAGGCGCTGGTGCCTGTCACACAGTTAATACTAGCACAGGCACCATCGTTTACTCTATCTTTTATACCATCAGCTATTAAAATTATTGTTTGTTTGTGAGCAAAGATAGAATGTACCAAATGTACCAAATTTATGGAAAATAAAGAATTTATTATTATTTATTATTATTATTAATTAATTTAGCTTGATTCAAATAAGGCCTTAAATTTCACCAGTTGCTTACATCCGGTTCATTTAATTAATTATAATATCATAATTATTTTAATCACTATTCCTATTAAAGGTCAGTTTTACAAAATTAAACTTTATTCCAATTGCCTCTGGGATTTTACACTTTAATGGTAGAGCCTGGCTTGGTTTAGAACAACACGCCTTCTTCGACTTGCAACATTGGTGCGGATGAGCTATCAGAAGCAGACAGCATCAATTTCTGGAAATAAAAAGAATACATCTTAATTATTTAAGTTTTGTCAAAGAGGCCATTAACAGACCGGCAATTGTAATGTTTGAAAATACAACTGATAGAACCAAATTATATTTTGTAAGATTTGGTAAAGGATATTGGAAAAAAAATTACCACCAGCGAACACTAAATTACCACCAGCGAACACTAAATTACCACCAGCGAACACTAAATTACCACCAGCGAACACTAAATTACCACCAGCGAACACTAAATTACCACCAGCGAACACTAAATGATTCTTTGCTTAATACATATTTATCTTTCTTTTCCGACAATCAATTTCTATTTTGATGTATTTTTATAAAATTGTGTATCAAAGTATTTTGAATTGTCACCCTTGTTTAATAATCATATATAATTAGATTTTAATAAATTATTATTATATAATTTAATATTCGTCATATACGAGCGCATGCCAGGCGCTGACTGGATGTCGCCGTCGACGGACACGTCGTGGAGGACATCATCATCATCATTATAATATCACCATATAAAGTACGTGTAATATAACTGTGCCGCTCTAAAACCAGGCTTTGCGAAGGGCCGCGCAGACACAGTCTAACAAAGCAATTGGCATACAGGATAGAGAGATATAACTGAAGTTTTCTCGGAAGATTATTGATGTTTTCGAGTGAAATATCATTTTAATAACGGACAAAGTTAAACTGTATTTATACAAAACCCTAATCAAACCGTTCTATAATAACTTCCTGAGAAATCTTCATCTATATCTGGTGACCGTGGATACTAATGGCTTTGTTAGACTGTACAGTCGCGTAATAAGTGTTAGTAGGACATAAGGATGCATCGGACATTAATGAACGACTGAGACAGCGAGAATATGCGGTCGTCCGCCATTTTGCTACTCACATGATCAACCACTGATCAACCTATCAGAGTCTTGCCGCCATCGCCACGCATGCGCGCTACTGTTTTGGTTGCAAAATTGATTACTGCGCAGCCACAGCGGCATAGTTATATTACGCGTACTGTATCATCTTATGTATCAATACTCACGCAAATAAATAATTAAACTGAATATCAATAACCATAAAACCATCTCTCAATTCAAGACGTACCTGACGAGATTTGTACGTAGGGGTAGAGGGAAACAAAGAACAAGTAGAATAGGTATATATGGTTATTATAGGTGTAAAATTGTATATTGGTTCCTTTGACCAACTCACGCCTTTACCATGTCTTGGTTACCGCCTTGAAATTCGAAGTGCGATCTTCTCAATTACCTTTTCAAATGAGGCCCGTATTACAGAACGTTCCTTAAGGGGAATGTAGTAGCCAAGTGGCGCCCCCAAAAGTCCCAAAAGTTGCCGTTTTTCGCATATCTTGTATCTACAACTACAGCGAACTATAATTTACCGAGTTAATAGTTTCTAATTAAACTACAGTACCTGTACTTCAATTGTTAAAAAAGGATTTTTGATAAATGATGCAGTCAGTGAGTAATATTTTTTTTACTGATGGGGGCGCCACTTTGATAGTACATTGCCCTTAAGTGTTGATCGCTGTTAAAAACTAGTTTTGAGTTGGGATTTAATTTTAGAACATTCCTCAAGCATAGATTCATTGATCACAGTTCAGCTGAGTTTAGTTTTATTTTATACTGTCACCTGTTTCGGTATTTGAGCAGAGATTTGATCTGTAATCACTCAAGTTTGTCACGTCGTGGCCGGTGTTGGGCGTACTCTTCAGACCGAAACACAGCAACAGTGTGACCGTTTTTGGTATTTTCAAAACCAAGTTGGTAAAATTTGGCCTCCGCAAAATAGATTTATATAACTTAATACTAAATATTCTACAAAGACTAAGTGAAAATTTGAGCAGACTTGCGAAAGGAGGTTTTTTTTCGCAAGTGTGTTGAACAACGTCGTATAAAATGCGTAATCATTAGTAATTATACTCTAGGCTTCAATACGGCGATCCAGTCTCGAGTATAATGACCAACTTAGCTCACTTGCTTAGCTAACTATTAATTTAGTAGTAGTAGAGCTCCTTGAAGGGTACGGGTGCCGGTGAAATTACAATCACATGAGACTTTCCATCTTCATGTCTCAGTTTGGCGAACCGACTTGCGGTACCATTTAGGCAACAGCCTAGGTGGTATTGCAGTTGTTATGGGCAAAGGTAACCGCTTAACATCAGATGGGCCTTAGCTCATTTCGCCATCCTATACTATAAAAAAACTCCCCTTCCAGCTGTAGCTGAGCTTATTACTATATTTATTTTTTTACTGTATTTTATGTTAGATTATTGTCCTTATACGTATGCCAATACGTAGGAATCGATTACTTAAGCCTGTGCTTAAGCTTCTTAATAGTTTCGTTTTTTTTTTTTATGAGAGTGTACCTACCTCAAGTTTACAGAACGACACTATAGGTATCATTAGTTTATCTGTCTAATTGATTTTTTTTAATTGAATTGAATTGAAATAATTGTCCTGAGTGTGTCTCAAAATATATTCAAACGGATTTATAGAGATTCCAGTCACAAATTTTATAGATAATCTTTCGTACAGGAAAATGCGTATTATTGTGGCATTTTGACTAATGTATTTTGTTACTTGCATTGTTATTTGAGTATAAATTTAAGAATTACCATCGCATCGTATCAAATTAAACAAATACGTCTGTGGTCTAGTGGTTCGAGTGTCAGACTGCAGATCACGATGTCAGGGTTCGATTCCCACACGACACAAATATTTATGTGATGAACGTAAGTGTTTGTGTGGGTCTGGGTATTTCCTATGTATTATAGGAATGCATTTACAAAAAAAAGTATATAAGTATCATATCCATTCCATTGTCTAGTACCCATAGTACAAGCTCTGCTTAATTTGGGACTAGATGGTGCTGTGTAAAAATGTCCCAAAAATATATATGTACTGATTATTTATTTTTACCACGTTTTATTAACTCGCTTTTCTGGCGAGGACATTTTTTTTTGTCTAATAGTCCTAAGCTTACAAAAGGTAGGTTGTACCTTCTCCCCAGCCTTAGTCCTTCGAGAATACTTGCTTCACAGACATTATTATTCAAAGTTAACCTAATATCACACGCTGATCAATAACAATTAAAACTTGACAACTGAAATGGATTTCATAAGTTAACGACGAGGCGAGTCGAAAGTTACAAGGACCACTAACTTAGTGACATGTTCTGGCAGCCTTCTAGCATGGGTATAGTTTCACTTACTTTTAACTTACACAGTAAAAATAATACAGTAGTTCAAATTGAAAAAAAAAAACAACTGCGTGTAAATATAATTGAAAAGATGTAAACAAGACGTATTTATAACTAAATCTTTCAGTAGAAAATCATAATACGCAGTCGTATGCAACTTTAGAACTATGTGATTACAAACTGACCAAAAACATATGTACTTTCGATTGCATATTATGATTTGCTACTGAAAGTTTTGGTTATAAATACATTCGTTGCTGACGTCAAGAACAGACGCTCCACAAAATCTGCAGTGTGTGAACATGCCCTAGACCAGCGGTACTCTAAGTGTGTTCCGCGGAACCCTAGGGTTCCGCGATACCCCTGTAGGGGTTCCGCAAGAATTTAGAAAAAAAAAACAAAACACCTCTCTCTGGTCACTGGTCGAACGTTTTGAATCCGCCCGCCGCGCGTATACTTGTGAGCGCGCAGTCCCTTTGATAAAAGCCGCCTCTGAATTAGACGCTATAGTTGTGAACAAGCGACTTTCGGCTCTATCTTCAAAAGCATAAAGTCGAGATTGTTTACAACGCATTTTTTTGTATTTATATTTTTATTTCCGCTTTTTGTTTATCAAAGGCGCCAACTCGAGTATTTTTGAGAATGTTCGAGTTCGAGTCTAGGACTAAGTATAAAAGCGCTATTATATAAAAAAAGTCGCGCCTCGTCAGTCAGTTGACGATTAGCGTTCGGAGCGATAAGTTCGTACCTACCTACTTACAAGCTGGCTAGCCTGCTGCCTTCTTGTAAGTTCTACTGCCCGCTGTATTCTGATTGTATCAGTTTTGTACATTTCTTCTTTGGACTAAACTTTGTCTCATAAACGCAGTAACGATTGTGCATTATTTTGACCCTACCATCCTGACGTGTAACATTATTAATAAAGAAGAATGGAACGTTGGCTTAAAGGTGTTAAACGTGTTGCAACGACATCTTCTAATGACGCTGAATGTTCAAAAGCAGTACGCGCGGAGAATACAGCAATTACCGATCCAGACGATGATGCCACGACGTCAAGCTCCACGGTTTCAAAGACGAAAAAAAGGAAGTATGATGAATCATATATCAGTTTCGGATTTGTTGATTCCAACGGCTCACCTCTCTGCATGTTATGTAGTAAACTGCTTCCTAATAGTTCCATGGCACCTGCCAAATTACGCAGACATTTAGAAACTGTACACCCCGAGTCTAAAGACAAGAATAAAGAATTTTTTGTTCGTAAAAAAGAACAGTTATTGGAAAGTCAAAAAAATATGATGCATGTAACACAAACTATCAATGAAAAGGCCACGGAGGCATCATATTTAGTTAGCTATCGCATTGCACAAGCAGGTGAAGCGCACACTATCGCTGAGAATTTAATAAAGCCATGTGTGTTAGACATAACAAAATGTATGCTCGATGAAAAATCTGCAAAGCATCTTTCTACTGTACCGCTATCAAACGATACTTTTTCACGGCGAATCCATGATCTGGCAAGCTACGTCAAACAAGAACTAGTTGCACGTCTACAAAAAACACGATTCGCCTTGCAAATGGATGAGTCAACTGATGTCACTGGTCTGGCTATCTTGCTGGTTATCGTGAGATATCCATATGAACGTTCTTTTGAAGAAGACATGCTTATGTGTTCACCGCTGCCCACAAACACTACCGGGGAAGAAATTTTTAATAAAATAAACATATTTTTTAAAGAAAATAATCTTAGTTGGAACGATTGCATTGACATTTGTACAGATGGGGCCAAGGCGATGACAGGTAAAACAGCAGGAGCAGTATCACGAATAAAAAGTAAAGCGCCTAATTGTAGTTCCAGCCATTGTATTCTGCATAGACAAGCACTTGCGATGAAGCAAATGCCGTCAAATCTAAAATTAGTTATGGATGAAGCGGTAAAAATAATTAATTTTATCAAATCACGACCACTACAATCCCGATTGTTCTCATTATTGTGTGAAGATTATGGCAGCAAACATAAAACACTGCTGCTCCATACAGAAGTGCGATGGCTGTCTCGGGGTAAAACTTTAACAAGGCTATTTGAACTTAGAGCCGAGTTACAAATGTTTCTTTCAGCAGATACAGTTTCTTTTAATTTGAAAGACCGTTTGTATGATAAAACTTGGTTGTTCCGATTGTCTTTTATGGCGGATATCTTTCAAAAACTGAACGAATTGAATTTATCATTGCAAGGTAAACAGACAACAGTGTTCCAGGCCTATAACAAAATAACTGCCTTCAAAAGAAAATTAGATTTTTGGATTATTTGCGTTGGTAAGAGAGAAATAGAAAGCTTTACGTCACTCAGTGAGTTTGTTAGCGATAACGACTCGGAAATGTTTCAAGATGATGTGTTTGAAGAATTGGTCCAATATCTCACTTCGATGCGCGCATCTTTTGTAAAGTATTTTCCCGAAGAACATAATACAAAAATGAAGCTGAATTCATGGATTCATAATCCTTTTTTACCCAACTTGCAAAAGCCCGAAAGTATGTCAAACGAGATATATGAATCTCTTTTAGAAATGTCATCAGACACAAGTATGGAGTCACTGTTCAAAACGACGCCTCTCAACGATTTTTGGTGCAGAATCCGTGATGAATATCCAATGCTTGGCAGAATGGCTCTGAATATTCTTCTCCCGTTCCCAACAACATATTTGTGCGAAACAGGATTCTCAACCTATGCAGCCACGAAAACAAAATATCGCAATAGACTGGACGCCGAACCTGATATGAGACTTCAAATGTCTTCTATCAAACCTGATATCAACCAATTGATGAAAAATAAAAAACAGTTTCATACCTCCCATTAGTTAAGATTTTTTCATTTTTAATATCTTCTATTATTGTACTTGGCATGTGGTTAAAGTAAGTAATAATTAGTAACTGTTACATTGTACTTTTATTATGCTTATATAATAAAGAATACACTTTTAAAAACTATTGTTTTATTGTAGGGTTCCGTCAAGTATTTTGCTTGTCAAAAGGGTTCCGTGACCAAAAAAGTTTGAGAACCGCTGCCCTAGACAAACCCAACCATTTTCTTCGATTTGATAAACCACAAGTTCTGGCGAAGGAACACCGATATGTACCTAGAATGCTCCGTGAGGCTATTGAAATTAAAAAACATCCTAATTTTAATAGAGAAGATGGTTGGCAGCTACCACCTGTTTGTAACCCAGTCCTAAAAATAATCAAGACCCAAACAGCACGCAACACTGTAAAAGATAATGATATTGTGAGTGATTACTGCGTGCATCGAAACGATTTTAATTAATAATATTGTACGGTTGATTAAAATAATCTTGTTTACAAATATCTGTAAAGACGATTGTCATCTTAGTCTACCTGCGACTACAAAATGCTGGCAAGCTTTCGAAACGTCAGGCAAACCAATTTAAATAATATACGCGATTTAATCCGGTTAAACTTTGTTTTATTATAAATACATTGCTTAAATTGTTTCAGTTCTATTTACACGCAGACGGCTGTTTTTATATAAAAAAAAAACTTGAAGAAGGTGGCTGGTGGGGGGACTGGATGTGGAAAGCAGAGGACCGAGTTTTGTGACGTAACTTGGGAGAGGCCTATGTCCAGCAGTGGACTGCGATAGGCTGAGTTGATGATCTCCTTGGCACCACTTTTTTCCGCGACCTTTATTGTCCGTCTCGCTTTATCTGAAGCACTAAATGACCGTTGGGGACACATTCTTCTTAGGTGGCCAACTTTGCGACAAAAACTACATTCGAAGTTGTTGTATCGACAATCCTGCTTGCTATGCTTGGTGTCCCCGCGCGCTGTACATGTCTTCACATGTAATTTATTTACGCCTTCGATTAATTCCTTCGTGCTATTTACCTCACTACTATTGCGTTCTACGGCGCATGCGTCTCTTTCTATATTTTATTATGAGTTCTCGAATATACAACGAGCTTCAAGCTAAATTAAAAAGAAAGTTATTAAATTGGTTACTGAGTCTTAACTACATTAAAACGGAAGAACTAGTTGCACCCATTAACATTTAATAAATATCTTCTACAACCCTTCAGCTGTGCACTCACACAAACACCCCAACAAACACACTCACTTACATACACATATCCCCACACACTCTTACATACACCACACATTTTACATACACATATCCACACCCACACCCATACAAACTAAATTATTCATGCATTTTTACTACTAAAACAAATTGTATAATGTTATATTCAAAATTGCTACGCATATTATATGTTATATTTTATTTTGTAAAGTGGTCAACCCATAAAGAACACTGTCCTACAAGATACAGGTTTTCCTAGTTTGTAGGGCAGGGATCTTACCTGATTGTAAATAGCCATAATTACCTAACTATACCTAATAAGATTTTGATGTACCTATAGGCTAAGTTTCTGGTGAATAAATAATTTACTTACTTACAGAGCAGCTTATATTTTTTTCGCGATTTCATGGTTGGTCCCATAGTAAAAGTTGTTCATAATGATGAGTACAATGACCCCTTAAGAGGTTTAGTATAAACCACAGATAATATAATACTATAGCAGTATAAACTAAGAATAAGGTTGTATATCTATATGTACGTTTTAGAAAATTTTCAGTAGGTACACTGGTCTACCTAAGCGTCTAATCAGCCTCCTGATTGTCATATAAAACCTTTTACATTGCTATTTCGAAAATGTACGGATTATGTTTTGTTGCATTATAATTTATATCATTTATTTAGGTATGGAGCATTCCAGTAAATACCAAAACATTTCGGGCTCGCTTAGCGCCCGCATAGTTTCCTCCCATGGTTTTATGTATTCTTTATGTCTTACTAGCACAGAGCCCTGACTATACCTATTCGAATTCATCCAATTTCCTATTTATGTTACATTTAATATCTACAGTAAATTCCTGATTTGCCCGCCCTGGGCCTAAAGCTGGGTACGCCCATGTGTTTACCAATTAATCGTAATATCACTAAGTAGTGGAATGCAAAGCAAGAATGAACCACAAACGTTAGGAAACTGACTTAGGTTGACCAGATTAGATGTGCTTCTTTACGACAAGAACCAAAAAAAAAAAATGTGGGGTAAATATGGCCTAAAAAGGGGAAAACTTGGTTGAGGCGTGGGGAACTGATACCAATAAAGTAGAAACACTGTCCAGAACTTAGAGTATTTTCCCTTAAATTTAGGGTATTTCTTGATCACTGGGGTATTTTTGGGGGTGAATTTTCAAGGGTATTAGGTATTTAGGGGAAAACATTTTGAGACTGTGTTGAAGCCATCAAAGATATCGAAGGTTGAAACGTAACTTTTGTTTGCGATGAACTAACAAAACGCATGCATCTACTGTTTTTAGGGTTCCGTACCCGAAGGGTGACAAACGGGACCCTATTACTCTCGCTACGCTGTCCGTCCGTCAGTCCGTCCGTCCGTCCGTCTGTCTGTCACAGGGCTGTATCTTTTGAACGGTAATAGGTAACCGGTTGAAATTTTCTCAGAATATGTGTTGCTATGAGGTGTATCACGACAAATACTAAAAACAAAAAAAAGTCTAAAACCAAAGGGGGTCCCCATACAAGAAACCTCAAAAAACATGCATTTTTTTCAACGTTTTTGTTTATCTTCAAAACCGTAATATATACCAGCGTCAAACTTGGTCAGATTATAGTGCATATTATGTAGTTTAGCAACAAATACTAAAAATAAGACAAACATAGACTTATGTGGCAGTAAGTGCGTAAGAAAGACATGCAAAAATTCATATTTTGCGCACTGCGCGTTGATGTCTTTTGATAAACTCTCGTAAATTAAATCAGTTTTTATGGGGTATCAGGTCGTTGAGAGGTATGGAACCCTTACTGCGCGAGTCCGACTCGCACTTGGCCGATTTTTATTTTACATTACGGTGGTACGCCACTGGTGAAATCTCTTTGTCCAATCCAATTTATTTGATGATCAGTGTTACATACAACTGATATATATAACATTTGATTAAAATCATCCAATTTCTTTGATCAAAGTCACATTGAACAAAGAAATTTGACCAGTGGCATACCACCCTTAGTTGAATAAATGAGAAAGATCATATTTCTAGAACCTTATGGTTCTTTTTTGATATTAAAGAACCTTTGATTTGTGATATGAAGATGAACTTCCCAGGTCACTCACTACCACAGAGTATGTACAGTAACAAAGTAGTGTTGATGATTCTAGTTTCGTAATCTGCGATACACACACACAAAAAAAAAAACGCATTTTTTTTACTGTTTTGTTCCTAGCACTTTTTAGGGGAAAACTTTGCGGATATAAATTAATTAAAAAAATTAAATTAAATTAATTTTCATTTCACACTAGCCTTTACCCGCAGCTTCGCTCGCGTTAAATTGTGCTAACCCACGTGAAAAATCCTGTTAATTCAGTCCAGTCCAGTCCAGTTCCATCCATCCATCCTTTCATTCGGACCGTCCAGTCCAGTCCAGTACAGTCACTATCCCACTATCTCACTATCCCACTATCTCACTATCCCACTATCCCACTATCTCACTATCTCGTCCTATGTCTAGTCCCGTCCCATGACCCGTCGCGTACCATGTCCCGTCCCGTCACATGTCCCGTCGCGTCCCATGTCCCGACCCGTCCCATGTCCAATGTCCCGTCACATGTCCCATGTCCCGTCCCGGCCCATGTCCCGTCCCATATCCCGTCCCCCATGTCATGTCCCGTCCCGTCCCATGTCCCGTCCCCCATGTCCCTTTCCCGTCCCGTCCCATTTCCCGTCCCATGTCCCGTCCGTCCCATGTTATCAATTGTTCAGCAAATAAAATTTGGTGACACAACGACTGCAGCGCCACCTACCGTGTCCATTTGTTAATTTAAACCTTGGGACCCGGACTCGAACGTATCAATAAATCAACTCAGCCTATCGCAGTCCACTGCTGGACATAGGCCTCTCCCAAGTTGCGCCACAACGCTAGGTCCTTTGCCTTCCGCATCCAGTCCCCCCAGCCACGTTCTTTATGTCGTCGGTCCACCTGGCAGGGGGACGCCCAACATTCCGATCCATACAGGACAGCAGGTCTTATCATGGTCTTATAGATTTTCCCCTTCAGTTTAAGAGGAATTCGAGAGTCACATGTAGTTCCCGTGACCTGCCGCTATTTCATCCATCCTGTGTTAATTCGGTGCTTGACTGTCCGGTCTATTTCGCCATCGCTTTGCACAAGTGAACCGAGGTACCGAAAGTCGGAGCAGACTGGCAAAGGGCACGCCATCTAGCGCAATAGCAACAAAACCGGAAAGACCGCCGAAATCGCAGAACATGTATTCCGTTTTAGTTCTGCTGATTTTCAAGCCAACGTTCAACGTTCGTTTGGTCCATGGCACAGTAAGGGTTCCGTACTACCCATCGGCCTGATACCCTATAGAAACTGATTTAATTTAGGACAGTTCATCACAAGACGCACCGCGAGCGAAATATGAATAATAATGCATTTCTTTCTTACACAGGTACCACCACATATGTCTATGTTTGTCCTGTTTTTAATATTAGTTGCTAAACTACATAATCAAACCAAGTTTGACGCTGGTATGTATTACCGTTTTGAAGATAGAGCAGGAACAAACACGTTGAATAAAATGCGTGTTTTTCGAGGTTTCTTGTATGACCACCCCTTTGGTTTTAGACTTTTTTTATTTATAGTATTTGCCATGATAGGCTTTAATTTTTGAAATATTTTTTAAATCAATTTCGTCAATAACAAAGTGTAGAAACTATTCCGCGCTTACAAATCAAATGATGATGAGTTTGATGATGAAGTTCATAGCAAAACATATTCTGAGATATTTCAACCGGCTAGCTTAGAGCGGTAATCCGCTCAAAAGATAATGACAGACGGACGGACGGACGGACAGCGTAGTGAGAGTAATAGGGTCCCGTTTGGCACCCTTTGGGTACGGAAGTACTGAATATCCTCCTTCTACTGAAGCCCCCCCCCCCCCCCCTCCACCCTATATATTTCTGTGGCCCTCCCGAACAAGAGAAAAAAAATAGCTGCGCGTTATTGTTAGCTAAGCGACGATTTGTTTTCGGAGAATTATTAGTGTTCCGAGTAAAAAAATAATTTCCTTAGCAGGCAAGTTTGGAATTGCGTTATTTAATATTAAATCTGAATCAGGCGCTTAACTCTTTAAAAGTTAGAAACGTAAGCAGAATTGAATTGCATTCCGATGAAACGCGGAGTTTCTTTGAAGGAACTCCGAAGATCCCTAACGAACCGGAGAAGAACCGAAGGGACCAAATAGATTGTAGGATCAGTAAGCTGAAGCTTATGACAGTGGGCTGGACATGTCTGCAGAAATCCATAACTCGAAGGAACGATATAGTTAGCCGTTGGAGCACATGAGTCCTTGAGTGGAGACCGCGAATCGGCAAACGCAGCATAGAGCGCCCCCCCTCACCAGGTGGTCCGACGAACTGAAGAAGGTCGCTGGGGGAACTGGATGCGAAAGGCGGAGGACCGAGTATTGTGGCGCAACTTGAGAGAGGTATATGTCCAGCAGTGGACTGCGATAGGCTGAATTGATGAAGTATCAATCCTGGGCAAACTAACTACGGGTCGCGTTTGTTCCATGGCGAAATAGCAACCACACGGATTGATGTACGAGGTGAAGCTGCGCTTGTCGCGGTCAGTATATGGATGGGTGACCATTTCGTTACATACCGATATCCCTCCGTGCTTCGCGGTCCCAGTTGTCATACGAATCATGTCATGCAGTCATTATGGGTAGTCAGAAGCCTGAAAGTCTGACAACTGGTCTACCCTCCGAATGTCAGTATTACCCAGTAACTGGGTTGCGGGGGTCTGATAGCAGTTGCTCCGTGTAAAATTATGATGTTCAGCCGCATCTGGTTAGACTGGAAGCCGACCCCAACATAATTGGGATAAAACTTTTTAACAAAAAATTGAACCGACGAAAACAGAAACTGAAAAGCGAAAAATAACTAATTATGAGTCGGCGCCAAACGAACTTTTAACAAGCAAAGTGCGTGTAAGTTGGAAGTGGCCGAGCGGAGAACGCATTTTTGGAAAGTTATTGTTTATCGTTGAAAATCTCACGTTGTATTTGATGTGACGTTGTTTTTATTATTTATTTAAAGTAATTTAATGATCTTCGTTGATTGGTTGTTTGGCGCCGACTCATAATTAGTTATTTTTCGCTTTTCAGTTTCTGTTTTCGTCGGTTCAATTTTTTGTTAAAAAGTTTTATTTTTAATTTTTTTGAGGTTAAACTCTAAATCCAGGTCTCCATTATGTTGTAGTGTCTAGAACTATATTTATGTATGTCAAGTTTCAACAGAATCGGTTAACAGGTAAGAATTCAGTGGGTGAACAAACACTCATCCCCTGTTTTACTACCCTTAGGGGTGGGTTTTGATTTTGAAATTCAAATGGGACCAACTTCGAGATATACCCTATCCATTAAAAAAAGAATCATCAAAATCGGACCACTCTGTAAAAAGTTATGCGTGGTCATACATAAAAAAAAAAAAAAAAAAAAAATATACACGTCGAATTGAGAACCTCCTCCTTTTTTTCGTCGGTTAAAAAGGCAAGGAGGATGATGATAAATTTGTTCCAGGTCTGGAGTGTTTTTGCATGTAAATTCAGCAATTTTGAGCCCACCCACCGGAAGAGTAGGGTTGGCTTCTTATGTATGACATCGGATGGACCACGGGTCTCCAGTGGGCAAATTGAGGCACTTCTGGCTAAATTAGAAGCCCGCCCATTTTTGTTTACGCGAAAGTTTGTTGGCCTACAGGGCCGGCAAAATTTCGATGCGGGCTGGAAGGAGGTTGCTGATGTGCTCAATCAACTCCCCAATGGATCCATCAAGACGCCAGAGCAGTGGATGACGGTTAAGTTTCTATCAAAGAATTTTTCACATTAACTAACTGTATTAATTATGTTTACTTAAATAATTTATCTTAATTGTAGGTTTGGAGAGACTTTAAAAGCCGCGCCTGCAGTAAAGCAGCTAAATTAAAAAAAGAAAAGGTGCAGACTGGCAACAGAGCGATAACCACTGCTCCTCTGACTGAGGTGGAAAGGCGCATCATATCCCTCATTGGTGGCGAGTACACATTTGGCATCAACTGCCCGGACTCTATGCCAGAGGAAGATGTGAGTTCTGTTGATTAAGTGTATCGTATACTCATAATATAATTCAAATTTTTTTGGGTTGAATGCAAGTGTTCCGTGTGGTGCCAGACGTTAAGAATTGCAACACCCTATATCTTCTCATGGGTGTCGTAAAAGGCGACTAAGGGATTCAACAGAGGATGGGCAGGAGCGTTCTCTGAGTATTTAACCAACCAACTGCAATCGCCAACCCGCCTGCCAAGCGTGGCGATTATGGCATATCCCACCTTTTTGGGGAGGCCTATGTCCAACAGTGGACGTCTTTTGGCTGAAATGATGATGTATGATGAATGCATGTATGGATAAATATTTATTGGTCTATGGTTGAATATAATCTACTTATTATGTTATGAATAAATAGTTTTACTATTATTTACAGATGTTACAGCATGAGATGGAAGCTGGAGTCGTCATAGCAGAAGTTATTAGTTTACCTCAATATCAATGTAAGTTTTTTTTTAATTTTTTCATAACTTAATTTTATATGAAAGGCTAAATTAGGTAATTGTAATTACAGATAATGAATTAGAGTTCATGGACACACAGGGAGAGCAATCATCGCTAGCACCACAATTAAGTAAGTTTCTGTTTTTTACATACATACCTACCTACACTCTGTTTTTTCTTACTTGTTTTATTTAGTAAACAGTCTTGGCTTGTCTTTTTAATTTTGATTTTTTAAATAAATACACTGATAGAATATAATTACTAGTTCAGCACAGTATGTAATTAGGTAAAAAAAAAAAGTATAAAATTGTTAATATACCTAATATCTTTTGTTATTTTGACGCTTTAAATGTCAAACGCAGAAAGAGATTTTAGCCGAAGATAGAACGATTGCAGTTTTAGGTGAATAACATTATTTTTCTCAAAAATACTTGGAAATTTAAGCATTACTTTGACAACCTGTAGTTCAATAAATAAAGTATGACCAAGAAATAATATTAATTGTCCAATAAAATACAAAATATTATAATTAAAATACACTATACATAATACATAACCAGCCCATTACTGTCCCACTGCTGGGCACGGGCCTCTTCTCAGTATGAGAAGGCTAAGGCCTTAGTCCACCACGCTGGCCTAGTGCGGGTTGGCGGACCAAAATACACTATATTATATTATAATTAATAACCGGCCAAGTGTGAGTCAGACTCACGCAGTCAGGGTTCCGTACCACCCATCGACCTGATACCCCATAGAAACTGATTTAATTTACGAGAGTTTATCAAAAGACATAAACGAAAAAAAAAAAAAAAAATTGAATTTTTACATCTCTTTCTTACATAGGTACCACCACATATGTCTACGTTTGCCGGGCCCTGTTTTTAGTATTTGTTGCTAAACTACATAGTATGCACTATAATCAGACCAAGTTTGACGCTGGTATGTATTACCGTTTTGAAGATAGAGCATTTCTTTATCCGAAAAGTAATTACTTAATGGTGTTGCTTCTCGTGTTCACAAACTAAACGTATTTTAAACTATGGCTCTCTTTTACTAATATTAGATACAAGAAAGGGATGGCAACAATTTTAGTGCTGTCAAATTACTCGGAATTATAATTTCCATAAAAGATTTCTCGTGATCTCGGAATGTGCCAACTATAATACAAAAAAATGTAGCACGTAAACTAATTTGACAGCACTAAAATTATTTCCATCCCTTTCTTGTATCTACTATTAGTAAAAGAGAGTGATAGTTTAAAATAAGTTTAGTTCGTGGACAAGAGAATCGACACCAATATCTTTAATTTTATTTATCTGTTTGTAAACCAATACTTTTCGATATTAGGTCTTACGTCGCCTGTTACCTATCTATTTGTCTTGAGTAATCATTATAGTAAATTAAAACTTAACTTCACTGGCAAACAATTGGTGGGCCGTGACAAATAAAGTGCCTCTTCCAACCTCCAAATCAGTTTTCACTCATGAATTTATTATTTTCAGTTTATCAACTTTCTTCAGTTTCAACCATAAACTTATTAAACCACAGAGAAAATAATCACTATGTATTAAACTAGCGTGTTTCAAGCAGTATAAAAATGTCTTTGGTTTCAAGAGAACTTACAAAATAACAACAAAGAACCAAGCCTAAAATTTTCTCGAAACCTATTTGTATTTCCCAACAGTTCGTAGTTTATACCTAATTTAATTTTATTGTAGTTTTAGACTTTAGAAAAAAACAAATTGTAGATAGCCCTAACTTTTGTATGACCTCCAACAGGTTGCGATGATACCAGGCCTTTCTCCCTTCTTATAAAAGTAGAATATAATATCGACAGCGATAGAGCAGTAAATTTATTAAAATAAAAATGCTGTAAAATTATAAACCAGTCCGGAATTGACATAAGTATTACTATCATTGCAGTCCGCTAAGACTATCTTCATTCAAGCCACTGTTATTTTATTTTATTTCCGATCGTTGAGGATAAATAACTTTTAACGATCTCTCTCACGATCTTACCCATGTAGATGCTGACATTGACATGTAAATAGGTTTCTATACGTGTTTGATGTTACGTGTCTTGGTTTTATGATAATGTTTTATGCATAGTGATGGCTTTTCAAATGCACTTTTCGCTTGCATTATTGACAAGTCCGTAGTTATTATCCTTTTGCTCAATTGACATTTAAACCAGGATCATAGAAATAATAAGTACTGTGTACGCAGTACTTATTAATTCCATGACCGGGATACCTAATTAGTATTGAACACTGACAAAAATATCAACACTTACGCCATGTGCGCATACTGCATCAAGTTGTAAGTAAGTACTACCGTTAATTAATTATATAGATACATGAGAACTGAATCTGATTTGACTCTAATTAAGGCATATACCAGGCCCCTCAGAAAGTATTGCGAAAAAAAGTTTTTATATATGGGAGACTGGCCAGTTATAATGTTTTTCGAAAATATGATTATTTATAAGTAAAAATAAGTAAGTTCCAATTTCAAAATTTCCCTCCACATTTTTTGCGAGTTAATTCAAAGTATTGTGTCTCACTGAAATATGGATCTGCGCCGGGAACATTTTAGAGCTATGATTTTATACGATTTCAAGTGTCGCCTGAAGCCGGATGAATCGTACGATAGACTTCAAATGGCATTCATGGATGAAGGCCCTTCCAAGGCGACCGTGTATCGTTGGTATAACGAATTCAAGCGCGGTCGACCAACTTTGGGGGATGACGAAAGAAGCGGTCACCCTTTGACGGCTGTTACCGAAGAAAACGTGCTAGCAGTGAAAAATTTAATCCAAGACAATAGGCGAATTACATATCAGGAGATTCAACACATATTGAAGATTGGATCGGGAAGCGTTCACGAGATTCTACACAGCCATCTTCGCGTGAGGAGGATAGTATCACGCTGGGTGCCGCACAACCTCACCGATGCTCAGAAGCAGGCCCGGGTGGAATGGTGCCGTGATATGCTTAACAAATTTGAAGCAGGCTCGTCTCGGCGTGTTTACGACATCGTTACAGGTGATGAGTCCTGGATTTATCAATACGACCCAGAAACCAAGCGCCAGTCGACTGTTTGGGTGTTTCAAAATGAGCCAACGCCTACCAAAGTGAAGCGATCTAGAAGCGGGGGTAAGATTTTGATCGCTAGCTTTTTTAATTTGACTGGCCACTTGGTATCAATTCCCTTACGGGATCAAAGAAGCATTAATGCCGAATGGTATACTACCAAATGTTTGCCAGAAGTTTTCTCTGTTATAAGCAACAAGCGACCAAACACAGGGCTCCGCGGGCTACTGCTCCACCACGACAATGCACCTGCGCACACCGCACTCAAAACGAGGGACTTCCTGGACAGCACGCCAGTCAAACTCCTGGGTCACCCTCCTTACAGCCCTGATCTAGCACCGTGTGACTTCTTTTTATTCCCAAAAATAAAAAATCAGCTCAAAGGGATACAATTTTCGTCGCCGGAAGATGCGCTGGCTGCGTTCGAGCAGGCTGTAAACGAGGTGTCTGCGGCGGACTGGAAAAAGTGTTTTGAAAACTGGTTTAGGTGCATGAATCTTTCTATAGAGGCTGGTGGAAAGTACTTTGAAAAGATTTGATAAAAATATATGTACGTATAGAACAATTTTTTTTAGTTTCGCAAAACTTTCTGAGTGTCCCACGTATTACCCTGTTATGTTAAAAGTTTTCTCACTCATAAGCACGCAACTTATTCTTTGTACTAAGTTATCTAGGTTATGTAATATTAAGTTTCGAGACAATTGGCTTACGAAATTAATTGGGTCAGTTCGACACGAATCATTTATTACTACATGATTACATAAACTCCAAGCAGTTATTGGAGCGCGAGCGTTACTATTTTTTGTACACGATAATAACAATTACCTATCAAAATTTGCATATTAACAAATTATTATTTTCAAAGTAGATAAGCGAATCTACAAATATTAAACACAAAATGACATTAAGATTTCTTCGTCAATGTAGGTTTAATTGTAAATATTATCGACGACAAAAAAAAATCCTGAAAATGTGTTCAGTCTATGTCTAGTTTACGAAACAAGTATTTATATATTTGCTACTGTGCCAAAATTGTATCGAATTGGACGTACCTATAATTTCCACCGAAGGCAATATTTAATGTCTACAAATTGGTAATTAAAATTACTTTATTGATAAACGTAATGTTGAGTAAGCGCTTTTACGAAGCAGTATTACTACAATATATCTATCGAGTCATACTTAATACCCAAAAATATGGATATTGATTAATTAAAATAATTCCATTTAAGGCTCATGAGTGGGACATCAGATTTCGCATTAGGTACGTTATTTTTTGTACGGTGTACGCCCCAAAAAGATTTCCATCAGAACTATTTGAGTTTTTTTTTCTAAATCACAAAATTACACGCTTTTAGAGTTAGGTACTGTAAGTTCCCCAGTACCTGATGCATCGAAACTAATCTAGCTGAACTCCCATAGCCAAATTGTTTGCTAAATGTGTCATGGTACCTATTCTAAATATTCCAGTCGATTCTCCTAGTGATTCTGAACAAACTAGTTTCTCATATTCGGTAAACAAAAAAGCGGCCAAGTGCGAGTCGGACTCGCCCATGAAGGGTTCCGTAGCAGCAAGTAACATAACATAAAAGTTCTTGTAGTTCGTTGTAACTTTGATCGATGTTTTAATAATAGTGTATTTAAAAAAAAAATAGTTGTTGATAAGTAAACATTATAATTAGGTACCTAAATGATGGGATTTAGATCTAATTATATGCGAGCCCATATAGGCTTGAGATAGCTAAACAAGCTAATATATATTCCAGTTTGACAAGAAATCAGAGTAAATTGCGGTTTACGATTTATGACGTATTAAAAAAAAACTTCTTACTAGATCTCGTTCAAACCAATTTTCGGTCGAAGTTTACATGGTAATCAAAATCATATATTTTTTTAGTTTTATCATTCTCTTATTTTAGAAGTTACAGGGGGGGACACACATTTTACCACTTTGGAAGTGTCTCTCGCGCAAACTATTCAGTAAAGAAAAAAATTATATTAGAAACCTCAATATAATTTTTGGAAAGCTTTAACCTGAGAAATCACGAAAACCTAAGAAATTATTATACCTTACAATATTTATCGTATCGTATCATGTTGATATTAATTTATGGAATAACGAACACAAAATTACTTAAGTACTTGTTCATTTAAAAACATACAAATAAAGGTATTGAAAGGACTACAAGAAAAGGAATTAATACGGCCAATCAACTATGAAGGATGTTTTGAAAGGTGTTCAAATTAGTTTCGACCACTTATGTGAGCCGTACGTATTTCCGCGTTCGTGATTAACCAATAGCCGCTTTGGTAGGGCCAATCGGATTGCAGTACCCCGCTTCCTCGTACTTCAGCTAGATGACAGAGTTTATTGTAGCATTATATTCAACAATAGGCGTCTATTGGGCTGTATAATCGATGGTTAGAGCAGACTTGGGAATCCTAACCTACCGTTTATTTTTGTGACATTTAATTAAAATTATGTCATGTAAAATCATTAGGCCTCATATTTGATGCTATAATAAAGAAAGAATGAAGAAAAATCATTCATTGCCACAAAATTGTGTTAACGCAACATAATATCTAAAAGGAAAAAAATTAAGATATCAACAAAGAAAACTACAAAATACTGCAACACTACGAATTTACGACACTTATGTATCCAAAAATATAAAAAAATATCATTAGGACTCTAAAATCATTCGAAGAAATAAATAATTCACATCATTTATATCACAAAAAGAAATAAAGACTATCTTCAATACGACTTCCCCGCGTAAAATCACACAGTCCGATTCGAACTTCAGTTGTCAAACACTCAAAGGGTGTTCTAATAATCAGTCGTAGGAAATGATACGCCACACGCTCATTTAATTTTCTGGTTTCTGACCACAGTATCGGCGATGTCCTGCCGGTAGCAGCGAAGCAGTTCGAGGTCATCTCTCGACAGCGGCAGCTCTGCAGGTGCCGAGGACTTGTTCACTAGCGCTGTTAGCAGCCGCGAGAACACTTGCCGCCACACCTGGTGGATGTCGTGCGTTCTATCCATCACGTTTAGTACTTCGTCCTGGACAAAAAATAACCCATTTAGTATTTTGGTCAACATAATTATGGCACCGTCAGCCACCTTGGTTCCATCCGTACTCTCTGTGACCTAGTCTCGTGCATCGGGTAATGCTCGGCAGCACCTGTAGCCTGTTGCCCTAGCACGACCAATTTTGACGTATCGAAACGATAATGTAAGCGTTTTTATTAATCAAAAATACAACAGTTCTATTACATTTTGATTTAATTTTATGCATAATGCGAACTTTGTATGATATAGAGATATGGCTAAAATCTTCAAGATAAAAGAATATTATAATCTCAAACGAGTTTTCAGATCCGAAGTTCACTTATATTAACCTTTCGATACGTCAAAATGGTTCTATGAGCTGACACGCGCTGTTAGCCATCTCCGGCCGGCCCGTCTGCGCGCAGCTTGCACTAGTGATGAGGGTATAATTATATTCCTGTATTTAACTTACCTGTAGCGTGTACAAGAATCCGAACGACAGGTTGGATCTAACCTCATGCGTGCGGCGCGTTATGTCCGAAGCCGGCTTGCGCGGCTAGCACCAATTCTATGAGATAGAGTACGCCGTTTTCCGCTTCGGACCCGTTTGCACTCGCTGCGGCTTGCACTAATGATGAGAGGATATATTCTTGCAGTAGACTGATCTGTAGTGTGTACCAGAATCCGAACGACAGGTTGGACCTAGTCTCGTGCAGCGGGTAATGTCCGGGGGCGGCTTGCGCGGCTAGCACCAGTTCTATGAGCTAGAGCGCGCCGTTAACCGTTTCGAACCCATCTGCACTCTATGCGGCTTGAACTTATGATGAGAAGATATATTCTTGCAGTGAACTTACCTGTAGTGTGTACCAGAATCCGAACGACAGGTTGGACCTAGTCACGTGCAGTGGGTAATGTCCGGGGGTGGCTTGCGCGGCTAGCACTAATTCTATGAGCTAGAGCGCGACATTAACCACTTCGACCTCGTCTGCACTCTCTGCGACTTGCACTAATGATGAGAGGATATATTCTTGTAGCGGAATTACCTGTGGCGTGTACCAGAATTCGAACCTAGCGGTTGGACGTAGTCTCGTGCAGTGGGTAATGTCCTGAAGCGACTTGCGCAGCTAGCACTAGTTCTATGAGCTGGAGTGCGCCTTAACCGCTACGGACCCGTCTGATCTCTGCGGCTTGCACTTGTGTTGAGAGGATATATTCTTGCAGTGAACTTACCTGTAGCGTGTACCAAAATCCGAACGACAGGTTGGATCTAGTCTCGTGCAGCGGGTAATGTCCGGGGGCGGCTTGCGCGGCTAGCACCAGTTCTATGAGCTGGCGCGCGCCGTTAGCCGCCTCGGAGCCGTCCGCACTCTCCGCGGCTTGCACTAGTGTGTGCGCGTGGCACTCGCCGAGTGTGACGCAGCAGGTTATAAGTGCTGATAGCAGCTCCTGTGAAAAAGCCTGCATGGTTAATTTTATTCACGTTTTGTAACATATTGGGTGCAGAAATTTAGGTATTACGGATATTTATATAGGACGATTTGACTATTGAGTATTTTGATAAAAAGTAGTCTTGCATTAAAAATCTGACCTTTTATGCAAACATTCTCTAAGCTTACCAGCTTGTAATAGTTGTATTTCAATGTCTCACCTCGCTAATAGAGTTGGGCACATTTTCCCTCGTACGCTTCACACGCGTCTAATGGCGTGTCACTGACTGCTGAGCTCCACCTTTCATAGAACAGCTCGTAACGTACTCACCTCGTTGATAGAGTTGGGCATATTGTCCCTCGTCATGAGCGGCGCGGCGAGCGCTGCCAGGTCGGACAACAGCTGCAGCGCGGCGGCGGGGTAGCGCGCCGCGGCTGCCGTGCCCCCCGCCGCCCGCACCGCTGATAGACACGCTTCACACGCGTCTAACGGTATGTCACTGACTGCCGAGTTCCATCTAATGGTATGAAAGTGGCTAAGGCTTAATTTCACCAATGATAATTCTCTGGTTAAACAACCTTTTACCCATAATTTCAGTATATTTTTCCGAGTAATCGGCCCTTTAATCAGAGAATTAACGTTGATGAACACCGGTCTTGGTTCTCTAGGTGCACAGACAATGACGGGTGTCAGTGGCGTACATTGCACATAGGCAGTACCCAGTCCCTTCCTCATTCAAATTCAGTAGTGGTGTAAGTTATTATCTTTTTATCAAAGTACGATGATTATTTATCTTGTAATAGACCCATTAATGCTAAATTATCTTCCTACATAAAAATTGTACATTACTGTCGGCTGTCGAGGCCTGAAATGAAGCAATTTACGGCCGAGTAATATTGGAAGTACGAGGCGAAGCCGAGTACTTCCAATATTACTATTACTCCCAAGTGATTTTGAAAGGACGAGGCGCAAGCCGAGTCCTTTTTAACTAAACGAGGCCGTTAATTGCTATTTCGGCCGGGACTTGTATAGTACTTTTCTTTCATTTGCGAGGAAACACAACACAAATTAATTCAACAGTATCTCATTTTCATTCACACTATTCGCCCGTGCGCAGTTCTTGTTCTATTTTCAAAATTTTGAAAAAAAAAATGCGCGTTCAGCCTGTATAATGATAAATATTTTGTACCTAAAAACACCTAATTTATGTAAGTGTGTACTTAAAAACCTCGGTAGCATAATTTAAAAAATAAAAAGTGTCCAACAATTTCTATTACTGTCCTGTTGGATATTACCGGCCTGTTATTTCGTTGCGTACGGAAACGAGGCGATTGTTGTATTCTTTTTTTAACCGACGAAAAAAAGGAGGAGGTTCTCAATTCGACGCGTATATTTTTACGCATAACTTTTTACAGAGTGGTCCGATTTTGATGATTCTTTTTTTAATGGATAGGGTATATCTCGAAGTTGGTCCCATTTAAATTTCAAAATCAAAATCCACCCCTAAGGGTAGTAAAACAGGGGATGAGTGTTTGTTCACCCACTGAATTCTTACCTGTTAACTGATTCTGTTGAAACTTGACACACATAAATATAGTTCTAGATACTACGACATAATGGAGACCTGGAGTTAGATTTGAACCACAAAAAAATGAAAAAAACCGGCCAAGAGCATGTCGGGCCATGCTCAGTATTATAGGGTTCCTTAAGTAGGTGTACAAACGAATCAAATCGAATATTAATCATGGCTATTTTAGTTTTTGCAATAATCGGCAGCATTCGCGACTCAAAGCGTGTTGTTAGTAGCGCCATCTAGCGATAAATTCAAGAAGCCAAATTGAAGAAGTGTGTTCAACATAACAGAAAGTTACTTTTTGTGATTTTTTCAAATTGAAAGTAGCTAAAGGAGCATTATTTGCTATGATCATTTTTCTCTAAGGTCAATGACCTTTGAACTAGGACGTTTTAAGTATTTTTCAGTTTTCTGTCTATAACTCAAAAAATTATACTCACATTATACTCGAAATAATTTTAAAAGAGAGTTTTCACAAAGGTCTATCAATGTGGAAGATTATAAGTTTCTATGTTGCATAGTTTAGAAATGGCAGGGGGGGGGACACATTGCAAGCCACTTTGGCGGGCTATATTTCGCAGATGGTACAACTGATAAAAAAGTGATGTATGAAACATTACCTTCATTTTAGTAGACCTATTCAATGATATCCCACACGAGGGAGTGCAGCGAAAAAAATTTTTTTTTTCCCATTTCACATGTATGGGCGCCACCCCTAAAGAACGTAAAAACTATTTTTTTATTCTTTTAAAATTGAGATCTATATGCAGACTATTTTTGAACAAAATTTCATTTACTTATGTTTATAACTGTAGAAGTTATTAAGCTGTAAAGGATTAGGACAGACGGACAGACGGACAGACGGACAGACGGACAGACGGACAGACGGACAGACGGACAGACGGACGGACATGACGAAACTATAAGGGTTCCTTGTAGGACTTCGGAACCCTAATAAAACTTTTTAACAAAAAATTGAACCGACGAAAACAGTAACTGAAAAGCGAAAAATAACTAATTATGAGTCGGCCTAACAAAGTCGGTATAACTAATTATGACTATTAATAAATCTAGCCTATAAATAAACTTAGACTTAAGTGGCAGTGGGCGGGGCGGTGCTCGCAAAACGGATGGCCGATGGTGCCGCAAAGTTCTAGAGTGAAGACCGCGTACTAGAAGGCGCAGTGTGGGTAGGCCCCACAAGGTGGACCGACGACCTGGTGAAGGTCGTGGGAATCCGCTGGATGCGGAAAGCGCAGGACCGGTCGTTGTTGTGATGCTTGGGGGAGGCCTATGTGCAGCAGTGGACGTCTTTCGGCTGAAATGATGATGATGATGATATTAATCTAGCCTATAAATAAACTTAGACTTAAGTGGCAGTGGGCGGGGCGGTGCTCGCAAAACGGATGGCCGATGGTGCCGCAAAGTTCTGGAGTGAAGACCGCGTACTAGAAGGCGCAGTGTGGGTAGGCCCCACAAGGTGGACCGACGACCTGGTGAAGGTCGTAGGAATCCGCTGGATGCGGAAAGCGCAGGACCGGTCGTTGTGATGATGCTTGGGGGAGGCCTATGTGCAGCAGTGGACGTCTTTCGACTGAAATGATGATGATAATAAATAAATAACCCACCTATGCCCACGGCTACTCTCCCATGGTATGTCGATAAAAAGTATTCCATACAATGTCTTAATGTAGAGCATAGTCTATCTTTAGCTGTTGATTAAAATAATTTTCAAGTAGTAATAAATAATGCAATTATATCAAATACTAAGTTCGGCTGTCCCTAGGACATAAAAAAATCAAGCTTCTAAGTCAAGGCAATCATACATCATCCTTCCGTGATCATTATATTGAAATTACAAAAAGAGCATTAAAACTCCTCGGTTTTGTGGCTAGGTCGGACCTTCGGGATCGTGGGTGCCAAGAGTAGGGGGACTCGAGGCATCTATTAAGCGACCCTGGGGAGGACAGCAGCACGTGGTGGTCACGTGCTGCTGTTGGGGAAACCTTGTTGTTTCCCCGGGACGTGCCAAAGGCGTAGCACTGGAGGGGCACCGGCGCGGTCCACTGGAGTTCCCGGAGCTCCTCTATTTTGTGCAGAGGATGGCCACCGTGTGGTTTTAGTCGGTAAGAGTCCGACATAACCCTCCGCCCTCCCCAGACGGAGGGTATCCATGAGGATTTCCACTCGAAAACAAAAAAAAAAAAAGGTCTACCAAGGGCTTTAAAAAACCTCTGTATTATTTCAAAGCTTTGTATTATTATATAACAGCCTAGTAAGAAGTGTATTAGAGTATTGTTCAATAATATGGTCACCTTGCTATGCAGTGCACTCTGACAGGATCGAGAGCATTCAAAGAAAGTGTGTTAAATGGATTTCGTATAGACATGGCCTTTCTAGAACGCTTCAATCGGAAAGTTTTTATTCGGAAAGTCTTACTAAGTTTAAATTGTTACCCCTGCATGTGCGCCGTAGGCAGCAGGATTTAATAAATCTACATAAGGTTCTACATTCCACACTTGATTCTTCCACTTTGATTTCTCTCATTATTATTATCATTAATCTTAATACCAGACATAACACTCGAAAGCCAAATACATTTTCACTCCAGGTATTCAAAAATAACACCTGTTACAATCCTATCATTAGAATGTGTCGACTTTATAACGAAGTATCGTGTGACAATAATAAGATTGATATCTTCAATTCCCGTGCCGCGGTCTTCAGAAAAAATGTTGCTGCCCTATTTATCTAACTGGCAGCAGCGGAACCTTGTAAAGAAATACAAATGTAAAACATTGAAATCCTGTAATGACCAAGTTGTCTATTATTTTAGAAATACTCTAAGTGATACAGGCGATTCATTTCAATGGGTCTGTGGGGAGAAATCTTAATCTTTGAAAGCTAGAGAATTTTGTTCTAAGGAACGACAACGTCGATTTTAGAGTTATGTAAAAGTGCATTCAATAATTTACAAAAAACTGATACAAAGCGTGGGAATCAAAGTCATCTAAGAAGTTTTATCATGGTAATACAGTTTTCAGGAATAAATCCTACATGATCCTACTAAGGAACCCCATGTCTACAATAAGCAGCAAAAATCAGCAAAAGATCTATACAGGTACAGACATTTTTCGCCGCCACGGTTTCGTTTCGTCGTAAAGGTTTCGTGCCCTCAGCGCCACGTCTTCTATAGAAGACAAACATTGTATGAGATTAGTACAAAGTTATAAAGTCGTGGCGCTAAGGGCACGAAATTATTTGTATTCTATAAGTATCTCTGGCGGTGAAAAAATTAAAAGATCCAGGTCACAGGATAGTTTCACTAAATTTGTATTTGTGGGGTTGCACCAAAGATGGCATTCATCAAAACAGCTATGATCGTATATCCTCGAGGACTTTTAAAACCAAACCTGATTCAAGAAACCTGATTTTAAGAGACCTGATTTAGGGTGGTTTATCTTTATAGTTATTATACCTAGCGAATCTTGCCTCCAGCACATTTAAAATACCTATATAGCCATCCTATGTATTTATATTTTAATAATTAATAACTTATTTTCAATTAGTTGATGGATATCTGTTACGTCTCAAATTACACGATTTACGGCCACAGATCTATTACCTATTTACGACCAAACTTAATATCCAATCTATCGACGATTTACCCTATTAGAGATAGAAATTTGACATATTTTGTATAGAAATTATGTCATATTCTTATCTCTAGTAGGGCAAATCATGGATAGATTGGATATTACTTTTGACCGTAAGTCGATATAATAAAAATATAATTATAATTAACTGATTGATAAACTCTACGAATGAAATATACCTAATTATGACAGACTTTTTAAACCTACCCATATGGGGAACAGGTTTCACAAAAATTAACGGAGAAGCTCAGAAACGGACTATTGATGACCGAGCTGTGAAAAGTGACAACGATGGCTTTCAAATGGTGACCTATAAACGAAAACGCCCTCGTATTTACACTTTCCACTCGTAGTGGAATGTGATTTTAATGTAATACGACGCAAAATTGTTAATAATGAGCAGGTTTATAATAAAATTTCATTAAATAGTAGAAATAAGACACAGTTATCTGAATACAGTCGGCTATGTGACGAATACTTGTACTACATTGACATTGACTCATGTAATATTAACTGTAAGGGTTTACTGTGCAGTGATCATGATTGTTACGATTTAATCGATAACTATTATGGTGATTTAATAGAAGCATTGTCACAGGCGTCGATTAATTCGTACAAAAACACAAACATAAACAATAAGAATTGTAAAACTGTTGTGGGTTGGAATTATCACGTTAAATCGCTGCATTCAATTGCCCGTGATGATTTTCTGGCATGATCCCAGCAAGGTAGGCCAATAAATGGACCAATTTTTGAAAATATGTATAACTAGGAATTTTTTTAAGAATAAACTCCGATGGTGTCAACAACATGAAGACCAGTTAAAAATGGATGTGATTGCGAAGCAAAGAGCCTCCGGTGATTTTATGCAGTTCTGGAAGTCAACCAATAAATTGTCACATTAACCTAGCCGTGCGTTAATTATAAATCAAATTGAAGAGCCTATCCAAATCGCAGAAGCGTTTGCTTCGAAACGGATTTTTTTTAGCCGTCACGATTTTTTTTTATTGAACAGAAGTAATGAAAATGTATGTATTTATTGAACACAAATATGTACACTTAGTTGGCAAAATAAATCTTTTCAATTATATTGGGGTCGGCCTCCAGTCTAGCCAGATGCGGCTGAACATCACTATTTTACACGGAGCGACTGCCATCAGACCCCCGTCCGCCAAAGCTCCACGTTTAATTAAAACTAACCCTTATCCTAGTCACGATAAGTCGAATCAGAAATCCCACAAATTCTCATTCCGAATCCTCTCAGTGAACGCAATTAGATAAGTTCTGTTTCTAATCGATTCAAGTGTCAGACCAAAGAACACCCCTGTGTCCACAGTGCGAAGGAAGGTCACAAGCAGAACAGTTGCCCGATCAAATTAAAAACCCAGGAACTGTTTATCAGTTTATCTTATCTTTAGGGTTCCGTACCCGAAGCGATAGTACTATTAGATATTCTGTGCCAAAAGGGTGCCAAACGGGACCCTATTACTCTCGCTACGCTGTCCGTCCGTCCGTCCGTCCGTCTGTCTGTCACAGGGCTGGAAGCAAATGGAATGGACGGTTCAAACAGGGTGATGCAATTTTAGTGTTTGAGTTAGTTGATCAATTGGTTTACAAAGAATTAAAGTATTGTTTATATTTATTCTTATAATTTTCATCTGTTATTTCTAATGGTGTTTCTGTTGGTATTTCATTAATGACAGTTGGTATTATGTAAGCATTTGTTCGTTTTCCGTAATAATTCTTAACCCACGGTATTTCAAGCTTTGCTTTTTTTTATCGACTTATTTAAAAAAATGTATCAATCCCGAAAATCCCGGGATTCATTAAATTTGAACCCGAAAATGTCGGTACTAAAATATGACCCGGATCCTGGGATCGAATCTTCTACCTTTGAGTGACTTTAAGCCTTCTTATCAGGCCCATTGTGAGCGACCACGTTTCAGTGCCGTAAGTAATTACTGGCAACACACACTGGTCTCAAGACAAAATTAAAAACTAAATAAACATTATCCATAAATTGATTTATTAATAAACTTAATACAAAATTGTAATCTGTACATAATAATTCATATCAAGAACGATTTATTAGAATAAAATAAAATTTTTATCAAAAATAAGTGTATTTTATGTACAAAAGACTTATTTCTAATTATTTTTAATATCATTTCTTAGTTATTGGTGTTGTCATTACACTGTTTTTAAGTAGAAGAATATTTTTTTATATTACTAATTGAAATAAAAAACCTCTTAAGGGGTCATTGTACTAATCATTATGAACAACTTTTACTAAGGGACCAACCCTGAAATCGCGAAAAAATAATCAGCTGATCCATACATTATACAAAATGTAGGAGACGGCAGATCTTGTATCGCGATTCCTGGCTTTGTCCCATAGTAAAAGTTGTTATCAGTATGAGTACAATGACCCCTTCAGAGGTTTTCAGTTTTTTAAATTACATGTATAAATTGAGCAACTGTATTTGAAATTCAACGCAAGATAGGTTTAATAATATAATACCTACATTTTAAACTTTTAATTAATGCAAGATAAATTTAATTGCATATTTTATCTCAAAGATCGAACACGCTTATAAAGCGTAAAAAATGCCCACAACGCGTTGTGTTACGAGAATCTACGACGGGTTTTGGACGTTATTTGTTGCTACCTTATCAAGTGCCATGACACGAATTTTACGTAGATAACCTTTTAAATATAACCACAACGCGTTGTGGACGTTTTGTTTCGTTTAGCTCAATAAGTGCTTTCGAGTATTGAGTCCAACAGATACAAGAAAAAAATTGAATTGGGTAGGTATACCCTAAAAAATGTATTGCACATTGCACTACAGCCGAGAAAGATTACACATTTTTGTCTAGACCGAAGTCGAGAAAATTAAATAAATATATTTTTAAATTTTATTTAAGTTACATATTATACCTACGTTATTGTAAAATTTCAAAAATTTGATTATTATTAGTGTAAGCATAATTTACTCTCGAACCATAAGTAGACAAAATAAATTAATAACTTACCTATATCTATTTTTTACTTATAATACAGACCTGTGTACTGATAACTAAAATAATGGAATGTTACGTATATAACACCACAATAATACAATTATTTGTGATTTCAATAGAGAGTGGATCCCTGGCAATAATAAACACTTATCTCTGTCATATTAAAAATATCAAACAAACAATGTTTATAAGTGAACCCGTAAAGGTAATTACTGTATTAAACAGTAATTACCTTCGATCTTGGAACAAAATATACAACGTTTTATTGACGTCTGTGGTTTAGTGTTTCGAGTGTCGAGCTGCTGTTAGTAAAAATATCAGCTGTTTATTCTGTGATCGTAAATCGACAAAATGTAGGGAACAACTGATTTTTTTTCGCGATTACATGGTTGGTCTCATCGTAAAAATTGTATTCGGGGACAACGGGAAAAACTCCCGTTCACCCCCAGTGGGGGCGTACAACTGGGGGACAGCGGGTAACCCCATTTTTTCATGGATTTTATTATTCTTTTCAACAATGTTCTCGTTTCTTTACCTTCTTTTAAATAATACTGGGTGTCAGGGAAACGCTTCCGAAAACGAAGATAGGTGATAGTGCTGGTGATTACTGATACGAAACCACGAAAAAAATTGTGATTCTATTTTTAGATTTTTTTTTTATATTTTTTTTTAGCTTTGGGCAGTTAAATAAAACTGATTTGCAAAAAAAACCCCATTTATTTGCTTAATTTTTCAAAGTTCGCAATGTAATTAATACATACATACATACTTTTGGGACATTTTACACTACACCATCTTAGTCCCAAACTAAGCAGAGCTTGTACTATGGGTACTAGACAATGGATACAATACTTATATACTTTTTTTTTTGTAAATACATACTTATAATACATAAGAAACACCCAGACCAACACAAACACTTATGTTCATTACACAAATATTTGTGTCCTGTGGGAATCGAACCCACGACCTCGTGATCAGCAGTCCGCCACTCGAACCACTAGACCACAGAGGTCGTCAAATAAAATATCAGCTGGCGCTAGGGGTGAACGACATCCGCTCACATACGCAGTCCGTGTCGTAGCGAGCGTAGCTAGGTTAGGTACGCGCGGCATTGATTCCGGGTTTTGGACGCTTTACATTGCGGGTTTACAAAATACCAAATCACTAAAACAATGAGTATAATGATTATTGGTATTTCGATTGTGTTTAGAGAAATCTCACAATGCTCGAAAACAAGCACATGCTTGGCTAAGCATTTAATTGTTACCTACCTACCTAGATGTAATAATTTCATAATTATAGAATGTTCTAGAACAAAAAATGAAAATCAAATTAATCAAGTGGTTAGTAACCCCAAAATAAAAAAAATCAGATTTGCGCGATCAATTACTCGTTATCACAGGGAGTGGCATCGGATTGTGATGACAAACAAACAAACAGCTGATAACAGCTAATCAAGGCACCATTCATTTTACATTAATCAATAAATTAATAATTGTTAAGGAACTACCTATGTAATGTAAATTAAATTCATTTTTATAAAAGACTTCAGAAAATTTTAAACAACACTACGATTGTTAGTGCGCGGCCACACCTGCCGAAAATACGTTGCCGAACGTTCGGCTCAATACGTCCCTAGCCTACATCAGCCGAAATTGCGTCGCGTTCGGCGTAGCACCGAACCTTTCATCGAGCGACTATTTCCGTGAGAACGCATACAATGTATTTTGCATAGCAAGCGACAAGCGACAAATCACGCGTCGCGAAACGCAACCGAAAGGTAGGCGCGTGTAACGTGCATATTCAGTAATCTGAGGTAACGTGTAATTCAACGTTCGGCGCGAGCTTTCGACCGACGACGACGCCACATAATTCCGTCGCGTAGCGCGCTGAACAACTTGAACAAAATGCCACGTAATTCCGACTGTTCTGCGCGTTTGGTGGGTGACATGCCAGCCGAATACTACAACCGATAATGCAACCGTCGAAATGTCGGCGACGTACTTTCGGCAGGTGTGTCGCTCTTTCACAGTCCTAGTAGATTGTCAGAAGATCAAAGTGTGACAAAAGGTTTAAAATCTTATTTATTTTTTGCCGTTGAGAAATCCTCATGGACGCAATCCGCCCGGGGGGCCCGGGTCCACCAGGCGGTGAAGCCAAGACCCTCGGTCCCAAGAGGCGCGAAAACATTACTCAGCGGGCACTCCTGGGGTTACGAGATCGACGGGGGCAGGGAAGGACAGTCCCCCCGCTGCCTGCCCAGTGGCAGGGTGAGTGCACGACGGGCCTGCTCCTCCACTGTGCCGTCTGTTGGCATCAGAGGGACACGTGGAGCGACTCCCTACTGGCCCACACGGGGCCCCCCTCCCGTACCAGAATATTCGCCACAGGCAATAAGATCCCCGGTAGGTTAATCCCTCGAAAGGATTCTATTGCCCGAACCCAGGTTGCACCGGCCAAACAACTGCCGTTCCCTCTAGACGTGTCCAGAAGGACAAGCAGCCGTCAGGCACACGTGAAAGTTTTGTGGCCAGCATCCCAAAAGGTTTAACATCTAGCCTGACTTATCCCAACAAGCCGGCCTCCAAAAAGTGATAAAAAGGCTATTATATTCTACCATAGTACAGTCGACCGCACGTCGGTGGTAACACTTTGACATTAGCAGCATCTTTATTTCGTAAGCAGTAAAGGCGGTTTTCGAATTGACGTGTTACCACTGTCATGCAGTCGACTGTACTATTAGATATTCTGTGCTTCTACTTCACTCAACTCTACAACGTGTTATTGGAATAACTCAAAACCTCAGACACCCCAACTAGTTTTTATTATAATAAATTGATATGGAAAGTAATTATTAATTTTCATTTATTATTGTAGAAGATATTTATAATTTTTGGTATCATGGTTACTCTAATCAATTCATAGCGCTAGATTCGTTCATGAAAGTGCGACGCTCTTGACGCTACTGTGTCGGGAGGTGAATAACCTCTTAAAATAAAATTAAGTTAGTTCTAAGAAACAAATGTTACACAAAAGTTTCCATCACACTTTTTTACTGGGTCTCGCTCGCTAAACAATAAGTGAAGCATCCATAGTACGCCAAAAAGCCGCGATTACGCAAAAAATCTAGTGTGACGGTAGTCATTTTTGTAGTGTCACAAATAAAATAACAGTATAAATCTGGTGTGTTGAAATGCTTTCGAAATTATAGTGGGTTTAGAAAAAAATAAGTGCTTCAGTCTTTGTTTAGCGAGATTCCGTCCGCCTTTTTTATTCGTCCGAGGTTTGAACGTCTTGGTCAACTTATAATATGCGTCACCACATAATTTGAACACTTTCCATTAATTTTAAAAACAATTTTGCCAGAATGTTATCCAGTTGCTACCTACACTTTCTATCCACATTTTTTTCAGCACGAGTTGAACGCGATAAAATCTTCAGGCACAACATTATTTCAAACCCACTTTATAACTTTGTAACACGTAAACCGAAAGCCAACTGAACTATTCGCCAATCGAATTCGGAAATCAAAAAGCTTTTACATTCAAAGTTGAAGAAAAAAAACTATCAAACCAAAATCACTATTGATTAAACGGTTGAATAGGGAGGTGACACGGTTTTTATCCATAGACACGATCGTAAAGCGCCTTTGAAGCCGTAAAATTTGGACTCTCCTGATAATGCCTGAATTTATCCTTTCACTCGTCCCTCAAAAAACGAGGGAGTATCTATTCTAAAAAGTTTATAGCTTTAGTAATGTTAAAAAAGTTTCTGCGAGTGAAGACGTTCAAATATTTTAGTTTAAAAGAAAGAAAGAAAAATTATTTATTGCCACAACAAGACGACATGCGGTATGTTAATATAAATAATGGAAACTTTTTAACTAAATAAAACCTACTTCAAATACCTTAACTAAATATTTAAGGTTTCAATTTTTAACTAAACTAACTTAAAATCGATATGGGTGCTAAAAATAATCCTTGTATGTGCTTCAAAATCTTTTCATAAACCAACATTTTGAAGGCGGCGCGTGTGATTAACCCTTTCTTTACTTATGTACATGTATTTCACGAATCACGATCAATCATCGTGAGGGTCATGTAAATATAATGTACAGTCGAGCGCATATCTACACTCAATAAAAACTTTTTAACAAAAAAAAACCGACTTCAAAACCCTTAACTAAAAAGTTAAGGTTTCAATTTTAAACTAAACTAACTTAACTTAAAATCGAGATGGGTGCTACATTATTATACATTTATGTATAAACTAGCTTTTACCCGCGGCTCCGCTCGCGTTAAATTCTGCTAACCCACGTCAGTCCAGTCCAGTCCAGTCCATTCCAGTCCAGTCCACTGTCCCGCTGCCCCGCTGCCCCACTGCCCCGCTACCCCACTGCCCCGCTGCCCCACTGCCCCGCTGCCCCACTGCCCCGCTGCCCCACTGCCCCGCTGCCCCGCTGCCTCAGTGCCCCGCTGCCCCACTGCCCCGCTGCCCCACAGCCCCGCTGCCCCACTGCCCCGCTGCCCAGCTGCCCCGCTGCCCCTCTGCCCAGCTGCCCCACAGCCACGATGCCCCACTGCCCCGCTGCCCCTCTGCCCCACAGCCCCGCTACACCACTGCTCCACTGCCCGGCTGCCCCACTACCCCGCTGCCCCGCTGCTTCACGGCCCAGCTGCCCCACTGCCCAGCTGCCCCGCTGCCACACTGCCGCGCTACCCCACTGCCCCACTATACCACTGTCCCCCACTGCCCCAATGCGCTGCCCCGCTACCCCACTGCACCACTGCGCCGCTACCCCGCTGCCCCGCTGCCCCACTGCCCCGCTGCTCCGCTACCCCACTGCCCGACTGCCCCGCTGCCCCATTATCCCGCTGCCCCACTGCCCCTTTAACCCACGGCCCCACTGCACCGCTGCCCCGGTAACCCACTGCCCCGCTGCCCCGCCGCCCCGCTGCACCGGTAACCCACTGCCCCGCTGTCCTGCTGCCCAATGCCCCGCTGCCCCGCCGCCCCGCTGCCCTGGTAACCCACTGCCCCGCTGCCCCACTGCCCCGCTGCCCAGCTGCCCTGCTACCACACTGCACCACTGCCCCGCTATCGCACTGCCCCACTGGCCCACTGCCCCGCTGTCCCGCTGCCCCACTGTCCCACCGTCCCACTGCCACTGTCCTACAGTCCCACTGTCACACTGTCCCACTGTCCCACTATCTCACTCTATCACTATCGTCCCGTCGCATGTCCCATGTCCCATCCTATGTCCAGTCCCATGTGCCGTCCCACTGTCCTGTCCCATGTCCCGTCTCATGTCCCGTCCCATGTTCCGTTCCCTGTCCCGTCCACTGTCCCGTCCCAAGTCCCGTCCCCTGTCCCGTCCCCAGTCCCATCCCCAGTCCCATCCCCTGTCCACTCCACTCCACTCCATCGTACATTACTATCCGCTCGTGCAAATGCATAGAAGCTTCGATCTGTCGGGTGAGTACGCAACGCACGAATTTTTTTTTTTTTTTTTTCTTTCTTTCTTTCTCAAAACCCATACCAGTTTTTAAGTCAGATGATCAGCTTTCAAACAAAAAAAAAAACATCAAAATCGGTCCAGTAGTTTTAGCGTGATGCTGGAACAAACAAACAAACAAACAGACGTTAACAATTTTATAATAGTTAAGAAGATAAGATAATATACTTGAAGAAGAAGGTAATTAAAAATTGTAGACTGAAAATAGTATTTTTTTAGTTACACCAAGATAACTTTATGCTTATTCGTATATTAAGATGGATACAATATAACAACGTTTAGGTACTTCTAAATTTTATTGCTTTTCATACAAAAAATTAGAGAAATCGCAATTTAGAGGTAGCTTCCGGTCCTTGTCTGTAAGTCGAAAGATTCTGATTTTCGGTTGGCTCAAAAGACTGCATTTCCATGATGGCACCACCCACATACGACAGGATTTTTTTTTCTACTCTGTACAATTCGGCCCGACCAAAAAGTTTTTAATGCAATATCTTTAGCAGCCGTATTTTCTCTATGGAGGCGCGCGCTAGAGCGCATGCGTGCGAATGACAGCTGGATATGAGCGCCTTATTCACCTTAATGTATGCAAAATGTTGTAGAAAAATATAATTAAAAATCACCGGTTCCCGTCATCGTAGCGAGGTAAAATACATACCAGTTTTTAAGTCAAATCATAAGTTTTTAGTCACAAACCCTTTCAACAAAATCGGTCTAGTAGTTTTATAGTGATGCTGGAACAAACAAACAAACAAACAAACAAACAGACAACTGACATTTAACAATTTTATAATAGTAGTAGATGACACGTTACATCCGAAATTCCGGTCCGTTATTATAATGAGCATTCATTTCACGGACCGTGGTAAAATGCGGTTTTACAGTATGCATTTGTACAAATTCATGTGAGCACCGCTCTAATTATACCAACTGAGAATGTACCATCACAAATTTTGGGGTCTAACAATCGACATGACCCCACTCCACGTTTATTTATTTTTAATTTAATGTATGTTAATGATACATAAGGTGGACTCATTCCATTTGACATACCTACTCTATAATAATTTTCACATAGTAGTGCCAGCATGATAGAATGATACTATATGATTATGAATAAGTATAAAAGAGAACACATCACAAAACATATGTACACATTATACATGTTGAAATTTGAATCGCTTATTTTCCGAAAAGGGGTAATTGTACTCATCATTATGAACAACTTTTACTATGGGACCAACCCTGAAATCGCGAAAGAGTTATCAGGTGGTCCCTACATTTTATCGTAAGTGAACACAAAAGTAAGGGACCAATTGATTTTTGTTTCGCGATTTCAGGGTTGGTCCCATAGTAAAAGTTGTTCATAATGATGAGTACAATTACCCCTTTTCGGGAAATAAGCGATTCAAATTTCAGCATGTATAATATACCTGCTCGAAAAAGCAGCGCCACATATAATTAAAATCGTCCCTGCCGTTTAGGAGATGATCAGTGACATACCGACAGCAGCGCCACCTATTGGGTCCAATTGTGTTTTCAAACCAAACAGGAACTATACACAGGAACCTATTGAAATATACACATAGAATTTCATCCAAATCGGTCCAGCCGATTAGGAAGAGTTAGGTGACAAACACACGTACAGAAGAATTATTGCACAGTTTTGATGGCGCCGTTTGTTGAGCTGCGATCGTGTGCATCTATAGTAATTTTAACGAAGCCTTCAGATGTTTGAGTCAGTCATGGATTGTTTTTGTGTTTCAAATTTGAGCAGAACTTTGAATAAAATTATTACTCTCTATTTACAAAAAACTTTTAACTTCATCAACTCCGCCTATCGCAGTCTACTCCTGGACATAGGCCTGTCCCAAGTTGCGCCACAACACTCGGTCTTCTGCCTTCCGCATCCAGTCCCTCCCACCCACGTTCTTCAGGTCATCGGTCCACCTGGCGGGGGGGGGGGCGCGTTTGCCGATTCGCAATTCCTCAAAGACGCACTTTTTTATTCTATAAACAAAGGACATTGATAAAGATGAACAATATACGAAAATTACAAGCGAATTTTTTCGTTTCATAATATATATTGTAATTAATGCGGACAGTACAAGAACCATTTTTCATATTTTAAGGAGTATCAATACATTAATGACGTAACCGGATAAAATTGTATCATCCATGATATCTGTGTATTTATTATATTTTCCATATTTTTATTTCGGTACTCTATAGTCTATGATTCAATATTATAGACTCCTTTTCACAAAAAAAAATTGGCATCGACTGACAACTTGACGACAATGTAGGTTGTTTGACATATCAAAAAAAGCAAAGTTTGATTACGATTGGCACAAATTATGCAAGAATGGCACAAATTATGCTAGAATGGCAGAAAAGTCCATGTAATTATAAAGCTACACCTATTACTAATTCAATATTTGCCATCTAAGATACAGGCTATTGCCTTATTTAGGAGACAGGGGTTCAACTCATACAGCACAAACAGCGTCCTATTTACTAATTTGCATGCGATTTAGCTATAATAATTTGAGAAATTGTTTTCTAATCAATGTTCTATTATAAATTTATGTAAAAGGCTTATATGAATAAATGAAATGAAATGAATAATATAACAAGTTTCAGTAACCCTACTATTATACGAACTGAAAACAAAATTCACACCGCAAAAGTCTTGGGGCTATCCTACTAATATTTAAATGCGAAAGTATGAATTGGTTTATTTGTTTGTCCGTCCGCTGTAACAAATGAACGGATTTTGATATTTGGCACTCAGCTAGACTCGTACATCACAAATAGTCGCAACATACTGCGTATCACGGAGCGCGAGCCCCGGCGGCGGTACCTACGCGCGGGCAGGCTGCAGGTCGTGTCGTTCCTCTCAGACCTGCCCAAGACGACGCACGACCTGATGGGATTTGCTGTGGACTTACTTGTTTATACTGTGAGTACACTCTTGATTCTAAGGCCCGTATTATAAGTATGTATTTACAAAAAAAAAAAGTATATAAGTATTATATCCATTGTCTAGTACCCATAGTACAAGCTCTGCTTAGTTTGGGACTAGATGGTGATGTGTAAAATGTCCCAAAAATATTTATTATTTATTATTATTATTATTACAGAAGCTTCCTCAAGTACAGTTTAAACTCCAATCACCTGATCACTACTTAAGGATAGAATCGTTACTTGAGTATCGGTCTTATTCCCCTTGTGACCTCTGGCGTGCCTTTACCGGTTTCCTAAATAGGTTTTTATTTTTTTATTTTTTTTATGATTTATAGGTCTGCTCTTGACCACAATCTAGACAGCTTTGTCAGGATGTGGTCGACGATGGAGCGAGCAAACCTATTAGGTGCCGATTTTCCCTAAATAGTATTTAATATTCAATGAATAGTCAAAACATTAGTATTATGCTATTATTGAGCTTAAGTTAAGTTATTATTGTTATGATAACTATAATTTCAGCCGAAAGACGTCCACTACTGGACATAGGCCTCCCCCAATTAAGGGGGGGATATGCCATAATCGCCACGCTTGGCAGGCGGGTTGGCGATCGCAGTTGGTTGGTTAAATACTCGGAGAACGCTGCTGCCCATCCTCTGGTGAATCCCTTAGTCGCCTTTTACGATATGATAACTTTTATGATAACTAGGTTAAGTTTTATGTAAAAAAAAATGATGTTAGAATATATTTACAAGTATTATAAATATATGCATACAAATGTACCACACTTAAAATTATTGAAGAAAGGGTTAAAATATGGTACAATTTCAAAACTTTGCACATCATGTTTATGCCACATGTGACAGCAAGACTGCTTAAATGATATTGAATAAAATTAAATATAAAAATAACAGGTTTCATAATTATGCTTAATCATATTAAAAAGCCATGAATAGAACAAGATTATCCCTTCCATAAGGTTTAATATTGTTTCTTCTAAAAAAAGCCATGGGATACACAACAAACTATGTAATTATCTTTCAATATGATTGCTAAAACAACCTTATTCTCAGTTTATACTAAACCTCTTAAGGGGTCATTGTACTCATCATTATGACCAACTTTTACTGTAGGACCAACCCTGATTTTGCGAAAAAAAAACAGCTGATTCCTATATTTTGTTGATTTATGTGAACAAAAATATAGGGATCAGCTGATTTTTAATTTCGCGATTTCAGGATTGGTCCCATAGTAAAAGTTGTTGATGAGTACAATGACCCCTTAAGAGGTTTAGTATAAACTAACAATAAGGTTGTATAAAAGTCATGTGTGTTCACACAACATATACTTGCAATCTCATGTTTTCCTTTTGTTTATCTTCACATTGAACACTTTGAAAAACAGCTACAGAACTATTTGGTATCTTCTGTAATGCAATTTGTGGTCCATCAGAATTATTTTCATTGACACCTTTGATTTTAGCAATTTTTTCTACTACTGCTGTCAAATCCTTGGTTAGTGGTACCCTGTCATCATCTTCTGTTTCTTTATTTTCTGTTTCATTACTTTCTTTGAGAGAATCTTTCGTTTTATTTTCATAATTTCAGTAACCTGTAATAAAAAGGAAAAAGATGAATAACATATAATAAAGATGTCATTAAAACATTGTTGGGAAAGGTACTCACCATTGAAGTAGCTTTGATGAAGTGGCTGTGTATGGAAGAATAAAATAAAATAAAATAAAATAAATATTTTTGGGACATTTTTACACAACACCATCTAGTCCCAAACTAAGCAGAGCTTGTGCTATGGGTACTAGACAATGGATATAATACATATATACTATTTTTTTTGTAAATACATACTTACGATACATAATAAACACCCAGACCAACACAAACACT